>JARHVA010000851.1:3697500-3702500 GCA_037957365.1 Torreya grandis | reverse complement strand
TTGAGTTGTAATTAAGGAAGTTAAATATGTCATATTTTCCCTAGGTGGAAATAATTGACAGTGATCATGACATTTAAAAGGGTATTTGAAATATTATTCCATCTATTATTTCATAAAGGTAAAATAAATATCTTATTGGCTATTTTTTATCTAGGGAAGTTAAATATGTCATGTTTTTCCAGGGTGGAGATAGAGCCCTAGGACTAGATGGTTTCCCTCTTGCATTATTCCAACATTTTTGGGAGATTTTTCAAGTTGATATTATTGTGAAACCTCATGAATATGGTTTTAGGTAAGATATTAAGGGAAATAAAAAAAATATTTTGTTGATTCTTAAAAATTAAGGAGATAAAGATTTCAAATATTTTATACAAATAATACTATGTATTACTTTATATAAAATCATAAAAAGTTTATATTTGAGAATGAAAATGATACTCCATTATATTATTTCAAAATAACAAGGTAGATTTGTTCAATGTAGGAAAATAATTTATTCCATCATTACAGTTCATGAATAAAATCATTGTATGGACTAGATCAACAATGTAAGGATGATCCTTAAGTTGGATGTGAATAAATATTATGACTAAGTTTCTTCAAGTGTCCCTAGAGAGAGTCCTAAATAATTTTTTATTCCAGTAGACGTTTAGGAATATATTTTGCACCTAGTTTTCCTCTCCCATGTTTGTGATAATGATAAATGGGTATTATATGAGATGTTTTCCCATTAAAATAGGACTGAGATACAGGGATTCTATATCCCCTTCATTTTTTATAATCATGGTGGAGGCTTTAGGAAAAATCTTTATTTTTATGTAAATTACACATAGAATCCATGGATTTACACTTACTTCCACTAAGAAATTGGTTTATTGCCAACAATTTGTTGATGATAATATAATATTTGGAGAATCTTTGGTTATAGAAAACAAATAAATAAGATACCTAATAGTTTTTTATTTTGAAGTTTCATGCCATAAAATTAATTTTAAAAAAAGTGTTTATTCCTTCCTCAATAACCCTCATGATAATCAAATAATAATTTCAAAATATTTTTGGTGCCAATCTAGGTTACTTAAATCATCCTATCTATGTATGCCTATGTTCAGGGGTAGAATGGATAAAGATATTTTAAATCCCCTTATTGACATATTTCATCACAAATTACTAAGCTATAAGGGTTGCATTTTTAAATGGATAGGTAAAATGCAGCTTCTCAAAATCACCTTACAAAGTGTTCTTATCTATTTCATGTCCATCTTCACAATTAAAAAGAGTAATGCTAATAAGATTTAATATATTCAAATAAAGTATTTTGTGGTCATGGGTAAAATAAAAATAAATAATAGTGTTTATTTATTTGGAGATAATTTGTTTCCCAAATAAATAGGGAGGTTTTAGAATTAGACTATTAAGATCCTTAAATAACTGTATTTTATTTAAAGTATAATGGAGGCTTTTAAAATATCACAACCAATGGACTAACATATTAAAAAATAATTACTTATTTAATTATGATGCTCTTTACTTTTTATCTAATTATTTTTTCCCCACATGACCATATTCCTAGAATATTTTGGTCAATAGTAAAAAATTTTGGTGGAAAGGATTCAAGTAGAGTGTAAGATCATGTATTAATGTTATATTTTAGGATTGTATGTGGATTGTTAGCACACATCTGTGCACTATTAATCAATGTGACAACCTCAGAATTTTATTGAAAAACACAATAGGAGAAAAAATGATAGATTACATATAAGTAAAGGATTTATACAATAAATAAATAATAATAAATATGAACTCTAAAAATCTTGATGATATTCAACATTTAAGCTCCCTGAATGACTTACTAATGAAGTTCCATATCTATCAATAAGGAATAAAAGACAAGTTTGTTCATTCAGCTACACTAGAAGGGATTTATAATGTGATTTTTGGTTATTCAATACTTCAATAGTCTTAGATGTATTTATTTACATGGTCATAGGTTTGTTATAAAAATATAATTCTAAAACTATATGTATTATTTTAGTTAGTTATTTAGAATAAAATAATAAATCAATATAATATCAAAAAAAGGATATTTATGATATCGAATAGATGTACCTCATGTAAAATAGAAGATGAAATGATTTAACATATTCTACTAGACTATACCTTCACCTCAAATACATTTAAATTCATTCTCTCTAAATTTTAGGTATATTGGGTGCAACCAAAATATATATTGAATCTAGTGTACCAATGGATACCTCATTTCATATGGACTCTTTGGAAGATAGCTTTTCGACATGTGTTCTAAGGATTTTAATTGGAAAAGAATTCAATAATATTCCATAATAATAACCAAAACAACCATAAAATGGGATCCAATTTTTCACAAGTTATATTACATAATTTCATTGTGCATAATCATATGATGAAGGATAAAGTGTTGGATAGATGAATTAGAATTGATTATAATTGGAATCTTGATATTTGTTTACAGATGTTGAATAAGGAGAAAGAATTTAGTAATAAATTAATTTAAAGGTAATTTCCCTCACCTATTTATTTTAAATTTAATTTTTATGGTTCCTCTAAATACAACATTAGGAAAATATGTGGTGGAGACATTATAAGATAAAAATATATATTTAATGGTGTCTTATGTATATAGTTTGGGAGTTTAATAAAATTATTATGTGAAAGCTAAAGCTACTTTATAGGGTCTAGATTTGGCCAAAGAGATAAGGATTACCCACCTTTCCATTTAGGGGGACTCATTAAGCATCATTATATTCATGGATACTTAGTTAATAAAACTACAATTACATTAAACTCTAGATAATACAAGTTTTTTCATAAAAATACAATTACTTATTTCTATAGAGAGGTTAATAAGGAAGTATTCTATTTTGATAACATATGTGTGTCTTGTCTAGAATTTGAAAAATGATTTGATTCTCTATATTTTCCTATATCTAATTTTAAAAATATTAATGATGAAGAAAACTTGTAAATTTATCCCATTTATAATTTTTAGTGAGTCTAGTTTTATATCCCTTTTCAAAAACAAGACAACATTTTCAATCATACAAGGTAAATCATTTGGAAAATATATATGGAATTTTATTTACACAATAATTTGTTTTGATTTATTTCCAATGGGACATGTGAATTTATCAACCATTAAAACATTAATGGATGTCTTGTCAAACATTCGATATATCATTTCCAAATAAAAGGGAATCTTAATTTTATTTCTAAAAATGATCCTCGTGTCAAGACACATTTATGTTTCTATCATATATTGAAATCAATTTTTAATAAGGATTTAAAATTTGGTAAATTAAGGATCAAAGATGAAGGCATGTATTTTATCTTGGAGAGGATACTTTTATTTAAGTGAGAGTACTCCATAAGATCAATGGGGGGTGATATCATGAGGAAAAACTTCCCTTGAAATGAAAAATTAATTTTTTTATGTTCAAATAGATAAAATGGAGCTTCCCTGACACCAAGTTCTCATCATTTTGCTCTTTCAAGAATTACAATTTCATTTTTACAAGTTTATACCCATGTCAAATATCACTTTATTGTATTCAAACATGTATGGTATAGGATCCTTAGATCTGGTCATGACTGATTAAGGTAATCTCATTTAAACCTTGACATTTGTAGTTATCAAAGTTCCATTATAAAAAAGTAAAATTTGGGAAGGTAGTTGAGGAAACAAGGACTAGGAAGGTGAAGAAATAGTGTCTTCATGGGAATTTCAAATCTGATAAATGTAAACTTTTGAAAATAATCCCCAAGACATTCTATTTCTAGAAAGAATAAAGGTGAGATAAACATTAATTATTCATTTGAAGGATATGGAATACATATTTGAGAAAATATTAATACCCAAGAGAAAGAGTCTAACATAATATTATAGATATGTATTTTTGATAAGGAGTTTAAGAATAAATATGGAGAAATTCTTACTTCCAAAGAGAAATAAAAAGGTAGCTTTCCTATGGGATTATACTTAAATAATTTATTGTTGATAATGAGAGAAGGAAAACAAAAATATAACTCTTGAATCAATATATATTTAGAGAATATACCCAACCTCAAGTTAAGTATATATCCAATTAATATGTATGGAAATTTATAGGTGGCATGTGTGAACTTAAGGAACATACGAACAACCTAAGGGAAAAAATGGGACACATTTTAAGAGACCAAAAATATCATAATGAAAATATATCATAGGTCCTTTAGCTAAGAAGGAGAACCTTAAAAAATTGTGTTAATATTATATTTTTGCTTTGAGAAAGTATAAGGAAACCATAAATATTTATAAAGAAGAAAGACCAAAAAAAAAAAACTAGGAGCCAGAGGAAACATAAAGAGGTTGAAGATAAGAACATGGATATCGTCATGGTAGAATATATGTTTAACTTTTTTAAAGATTAATGGGAAGAATTTTCAAACCTTGAATGAATTAGTTTCTTCTCAGTCTAATTTTTTTATGTAACTCTAAATTGTTTTTATTTATTAGTTTGTTTTTTCATTTACCTACAAATTTATGTTAGTTTAGGATATGGTTTTGCCATTTCATGCTTATTGACCTAGGATTTTGTCCTATTTTATTTTTATTTATCATAAGGGTCAGTCAAAGTACTAGGTTTGCCATTTATCTAAAATTAGGTTGTATGTGTGAGTGGTTGGGTTGGGGGGGGGGGGGGGGGTGGGGCTTGAATACACCCATTGAAGAAGTGAGGTTACTAGACAGTCCTACCACTAGTAAGTGATAGGATTACATAGTCCCATGAACCTATGAGTGCCATAGGTGGGTGTGATGTCTTTGTTTACTATATTTAACAATGGATTTATTTTTTATTTACTTAATTAATTATGTTTGTGGTCTGTGTGTGTACACATGCATTATTTAAATATATATAAATATTATATTTGATATACATATTATGTATATATCATATTCATACATTGTGCACTATAAACCTAAC
>JARHVA010000851.1:3507500-3692500 GCA_037957365.1 Torreya grandis | reverse complement strand
GAAGATATGTAATTGGTACATGAATCCAACTGAAGGAATAAATCAAAGATAAATATAATATATGGGAGTTGTGAATAACTTCTCATAGAAACTAATGAAGAGAGAAAATATTATCCTTTCTTCTTTAATCTTGGTAAGTATTAAATATTTGGAGTGCTTGTGGATCCTCCTTTACTCTGTCTCCACGTGATATTCCTAATAACTAAGTTTTGAGAATATTTTAGATATTCTCTCAAAATATATCATTAATCTTATCAAGAAATACCACTCTAATACCATATTATAAATGACTCTAATACTAGATTAAAAATTAGAACATAATCCATGGATCTCCAACATCAACACCAATAACATAAAGTATTAATACAAGAGATAAATTCACTAATAAAAACACATTATATTAACTATTTTAATATTTAAATGAACCCAATTAGACCCAATTTTTTTCATCAAGTTAAGAGTTCTTTCTTAGATTGTGTTTTCATTACACAAATTCCAACAGTACTTGAATGTTAATTCCTAGGATTAATAGAAACTTAACTTCATTGTGAATAATTAATGCTAAAAGAGTACTTCCTTTAAATGATTTTTCCTTAATCAAATTAAATGAATGATCCATTCCCATAAGTTAATTTGCCATCCTTATGAAATGACCCATTTTGAGCAACTTAGTTGAAACACATAACTTGATTAAAAAGATCCATTAGTTAGAAAATAATGAGAAAGTTAAATAATTAAGGAATACAAACCCTTACGGAATATGATCAAAATTATTCTACCCAAACTACCCCAAAATATTAAGAGAAAAATAAGGCAATTTTACTATCATAGATCACAAATCAAACTACAAGATAATTAAACATATTAAGCACACAATGCCTTGCAAAAGTGTGTTCAAGTCCTATGCAAAGGTTCTTTATAATTGATACCTTAATTAGAATGGTAAAGCAACAATCAAGGTAAAGAGGTTGATATTATCTAATTATCTATTCAAGGCTATAATAACTCTCTTAAGTCAGATTAGGTCATCCTTTATTTATCAATGAACTTAGGATCAATAGGTAACCTTTTTTTAATGAGATAATAGAACCTATAAAAGAGATTTGAGACAACCTATCTCTTCTAACTAATATGAGAATGATATAGCTTAATAAATCCAACAAGTTAACATTAGGAAATTGGTCATTAAGCACACATACATCGTATGGAATTCATCACAAAAAGGACCTCATGGCCTATATAATAATTATACTACAAGGGATGGAAATCATCATAGATTATGAAAATATTAATATTTTATTATATATTCCCACTTTCATATTAAATCAAGATACACATAATTTTGTATGTCTATATAAATACCTTCCTTATAACAAGGAATGGTACCAAGATGATACATTTATAATTTAAAATAACCTCTTATACAAATACACTCTATATAAGTGTAGTTCATTTGATAAAGAAAATACAATACAACCCATAACCCATACTTCAGATGTAAGAAGGTAAATTTTAGAATGATTACGCACTTGGACACTATAATGAGTGCCTAATAGTTATTATTTTGATCCCTTACTATTTTTTTTATCCCTTATCAAATTTAAGCACCCAAGAATCATACTCTTTTTATCCCTTACTAAATATTTTGCCACTAAACCTACGTTGAACATGTCAATAGAAAGAGGTTATCACAATGTTGAGTAAGTCATCCCAATACTAGAAATAAAATAGTCTATCATCCTAATTGCATCATGTCAATTTTTAGACATGCAAAGTTAATCATAAACTCTAACATAGATAAAAACCTAATCATAGTTAAAGGATATATACTGACATTATCATCAATTCAATTTTCTACAAATTATCAACCACTGAGAATATGGACATCATTAATAGTATATATTAAAATGAGCATACATAGCTACCACATTTATTTTTTAAATAATTACAAGAAAAAAATTACTATATAACTAAAATTAATTACTATCCCAAACTAGAGAAACAACTTACTTATAGGAAGATCTTACCAAGTAGCTTTGAATAATATAAATGAAATCTTATAAACACGTGTATTCATTAGAAATTAGATGTCAAGGTAGATGTACCACATCCATCTTATCAAATTGACAAAAATACATTCCATAACATGTACATAAAAAATATTGAATCATCTAAATGTCTAGTTGGATACTCTATTTATATTAGATTATACCTAACCCAAGTAAAATTACTGAATTATAAAATCAAATTGTTTATTATACACCAAGTTCTACGTATCTAAGTATGAACTGTTAGTTTAAAATCCTTTAAATTTAACATATAGTTATAATTTGGAATGCCAATGAAATTATTTAATATTTTTGAATCACAATACTAGTTATGGATACTTCTTTGGTAAATTGACAAAAACTAGAAAGTATCCCAAAAAATAATAATTTTTACATAATAATGACAATAATGAAATATCATCATGTAAATTCAATCTAACAAAAAACTAATGGAAAAATAAACAAAAAACATGTTACATTTTATCTGTACATGGTCACAAGATATAATAGGTGCTTTCCCAAAGGAACATAAAATGGTAAACTAGTCAAACCTTTTAGTTAAAACCCCTTAATCCTAGGTGTACCATATAATTATTTGGTAATAAAATATAGGTACTGAGTTCAATAAGTTTACATTAAGATTTTGGCATCAACTAATACATATGGATTTATTTAATATATTATCTAATTGCAAAAAATCCCCTATTAATATTCCATAAATGACATCCACAAATGGCTCATGGCTTTATGTGGCAGCTATGTAATAATTCAACAATGAATCAACATTATTGTAATGTCATTTAATCATATTGAAGTTGAAACTAGTCAATTAAATTTGTTTTTGAGGAGGTTAATTGAGCATGTTAGGGATTGGAATCCACTAGTTACTCAAGAAATAATAAATTTAATATCCCTTGAATTTCTCAAAATAAATTACCAATATTGATTCATTGAAAATCAAAGCTGATAAATTCAAAATCATTTTATTAATGATGTACCTATGACTTGATCAACCATAACCCAATAAAAACTTTGTAACCAAATCAATTCTTAAATCAATGTATGTAATTCAAATGCATATACATGTTTCTAGTATACTTAGCCA
This sequence comes from Torreya grandis, assembly GCA_037957365.1. Taxonomy (NCBI): domain Eukaryota; kingdom Viridiplantae; phylum Streptophyta; class Pinopsida; order Cupressales; family Taxaceae; genus Torreya; species Torreya grandis. The sequence continues at coordinate 3,689,347 of JARHVA010000851.1, read as the reverse complement.
TCTTGATAAAAGAGTGATCAAGTCACCAAAGAGTCAAGAAACTTTACCATATGATAAGTGAGAAGACAAAGTTATTTATAATTTAAAATGAGAAGATAGAGTGGTAAAATGTTAAACTAGCCTCAATACTCATCATAATCATGCCTCATCATAATCCAATCAATATATCATCATAGTGAGTAAAATATATCTGATCATGGTGTCAATAACACATAAATATTTATGACCAACAAGGTATAACCTTGCAAAAGATAGGTCAATTATGCATGCAATAAAAATGAAATCAATAAATTCAAATCATTATGAACATTTTATTAAAATATAACAAATGTTAGTATATTCTCAAAAGTGTATACTAATCATATAATAATTTGGACAAGTTCTTGTTTAATCTCATAAAAACATTCAAATGCACCTATTTCCAAATAATGATAAATTGACACCATCAAGTCATATAATAAATTACAGTCCATAAATTGATAAAGTGAGAATACTCTATTTAACACAAAATAATTATTTATAATCTTTAAATACCTCACAATTTCTAAAAAAATCAATTCCAAAACTTAGTAATAAACTATACACTTTTACATAATAGTATGAAAGTACCATTTTAATGCCAAAGCTTATACACACAAACCAAAACCAAAAACCAACCAAGAATTCAATAAAATAGATCATGATATTATTTTTATTTCCAAATCAATATGTAAGGGTCAATATAGGCATCTAAAATATATTCTCATGAAATATTCAACAATCAATCCCAATTGTGCCATACTAAGGTACAATAAAAATCTGAAATCAACAATCTCACAAATAGAGAGATTAATCACAAAATACAATTGAATTGACTTAGCCCAAAATGGATGCCATCAATCCTCTTTATAATAATTCAATAATATGTCACCCCATTTAGGTAAAAATATAATTAAAAATTAATAGATGAAATAATCATTCATAACCCCCAACTTTACACATACAACTAGGGTTTTTGTTAAAATTCTTCTCAAAGAAATATAAAGGTATGTCATTTATAAAACCACATGGTAAACTTACAATTTAACCAACATATTTATTAAGCCTAATTTAAATAATTAATCCATAGATATGATTATATTATTTAGGAAAATACTCATGTATGCATACTTGCATATGTATGTATCACTCTTTACCCAAATAACATTTGATTACAAATTTCTTATTAATTAAGATGCTAGACTAGTTATATAGGAAAGAGTGGCTTGCCTAGATAATAGTGAAACGTTGGCTTGGAATAACATCTTGTCCTGGGAGGAAAAATATGGTCTCCTTTTCATCCATTTATTTTTATTAGTAATGTAACTCATATCTAGTTACTAAGCAAAGCCCCAAATTTCCAAAATCCTTCATATAAAGTGGTACCAGATCTAGTCGAACACTACCTCCTACCAAGTTTACATTGATGTAGCATTATAAATACATTTACATACACTCACACCCCTTTAAAAAATCTCCATGAATCTATACTCCTCATCTACTACCAATGACATTTTGGCATCTCCTCTAAGCCCTAGGTTAATTATCGCCAATTAATGATAAAATAACATTTTTCCAACCTTTGTTCTAATTTTGCAAGTAAATAAATTTTTAATAATTTTAAAAATTGACTTGTATCTATATAAAATAATTTTTTTAATTATTAACAATTCCAAATTTCCATGAACCTACATGGGTTTTTTCCTTGCCCCGTAATTTTTCCTTAGGAAATTTGACCATATTTGCTTATTAATAGCAATTAATTATAAAACAAATATTATATATTTTTTCAATAAAAACAAACTTATGTCTTTAATTAAAATTCACCAACTTGTGCTTATGATCTTGAGGTTTTAAGACCATATCAATCTATAAACATCCACCCATGGTAGCTTAACACTTTTGAAAGCACCAATGATGGAAAATGCATAATGCTTTAATCAATAAAACATAGGTATCAAAAGCATCTATAAGTCTGAGAACAAGATTTAAATATAATTTATTATCACTCATCATAGCCTCTGAAAATGTGAACACTTGAGATTAGATTAGATTAGATTAGATTAGATTAGATTATGACTTCCAAAACAAATACTAGAGATCCAAGTAGTTTTTTACTAGGCAAGAATAGCCAAAATGGGATTTTATTGAGCATATAAATTCAACTCTCACTATAAAGAATATCAATATTTCATTACTTTAGACAATAAAATGTGTATATTAATAATTATGAAAAATTAGAATCAACAACACTAATTCCTTAAGAGTGTCATGCATCTATAAAACATTTATAGTGAGTTTGGTAACTAGTATTAAAAATCATGCCATAGGTTCAATGGAGGCTTTGAACCTATTCGTGACTTTAAAATTAATTTTCTCCATGCAAGAATCCTAATCAGATAGACATAATTGATAATTATCAATTCCAGCCATCTCAATAGGTAATGAAATTCACAAAGATACCTTGACAATTTGTTGATTGGATGGGGGATATTAAAAATATGCAATGTATGTGTGAAATCAATAATGGTTAAAATTTAACAAAATTATATAAAAGAATACATCTCCACAAGTTCATGACATTAATTTTATTTTCATTAAATTCAATAAGAACATAAAGGATTATTATATCAAAAGTAAGATGTGACTGAGAGATTATTATTAGTGGAACAAAAGGTGGGATGATTCTCTAAGTTACGCCTAGTCCTTGTCATACAAATGAGAACAAATACAACATTAATTGTGAATTTAATATTTTTTTTCACATAATAAATCACACCTTGGATATATACCCAAGGTGGGATTCACATTAAGTGTGAATATGACACATTGTAACAAGTATGTGGTTCTAATTATTTATTTAGGTGGAAACCTAGTTGTTTCACTAGTTTATTAAACTTTGAAACATGGATATATCTATTATAGCTTTATCATTTAATAATAAAATATTGATATATGGAGGTACTATAAGAAGTTCAAGGTTGAATATTTTTTAAACTTTTTAATCTTGATATAAAGCTACCAAGAGAATATTTGGAGCTCTAAAAATCAGGAGATGAAGAGTCATCCTCCATTTACATCACTTCAATATTTCTCTTTATGAGCCTTGGTTCTCTTTGTGTTATTTTTTTCTATCTAGTTAATTCCCTTTATTAATATTCATTTATTCATGGTGATATTATGGCCTCTCTGTGTGATGTCTTGTTGTCTTGATATTGGTTATGTGTTTTTTTGTTGTTTGTTTATTAACTTATTTTGATGGATATCATTTTTTTTGCTAATGATTTTTTTTATTTAGAGATCTTTGTATATCATTTTAGTACAAAAATTGATTAAGGCCATAGTTGACATCTCATAGTATCATATAAAGAATGGATATTAATGAGGTAACAGAGGTTGCATTAATGAAATCAACAAGGTATAGTTATTGTTGATATATGCCTTAATGAAAGAACTGACTTATGTTTTTTAGAGGTAGAAGGTAGTAAGTGGGGGGGGGGGGAAGAAATCCTAGTTATGTTCTAGGAAGAATCCCTAAAACACTTAGAAGGAATATATTTCTTCATTTATGATCATGGCGTGAAAAGTTTTGAAGACTTCAAATAGTGATTAAAACAAATTAGTAGGTCTCATAGCCTACTTAAAAAACTTTACTTTCTGTTTAATTGAATCCATGAAACAATATTTATGCGTAGATTAAGATAGATTGAAAAATATTAGGGTTTTTTTCTACTTAAATAAAAAATTATTACCTTGATAGGATTTTATCTCGCAACTAGCTGAATTATATATGGTGAAAAATGGGTATTTATATTTGCTTATGTAAGATAATACATAAATGGGTTTTCATTGGTTTTGTTTATAAATTCAAATATTCAAAGAATGGATATTATAAACCCATTATGTAAAGTTGGCTAGTTTATTATCAAGCCAATTATTTTGAACCCTAGTTTTTATTGTGGTGACATTGTATTTAAAATAACTCCTAGATGAGTTGATATTGATAATGTACCAATACAATTATAAAATTTATTACCACATTCATTTAAAAGTCTATGAGAAGTGATAAGTATAAAAGATAAAATAAGATCCTTATCTCATATAAATGCTTGTTTATTGATTTCCTTGGATCCATTAGATGTATTTTTATAAACCCTAAATTTTAGGTTGAAGGGTGAGATGTTTTCCTTCTTGATTAATGGTCTAGATGATTTTAATGTTTTTTAATTTTATAAAAAAATGGGAATATTAAAATAATTTTCACTCTATTAACCAAACCAAATCATAAAGAAATTTTTTTATGAGTGTTAAAATGTAGGATAATTTTATTAAAAATGTTTATCATGTTTCCCTTTGTGTTAATCTTAATGTTTTGAAGGATAAACCAAATTTTGATTATGAAAAAAAAAATATCCCTTAACCTTTGAGTAGCCTCTAGGTGTTGTTGGCATCTTAGGAACTATTTATCTTAGAAGGAAGACTTCAATTCCAAACCCTACTATGGGTTTATCCTTAGTTGATATTTCCTTCCCCTACTCTTGATAATGAGTTGGGTGTTGATAATGCCATTTCGTGTTCACTTGAGGATGCTAGGATCTATTGTGATGAGGAATGATTTTGAAAAAAACCTCCTCTCCATTTTGAGAGATATTTCAAAGAGTATTCTATCATCCTTATTACTCTACCTAGCTCAAATATATAACCTTAACTCCTTGCATGCCTCTTAGGATGGTGTTTTGATTAAAGAGCTTCATCCCATAGATATTTCTCATTTTAAGGTTGGTTTTAGTGGGATTGACGTACCCTTGGCATAGAAATATCATCTTTCTCTTTTTTATATGAATTTCTCTAACTCGTCTAATAATCCTAAAGAAGGGGTCAAGAGGCTTAAAATATATATGATTTATTATTCATTTCAAGGTGAAAAGTTGGGTGTAGACTTAATAAATAATAAAATGGGAACCCAAGGAAACTTGTAAGACTATAAGAAGAAACACAAAGAGAATAATATGCCAAAATGCTTTAATAGGCTCTATCTGAATAAAGGGGGCTCCAACCCCCATCTCTACCTAAATAGTGCCTCTAGTTTCCATAAAGTTTTTATTTGCAATGTAAGGTCCCTTAACTCACTATAAATATAACCTATTTTTGTATAGTTTAGACATAAGAGATAAATTTATCTCATTCTATTTCAATAAGTTAAGGAAACTAGTTCTAAGCTTGATTATGTGCTCAATTTTCTGTGGCCAAACTCGGTTCACTTTTTCACTAGCCATTTTATAGAAAAGGGTGGTACTATATCCTTATAAATAATGAGTGTTATGTTTATATTATCGAGCATGGATCCTATCCCTATAAAACGTTTGTATAATTTGTATTTTCTTATGAAAACCAAACTTTTGGGGTATGTCCTGTTTATGTTTTGAATGACTATAGGGATAAAACCAAATTTTGGAATTGGTTAGCCTCTAATATATCAAATATCACATTGATAGTGGGGGTGAATTCAAAATTTTTGAGTATAAATAATATAAATATGGAGGTGATCCTCTCTCTTGAAAAATTAATGATATTTTCTTTTGGTCTAAGTTAAATTGCATTCATAACCTTTTTTTACCCCATTAAAAAGGAAAAAATATATAGTAAACTAATTTGGTATACTTGGTGTAATAATTAGACTAATTCTAAAAGAGTGTACTATAGTCTTGATATTATTTACTTGAATAAATATTTATTTACTATTCATAAGGTGGATGATAGTACCACTATTAAGGTACTCCCCTTTACTTCTGTGATCACCACCCCATTGAGATGCTGGTGTTCCTCAAAATTATTGTTGAGCTAGTAAATCTAATTATATGATGATTTTTAATATCATTACTTGCTATTTAAATTATAAGTATTGTTGAGATGGTATTAATGTGTGATGGAATATTGGAAAAATGTTTTGAGTCTAATTCAAGGTTTGAAAAATAGAACAATTGTTCTAATCTACATAAATTATTTGTGAGGATCTTTGGGAAAACCAAGCCTAAAAGAATAAGAAATGGTTTTAGATATAATAAGGAAAACTTGATTATCATTTAAAATATCTACATAAAGACCCCTAGAATGATGTCATTCTTTGTAACATGACCAGGCTTAAACATCAAATTATGCTACACCAAATGTATGTTTCTAGAGGAGCTCAAATCAAAGCTAGGATTAATTAGATAAATCTTGATGGTAAGGTTCCAAGTTATTTTTTATTATTATCAAAAGATAGTATGATAAGAAAAAGATCCATAAAATTGAGATTAGATGTACAGTTGTTGAAGATGTAAACAAGATCAAGGATGTTTTTTATTTTCCATTCCAACATGTATTCCATATATGGTTGTAATCTACAAGTTGACTTTAATAGAGATGTTTGTGATAAATATAGTCCTAGAAGTTTCAATTAAACATGTTTATTTTTTGTATAGTGATATTTTTTTGGATGATGTTTTGATTGTCATTAACTCCCTTAAGGAAGAAAACTCCATTGGTATTGATGGTTTTCATGTTGACTTATACAAATTTAATAATGATTAGATCAGTCATTAGTGCCTTATAGTTTTTTAGGAAACCATATGTGTGTGTATTCTTCATCCTAATATTAATAGAGGGGTTATTAATATTATTCCTAAGGATGGTGGTCAAACTCAGTTGAAACATTGGAGACCAATTACACTTTTGAATGTATCATATAAAATCCCAACAAAGATCATTTCTAAAAGAATTTCCTATTATTTCTAAAAGTATAATTAGTTTTATAAAATGAAAGTATATTATATATAACCTCATCTCCATTTTGGAGGGAATGCAATGGGCTCAAGATTTTAACCATACAATACATATGATCCTTCTAGATTATGAAAACGCCTATGACAAGATTGAATTGACATTCATTGATACAATGTTGACATGTTTTGGTTTTAAAGACAAATTTTGGATTATGGATAGCACATTATTTAAATATTTCTATGTGGTTATTGAAACTAATGGAAAACCTGATTAAACCATTGTTTAGTGATAAATAAAGAAAGGTTTCCCTTTATCTACAAAATTATTTTTTTACTATGGTTGAAGTTTTGATTTTTTATTAATAAATGATTATGTGGGTCTCCCTATCAAATGCCTCTCACTACCGAATCATAATTTTTTTTTTGTATGTTGTTTATTGATGATACCACTTTATGTAATCAATTATATAGGGAAGGTGGATACTATACTTGAAATCTATTGAACTACTTCATGATCAAAAGGTATTATGCATAAATAATGTATCATTAGTTGGGAGGAAAACCCAAATGAGTTTATTATTGAGTTTGGGTGCATATAGAAAGTTTTGATGCATATGTCAAGGTAATTAGGCAATACTTTTTTCACTGACCACCTCATTTAAATAAATTTTGGAATGGAGGTATGTTATAATTAATAATAAAATTTATAAATGGCATAGGTATATTCTTTTACTTCATGGTAGAATCCAACTCTACCAACAAATTATTGTTTCATATAGTATTTGTTATTTTTCCTATCTATTGTTTAATAAAATTATATTAACCATTTACACAAAACCTTCAAATAATTTCTATGGTGAAATGGTCAAGGTAAAAATAAAAGATAGGTTTTTACTTGGGATACTTTCTCTAAACTAATAAAATTTGGGGGTATTGGTATGAAGACTTGATAATTTATGGGACTACACTTATAGTTAAATTGACCATCAAAGCCTTGAAAGGGAATGAGACATGGTAAATCCTTGTAAGAAATAAAATTTTGAAATATTTTCATAAAGGGAAGGATAAGTGGAGATTATTGCACATTTTGGCCTCTTAATTAGATATTTCTTTGTCAAAGTTATCAATTCTCCCATATTTTTTTCAATATCAAAAGTTTGCGAGTAGGTCAAGTAATTGGTCATTGTGAAACTAGTAGTTAGTGGATTTGGGTCATTGTATCAAGATTATAGATCCATTTTGTGGAAACTCAAAGTAAATGTTAATATATTGGCCCCAATCAAGGGATGATCTACTTTTGGTTGGTTCTCTAAGGGATTGATGACTTTCAATAAAAAAATATCTTAGGTTTGATGGTCTTCTTTAGATTCTATTAAAATAAGATTTCAAATCCCATATTCCTATTATAAGACCTTTTCTCTCCTTGGTAAAATTCTACAAAATATAGATTTGTCTATTCTAGAGGATGAGAATGGATTTTGGGAATATATAAAATTTATTAATGTCCCCTAATTTTTTGATGAAGTACTAAAATATTACATAACAAGTTATATTTTACCAAAAGTTTGAACCTTAATCTTAATTAGATGTGGGATATGTATGACCATTTCTTTTCCTGGAAGTTTATGTCTGATGTGATCTTGTATTCCTATCTTAAGCCTAAGAAATCTTGATTTAGATGGATACTACTTCATAATAAAATAGTTGTTGGTAATATATTTTTAGGTTGGCTTAGGTAAACACTAATTATTAGTTTTTGGTGAATTATAACCTCTAAGAATCTATTTTTTAAATTTCCTTATGTTGTTAGAGTTTAAAATTCATATCTCAATTGTTGATCTTGTGTCTTTTTATGTAATGTTTGGTGGTTAAAGATTTACTTTAGTTATGTTTGTTCCAAGAAGAAATTGCATGATTTTTTTTATAAATTGTAGATGGTTTTTTCATTTAAAATTTTGTGGTCCGTATGGAATCAAAATAATCTTGAGGTTTTTTAATATAATACTATATTAAAAACTAAAATATCAAAATAAATTATCATTAATATTATTTTCTTATAAATCTATTTTAACATGAAGGTGCCCCTATCTAAATTGAAAAAGTTTTTCAAGACTGGAATGTTGAAGATTACCTCATATTTTCCACTAGACACTCAGGGATACCCAAGGATGGTCCCTCAACCTAATTGGAGGTTTTAACACAAGTTATTTTCTAATGTTTGGATTACATAATACGAATGGAAATGGATTAAATATTCATATTTTGAGAAAGATACTGATTTGAACCTAAAGATGGCTAGGATTTCAAAGACAATAAGAGAGATAATGCAATTTTAGTAGTAGAGAATTATGATGTTTTTTATACATTTCATGTTTTCCTCCAAAAGTTTTAGCATGAAAAAAATACTTGCAGTGAGACTAATTCTCATCAGTCATCTTGGGATTTATATGACTTCAAACATGGTCAAGATTAGAGAGGAAAACATCAATGAGATGGTTGTTCAGCTTCAAATTTTTTTATAAACTAAAATTAGTGGGAACAAGGATGAGTTTATTAAATTTATTCATAAGTCCAAGATGAATTAGATTCTCTTGCAAACAAATGTATATAGGCTTGATGAGTGTTAAAAATTATATAGTGGGTAGTTGGGACCTATTCAAGACACTTGGTTAGAGGATCTATTTTTGTGGACATATATATGAAGGATAAGAAAGAGAATGACCATATGGAGGGTATTAAACATACCTAGTTATGTAATTTTTTGGGAGACTAATTTATTTTTGGTTTGTTGGGGCCTTTTTCACTAATTTTCAAGGGTTTTTATATTTTAAAAGTTATCTAATATTGTGATTTAAAATTTGATAATATTGATCTTTTGGATATTTTTTTGAGTTGTTCCTTTGGTTCATATTTAGATGTATAGTATTTTATACAAGCTCTTACAATATTAAAAAAAACTTCATAATTATTAAGATAAATGAATACAAGTTACTATTTTGGGGGTAGTTTTTTTGGTTAGAATAATGAACTTAGGATGTTAAAACGTCTTATGTTAAGATCAACATAATCCATGGTATATGTTTTAGGTGTTTATGTCTTGAGCTTATAGAATTTTTTTGTATGATAGTTAATCATTCCTTATTTTGAATTAAATCAACAACCCATTTTATTGATGGCATATCATGAAAGACACTCACAATTTGAAGTATATAAGTACATCTAACCATAATTATAAGGAGAGTATATATAGGTTTCACAAGATATGTGGTATAAGGTCATAAATATAAGGCTAGGTTAGGGTTTCCTCATATCCAATCCTCAGGTTAGGATAAAACTCTTATTGAAATATTCTTAGTTTAAAAATTAAATTAAATAAATATTATTATGGTGTCTTATGTATTATTTACCATTATCTTATACTTATTAAAAGACGATGTTTATTCACATCTAATGATTATAGTAATGTAATGGTTTTTACATGCTCCCTAGGAGCAATGCTTGAATATTACTATATCAAGAACCTTCTCCTTTGATAGCCACAAGGTGGTAGCCCTATCAAATGTACCTTGTAATAGGTTTACTACTTTTTTATTTGTGTGTTTTTGAATTTAGAAGAATGATAATTTGTATCCATAAATTTAAAGTAACTAAAATAAAATATAATTAAATTAGAAAGATTTGATATGATATCCTAGCTATACCTACTAGTGTCAGTATGTTTCTACATCAAAAAATGGATGATAAGAGTATGTTAGATATATCCTTATATAGTGTGTGATTTTATAAAACCTCTTTTGAATATAATTACATCTTTAAAATGTTTTTACATAATAATTATGGAGTGTATGTTTGTGGGTTAAATAAATAATTTAATAGAAAAAAATCAAATTTCTTCATCTTCTTTGTTTTTGGGTAACAAAAACTAAAAATTAAGTAAAATTAACTTAATTAACCACGAAAATTACTATGTTTTATATTGATTTTGGGGATGAAAATGTTAGGAATGATAGTTTCCTATTTATGTTTCTTATTTTATATATATATATATATATATTATCATTAATATGAAACCAATTGCATTATTTAATGTGTTACAATTGTGTTTTTATCTTTCAAAATGCAAAAATAATAGAACAATTTAAGGATAAAACATGGTACAATTTACAAATATTTTATTAAAAAAATACTAATGCTATGGAATTAACTAATCCCAATAGATAATTATGCCAAAAAATTCAACATGGATTAAAATAGATCCAATTTTTTATTAACCATATGATAATCTTTCAAAACCTAGATAAGGTCACATTCTCCAAGACTAATTTTTTGAAGAAGAATATGACATAAAATATATCAATTCAATGAAAATGTTTTTCAAAAGCATCTTTAGCATATGGTAAATTACCCTTTAGTTTATTATCACATCATTATGGATCCATATCTGGAATATTCGCCTACCATTAATCAATTTTTCTTTAAGACTTGGAGTGAATCAATTTTTAATTTTCCTTTTATTCTTCATCTATCATGCCTACTATAGTTACTAAGATCTCAAACATTTATTTTATTGGGCCTACCCAAAGTCTTCATGTTAATTCCAATGTTAATTATATATATATTTATTCCCAAAATCCTCTTATTCCTATTTTTAAACCCAATTTTTTTTATCCTAACCAAATCATCTTATAATCAAGGACCAAAATAGTTAACATACAAGTTACTGTTAATTCTCGCATTATGAAAATACAAAACCAACTCATGAAAAATGTAAGATAAATCTCAAAAATTTTATTGTGGAGTTAAAAATTATAATTCCTTCCCACATCCCTTATATTTTATATTGGAACCATCATTTCATAACCCTGAGTTCATAAAATAGTCATTATTGACCAAATTTTGAACCCAAGTTAAAATGGGTCAACCCCTCTAAATTAAAACTTTTAATGGTATTATAAAAACTTTTATATTTTATTTTTATGGTCTTAAATGATCCTAAATGGTCTCTATATGGTCACATTAGTCATTCTCTAACCTTCTCCAAAGTTTGGTCTCATGTGTACTTATCTAGCCTTAGAAGTCATTCATAGGGTCTTGGTGTTGTCAAATATGGTAAAAGTTTGATGTGGTTTAGATTAATTATAAATGGTTATTAATGTGTCCTTAAGGTCATAATATCACGTATATAATTTTTATTATGTTCTTATATGCTAAATTATCATTTTAGTCACCTTTTTGGCTAATTTAGATGACTTGAATGTACCAACTTTAAAGGTAAACATTTAAAGAAGTTACCCAATGTATATAATGTCATATAATGTTTAGATATGGTCATATACTTAAATAATTTCAGGTTTAATGCCTAAAATGAGAAAAATACTCCTTTACAAGAACTTCTAGGACTTAAATTACCTTAGAAGATCATTTTTAGTTGAAAATGCATTTAAATGTCCTTTTAGATTTCAAATATTAGTTTAAATATTTTTATCAAGTTTTATGTCTTACAAATTCATTAGACACTCTCTCTCCTCCATCATTACCTTCACAATCTTAGAAAGGCAAAAATCATATGCATGGTATGGCCATGAGACAGATTTGGGAGATAAAACTTTGGTCATTGTTAAAGGTCCTAATAATATTGAAATTAGTGTCATTGTTTTAAAAATTAATGTCCCTTCATTTATGAACAATCGCTATGAGTGATAGTAGGTCACTATGCCTTGTCCATCCAAGTAGGGTTTAATTTTGATTCTATTTCTCCACTTTAGAATTTGATGGAGAAAAATGGTTTTGAGGGATTTTTTAAAATTTTAAATATCTCCTTTAAATTGTAGTTTCATTAGATAATTAAACTCCATGAAGTTTCTTCAATAAGAGGAAAGGTGTCTCAAGTGTGTGAGTATATCATCCTAATAGAAGTATATTTTGGTTTTTTTGATATTTTTATGACCTTAATAGGTTTCAAGTATTTAATAATTCAATGAAAAACTCATAAATCTTCCATATTTCATGTGTTCTCTCTTGAGAAGTATCTCTTTGTAAATATCCTACTAAGAGGCATCATGTCTTCCTCTTTGAAAAGTTGGTCGGTGCCTAACTTATCTTATACATATCTGAACATCAACTTTGGCTCAAGTATACATAATAAACTAATGTATCATGAGATATTACTATGGATAAGGTTAAAATTTTAATGTTTTGAGAGATGAGGTTAAATTTTACTCTCCAACAAGGTTAACATGTGTTCTATCCACCCACAGGTCTATAGACCTATAGGTGGGCATGCATAGGACCCAAGTTCTATGTGGAGTATGTTTAAGTAGTGTATAAGTGTAATATAGACTCATATATAACCATGTGACCATATATATACACCATTGTATCATCAAAATATAGTAATGGACTCACAAACATTCATTATCAACATATAAACCTTGCATATAAGCTGATTGTACATACAGTCCATATAGGTGAATAGACAAGCTAAGGATGACATATGATCAGTTAGAATGTCTATTATTGGTTAAAGGTGATAGTTAATTAAAAATAATTGATACAATCCTTAAACTTCAAGACTTAGAAGTTGTTTGTCTTTGTAGTCCACATAAGCAAAATGAAGACCTACATGCCCTAGACCTATATGTGCTCATTTTGGAATAAAACCAACTACCTAACAATAGTTGATGTTAGACCAAGATTTATTATAAATTTATGAATAAATTAAAAAATAAATGAAAGTATATAAAATATTTACAAGCTAAGATATGGTCAAAAGGATTGAGTTCACAAGCCTAATATGCATACATAGGTTTGAGTACAAAGACGAGAAGATAAAAGTTTGTGAAAACTATGAAGTAACCAATGAGCCTTGTGAAGAAGTGAGAATTAAATATTAATGAGTTTTTAATGTTTAAATTAATAAATAATGTAGTTAAATAAGCTAGATTCAAGACCTCATGATCAAACCATTTTTCATTAAACACATACAACCACACCTTGATAAGCCCTGAAGGTTGTCTATAATAAGTGTATGCTTGGAGAAATATAAATTTTGGACAATTTCAAAAAGTTATGAAAATTGAGTAGCATTTTTTTTCATATCCAATTAATTTCAAAAAGGTTATAAACTCCTAAGACACTATCAAGACTCAAGAATTGACACCTACAGTCAGTCTTAAAGATGAGTAAAAAGGAAACTATATGCTTATGGAATCATAATGTCATTTATATTCCAAAGAAAGGTGATAGAATATAAATAATATGATAGATTAATTTATATTATCATTAGTGTGAAATTATGGTCCTCAAAAAATAATTTAGTCAAACTATCATACAACCACCTACAGGTTGGTTTGGTGAATTGGCAGGTTATAGGGTTGAAGAGAAGATCAAATGCATAGTGATTGGTTTGGGGTTTTGAGGACTAGATGAAAATATTATATTAGTAATTTTAAATTCAAATTATTATGGATAAATTTTAGATAATATGATAAAATAAACATCTATAACCCCCATATACACAACTCATGAGCACCTACAAGTTGTAAGGTTAATAGGCTAGTTTCAAGCCTAAGGAAGGGGTATAATACATATGAAACATTATAATATATATCAGGTGATGGTGAAAGATATGTAACTATCTCAAGTCATGAGATACCAAATAAACATGAGAATGATGAATAAATAGAGCTCTAAACCCTACCAAGATAGTCAAATGGATAAACAAGTGTGCCTAAGTTCATGAGAAGTATTTGCTTGTTTGATAGAGATAAAGTTATGTGAAAAGATTTAAATGAATTCATGGTTAATTAATGATTTATAATTCCATTTTTCACTCTTCATTTTAATGAAAGGTATTTTTGAAGAAGATGATCAAGGTGTCAAGTTAAGTTCCAACTCTTATGATACTTAAAGGATGGAGAATCTTCAGAGGAGAGATAGATGGCTTTGGAAGAATATTTAGAATATTCATAACTCCTTTTTTGTAACTCTCACATGGATACTTTGAAATCTCCTTCTTCTATGTCCCTTTCTCTCTTTTCTCAATTCTTTATATAAGCAGCCACTTTTGGCCTATAATGGATCCACATCTGGTATGAAAAAGCCCTAATAGTTTGAGTACTGATTTTGCAATTGAATAAAAAATTTCAACATCATTTTAAATTCTCAAATTATTATTTATGTTTGTGAATTATTTCATGGTTGAATGGAAAGTGATGGTTATATCTCCTTGTGTTCATCTCACTCTCTCATGCTTTGTGTAAGTAATTTGCCTTCTATCAAGTCATATGAAGTGTAGTTATTTGTCTTATGTGTATTTAAGTATAAGGAAGAGTACTAGTTTTTTTAATCATACCTTATATTCATATACCTTGAGAAATACATGCCATATTACCTTCATGTTGAAATATGTTTGTTAGAATAACCTTGGGTGTTGAGATTAATTTTGTAAATTAACCTTTCAGAATACAAGTTCAATTACTCTTGTGGAGTTAATATTGGTACATCATATCTATTAGGTTAGTTTTAATCTCCTTTTATCTATTTTCCTTCAAATCAAGTAGATTAATTATTAGTTTTAGGATTGGTGCAAGGGAGCTATCCCTTCAATTGAGAGACTCATCTCTCCCATAGGTCACCCATAACTTGAGAGATGTTTCTATGTTACATCAAATTGAAGGAATCTGGAGTATACCTCCTTAGGGTGAAAATTCTATTGATAAAAATCATTAAACACCTTCAAAATTAACCCTTAGCACCTTATATAGTATAAATTAATATAGGTGGAATTACTCCTATGATATCCCATAATGGATCCAATGACCCTTATTTTGCATCTAAAAGCCTGTAGTAAGATTTATAAATAATGTATTAAACTTAACACCTTTGAGACTACCAAGATAATTGTTAAAAACTTTTCTAGTCATTCTTTAAAATAATATAATCAACTAATTTATAACTATATTTAAAACCTAGAATTTTTAGTTGATGCATTTGAAAAATATTTTAAATCCAATCAATTAACAAAAAATAACTTAGTTCAATTTATAAATCTTAAACAAGCATAAAATGAGACTTTCAAAGACTTCATCATATGTAAGAAGGTATTAGATGAGAAATTTCATCACAATATGAGGGAAGATAACTTATTCCACCTCTTCACTAGAGAACTCAATGCAAAATTACAATACATTATTAAAAATCTCATTCTCAAATCATTGATGGAATCCTTAAATCAAGATAAATGACAATATTATCTCCTAAGACAATTTGAGCCTTATAAACCTAATCCTAAAACTTGAATGCTTATGATACCTAAAAATACACATGTTACAAAAGATGTTGGTTTCGATACTTATGATTATAATATAACTATTCATTCCATTTTTATAGGAATCTCCAATGAAGTGAATGTCTCATAAACTATCACATTAGTTCCATTCCAACCTCCTCTTCCTCATCCCTCTCAAATTCACACTAGTGGAGTCCATAAATATATTATCTTTTATGAGATTATTAAATGTCTTCCTAGACCCTCACCTATATATGCTAAACCTTCTAATATTAGTAATCATTAGTATGGACATCAAAATATTTAACTATTCCATTATAATTGGAATCATTCTCATGAATATTAAAATTAACTTTAAAACCTATCTTTTTTGTTCCTAATTGGTATAAAATCTGATCATGAAGACATGATTATATAGTGTCACCAAACCTATGATAAGTTAGCTAAGTATCATGACTCTAACATCAAGCATGAATCACTTCACCAAGACATTTCTCACCTTACCTTTTATTCCAACCCACTTACAAATCATAATCAAAATTAACAAACTAAAAATCAACCCCAACTATCTTCTAGTGTTATTGAAACCATTGTTTACCATCATTTTTACAATGATGAATATAACTTGGTAAACGTGAACAACATGTAGTGTGTTTTTTATTAAATTTATCATTATCCTTATCTAACCTAGATTCCTCATCCAAATTTAGAAAATTTCAATCTTATCCTCTACATTATTTTTGGATATAAAGGAATCATCACTATTGTTATTTTCAATATCCCAACTATATCAGCCAACTCGATACTATATCTTAATTCTATTGTATCCTCATATTAATATATTTTATTAAGTCTAAAAATTTATCAGAAAACTTGATATAGCATTTTCATTCGAATTCTATTTAAAATGTATTATCCATCCTAATCTTCTAGATCATGTCTAACTATATCGACCAACTTGATATAATTTATTTCTTTAACATATTATTTCTCAACTATATCATCCATCTTAATACATTATTACTTGACCCATTTTCCCCAACTACAACAGGTGATCTTATATAATATGTGTATGTATATAATTTTGATTCTACTACATCAACCAACCTAATAAATTCTATTTTTGAGATTTTTGTATCATTAATTACATCATCCAAGTTATTACAATTGGCTCATCCTACCTATACTATATCAATATTTTAAAGACTACTGTGTGTGTATATATATATATATATATATATATATATATATATATATATATATATATATATATATATATATATATATATATATATATATAAACTCAAATCCAAACTCAAATCCAATTAGAATATTCTTCATCTATAATTACACTTGATAGACTTCAACACTGAGTCCCTCTTCTGTAGTTCTATCCAGATCATTGAGTGGGATACCATAGTGTGTGTGTGTGTGTGTGTGTGTGTGTGTGTGTGTGTGTGTGTGTGTGTGTGTGTGTGTGTGTGTGTGTGTGTGTGTGTGTGTGTGTGTGTGTGTGTGTGAATAGACACACACACACACACACACACACACACACACACACACACACACAATGGTATCCCACTCAATGATCTGGATAGAACTATAGAAGAGGGACTCAGTATTGAAATTATATGTATATATATATAAATATATATATATATATATATGTATATATATACTCCCATCTCAAATACCATTTCTTGATCTCAGGTGATTTTTCCATCACATAGATAATATCTTATAAAAAAATTGTTTGACATGGAAATCCCTCGGTCACTACCTATGGTGAAATAGTATAACTTGCTTGAGTGTGAGTAAAGTATCATGAAACAATGAAAATATATGTATATCAATGTTGATCTAACTACAATTATAAATATCTCTCTTTAATTTCCTATCATATCTATGATACTTGATGAAATATTGCTTTGTGAAAATGACCATCTTTTATTCATTAGCATCTAAGTAGGTGACATTCAATTCATTAATTACATCATCTAGGTTATTACAATTGGCTCATCATACCTATACTATATCAATATTTTAAATACTACTATATATATATATATATAAACTCAAATCCAATTACAATATTCTTCATCTATAATTACACTTGATAGAATTCAACACTGATTCCCTCTTTTGTAGTTCTATCTATATCATTGAGTGGGATACCTGTGTGTGTGTGTGTGTGTGTGTGTGTGTGTGTGTGTGTGTGTGTGTGTGTGTGTGTGTGCGTACACACACACACACTATGCTATGCCACTCAATGATCTGAATAGAACTACAGAAGAGGGACTTAGTGTTGAAATTATATATATATATATATATATATACACACTCCCATCTCAAATACCATTTCTTAATCTCAGGTGATTTTTCCATCACATAGATAATATCTTATAGAAAAATTGTTTGACATGGACATCCCTTGGTCACCACCTATGGTGAAATAGTATAACTTGCTTGAGTGTGAGTAAAGTATCATGAAACAATGCAAATATATGTATATCAATGTTGATCTAACTACAATTATAAATATCTCTCTTTAATTTCCTATCATATCTATGATACTTGATGAAATATTGCTTTCTGAAAATGACCATCTTTTATTCATTAGCATCCAAGTAGGTGACATTCAATTCCAATGATTCTTGATCAATGAAGACTCTAACACTTCTGTCATATCCTTATATTTATTTAAAAATGTAGAGTATTGTATATTAAACTTTAATTATACCCATAGTATAGGTTAAGTATATGATCCAAAAACATTCCTCCATTAGGATGCATTTGTATTTCAACAAAGGTATCACATGTTATGGTCAGGGATAAGATCAAAACATTCAATTTTCATTTTTGTTATAACATTTTTACCATCCTTATTTGGACTCATCATATGAGGTTCATGGAATATTTCACATGTTAATGTGTTAGTTTTATTTTTATAGGTATTATCTATAAGATATAATATGAAACCAACCTTTGTAATTTTAAACAATTCCAAGAACATGGTGTCTATAAATATCTACCATTGAACCTTTACCTATCATACCATTTTGTGAATATAAATGTCTAGATTATCCAATCAGTTTAAATTAATGTTATGGTGGTCATCATGATATTGTGTGTGTTTAATCCTAAAATGGATATGGATCCTAACTTTGGAGAAAATAGGGTTAAGAATATATTAATGATAATGCACAAGGTTGATAATTAGATTTACAAAATGGTAATTAGTTTTTAAACTTAGATATAAATATACACCAAATTTATTATATATAATATAGGCTAAATATAAAAATTACAACTAAGTTATCCATGGAGATGACAAAGAAGTAATATACTTACACAGTTTTAATGTTAACATAGTGTTGAATCTAGAATAGGTAGAAAGTAAGTTGGAATATGATTATAGAATAGTCATCATATTTCAGATCTGATGCTTTTGGAGATCTAGAAACTAACATTAGACTAGAATGGTTTCATCAACACTACTATCTAGGTTTATTACAAGTGTCTTATATAGAATACCTACTAGAATATAATGCAACTGACTAAATACTTATGGGTTTTACTTAGAATTCACTCTAGTGTATTCACATTTAGGTCATGGACTATTTCTCCTCATGAATTTCAAAACCCTATCTCTTCATCTTCATGGTGACTTTGGGGTGAATTGGGTTAGCAGGCACATGATGTGAATCTGATCCCAAATACCACTTTGTTAGTGAGCACTACCTACATAGCCAATACTCTAAAGATGGATACTCCTTTAGTAATTAATACCTAATTATGTATTTTTCCTATGATTTTAATGTAAATATGGAATCTTTATTTAATAAAATGTATGATATAATGCTTTTGATGAGTTACCTTAGTCTCTCTTGGTATTTTTGAGGTTATGCTAGGTGAGGTATGAATGAGGGTTTATCTTGTATTTATATCAATCCCTTTGGATAAGTATCTCACATTATATCAATTATGCCAACTATTAAGATAAGTTTCATTTTCAAAATAAATGACTTTAGGGAAATAGACACTTGTGTCAAGTCATGACACTAATGTCAACACTAGTGCCTATATTGGATGTTAGTGTCCAGGGAGAAGGAAATTATGTAGAGGCTTACAACTTGTATATGTGTAATATAAATACATTTTAAGAATTATTGACAAGATATAAATCCTAGATCATCAACATAATATTGGTTAGAATAACATAGTCTAAGGGGAAAAAATAGAGTAGATGCAAGACATCCAAAAGTAATAAAGGTTCATAACCAAGAGGAACAACCAAGGTATAATTTTTCCAAGTTCAAAATACTTAGGTGTTGTTTAATCCATAAATATAATCTGCATTCCCCCTTTATTTTAGTAATTAAATTCCTAGTCTAAAGAAGGGAATGTGTACTTGGGTGTGTACAACACACCTTAACTTTCTGTGTGCCTAATATGAGTGCTTTGCTAGTGACTAACATACATCCAAAAACATGTTACATTATATAATAATTGCATATAATATGGGGCTAAAAGTAATTTATATATATTAAAATTTAAATATCAACGTTTATGAGTATAATTATGTGATGATGTAATCACCTTGCCTATTGGAAAGGTTATTAAAAAAATATGTATAATTGTAAGGCTCTAAAACTAAAATTGGGAAAAAAATAAATAAATAAAGTCCATATATTTATATATATATATATATATATATATATATATGAATGCCCATCCCCCCAACCTTGTAGAAAAAATGAATTCCCATCTAGTAGTTGAGATTATATCAACTGTACAACCCAATGATACTCATAACCTAGTGATATTGGATTATAAAATCAAGTATAACCTAAAAACATAGAAATATTGAGTGATTTAATCACCTCAACCATACCAAAAATCCAACCAACTACTATATTATATTAGCTCAATTAATTCAATAAAGTATGAACATGGTATCAATACATAAAAGAGTTTTATAATCTAAAATTGATTTGTATTTTTTTTATATTAAGTCCAAATTACATAACATATGCACCTTAGATATCTCCCATGTTGAAATTATGTATAACAATGGTACCAATGTATAGATTTATATCAAAACTATGAACCTGAATCATATAATTATGTGATTTGTCTAATTTATAAAAATATTTAAGTGTGGAAATCATTATTTCAAAGTATTCCCCATTTATGTATGGAAACATCTGAAAACTGATATAAGTACCAATGTGGAGAACATGTTTTCAAAACATGCCCCCACTATAATTTAGAGATGTTGAATATTGAATAGGTTTGGAGAACATGCTTCCAAAGTATTCCCCATTGAATCTAAAAACTATGAATGTGTGGAAGTCATTTCTATATGCCATGCCCCCTCTAAATATAAAACTATTATAAGTACTAAATATTGAATGAATGTGGATAACACACATCTAAATCATGCAAACACTAAATTTTTAAACTACGATAAGTGTAGACAACATATATATATGACATTATCACACTAATATCCCCCATTTGAGGTGAGGGAAAGATATTAAATGGTATTTATCTCATCTCAAAATGATAATACAACTATATAATATATGAATGGGACCTTGTATCATATAAAAGAAACATGTCTAGGTAGATATAATATTGAAGTGCATAAAAGCAATGTGATCACATAAAGGCTTGAAATGTAATATAAGGATCATGGTAACATGTAGATAGTAATAGTATAAGTTAAATAAGTAAACAATCACATGTGCAAGAGAACTTAAAATATATTCAAAAGGTAATCATCCAAGGAGACCATAATAAGAGCATGTGCAAATGCCACACAATCAAAGGGACATAACTTAGTCAAATGTCCACAAAATAAATATTGACATATTTAAATGTCATTACAATAAGTAATGACATATGAAAATGTCAATGAAATAATACATAGGCATAAGGGATGCAAGTAAAGGAACATATTAAAATGTTTGAACAAAGAATAAAATAGCAAGGTGAGACACTCATGGAAGTGCATAAATTAAATCATAATTAACTAGCATAAACATGTCATAGTATCCCATGGATGAAATGTGTTAGGAAAAAATGTCAAATATATAACATATAAAGTACCTTGTGTAAGATATAATCATGGTTAAATCATGTGTAAGTACATATGTAAACTCAATCATGATAATGTAGAGTGACCATGGAATATCATAACATGTGTGTATCAAGATCATAGAAGAGGATACAACCCATGTTTGCATAACACGAGTACAGTGAAGTCCCAAATATTTAACCCTAATTTTGGATGTGGATCATCTTGGGTAGATTGCATTAAGAATATATAAATGATAGGGAACAAGGGTGAATATCATATCTACAATAGGTTAATTAAATCCTAAACTTAGATATACCATATATTGAATTTATTAAACATAGATAAGATATCAATGATAAGTAAAACTATGATAGATATAGAAAATGACATAAATAAAGGTACTTAGTTAGCCCTCATGATAATGTACATATAGATTTGGAATATGTAGGAATTAGATCAGAAGATAATTCTAGAATAGTTGTTAGATTCTATATTTGGGGCCTCTAGGTATTGGATAGTTATATCATCCCTAGATGGTTAAATCAATGTTATTATATGATTTTGATGATATTATCCTATATATAATATCTAGTGAAATAAGATGTGATAACCTATATGATTCTAAGTGTCGACATCCAATTTCTAACACCATTTGTGTTGAAATTATCAATCTTACTTGAACTGCACTCAAATGCACATTTTAGGTCAAAATCCATAAAATGCCCAAAATCTATAAAATTACCTAAATGGTAACTTGTCACTTAAAAGTGCTAGTTTTGGTCAAAGTATCCCTAAATAGAGTAATTCATTTTATGGGCTAGCTAACTTTGATTAGATCATTTCAAGTCAAAATGACAATTTCAACATTTAGTGCTCTGGATCGCTCTTTTTTTGTAATTCATTATTACACATCACGTACATTTGTTATTTGGTGTTGGTAAAATCCTAAATGGGAATAAAACTCAAATGCATCAAACATCACCTTCCATTTCCTCTCCAGTCAAATTACAACCTAATAATATGACTTTTTGACCATTTTGATTAATTGAGAGCCAATTTTCAAATAATTGCACAAATGTTGATTAACCTTGTTTAAGGATAATTAATCCAAATCAAGAGCTTAAGTGGATTTTCCATGAGATTTGTTGAATATTTCTTTCTAAAAATTGATTCCTATTAACTACATCATTAGGTGCCATCATTTCTTGGGAAGACATCACAAGGTCACAAATGCTACAAATATAAAGATTATGGGTCATTGATGCTTAGTTAATGCCTCACATGCCTCTTCAATGCCCCTTCTTCCAAGGCAATGATGAAGATAATTATATATTTAATTCCAAATATTAGGATTATCCATGGCCACACAACTCAATCTTGAGATGGATGGTCATGGTTGATCTTGACCAATCTCAAAAATTTATAAATAGAGAGGCCATGGATGTGCATATTAAGCAATTTTGGTGAAAAATTTTTAAGCTTAAATATATTCAAAAATCTTGAATATTTCAAAGTTATATTGTTAAATTTTTTCCTCAAGATTTTTCATTTGATCATAGATTTTGCTTGCAAGCTTTATTGATAGGATAGTTTAGTGATTTAAAATGAAGAGCCTAAGTTTTATAGAGTGTTCTTGAGGCATTGGAGGAGCTTACCACCATTATTGACAAATAAAAGGATGCTTGATCAAGGAAGAATATGTTTTTGAGCCACATGAGTATGGTGAATCCATTTGGGAAGGTAATATGGTGTTTCTTTCTCTCATTTGTTTCATGTTATCCTTTGTAATTCCCATAGGAATAGATAGGCTTGGTAAGTTAGTTATTTATTCATGTTTCATCATTTATGGACTAATGCTTGACTAGCTTGCTTTGTAATCCTCTCTACATCTTGGCATGCTCGGTGGGACTAGACACATCTCACTCCTAAAGAAGATCACTTTTAAATTCTAAAATATCCATTTGGACCCTTAAAACTTGTGCAAAATAATTTTTTAACTTTATTTTTACCATTTTTATTTGTCACGATTTTTACATAGTAATTGATGTTAGCAAGAATACCAACATCAGTTACCTACTTAACCGATGTTGATTAGTAAAAATGACATTGATTAGATCTCAATTAGTAAAGTAACCATCATCAATCTTAATAGCCAATGTCGGTCACTATGTTTCTCAAAAAACACAGACCTGAGAACTACTTTTTCAAAGTTCATTATTTGAAGTTAAAAATAGATGCAAAGCTAAATGACATGATAACATTTTTTTTGTAGGAACAATCTTTTAATTTGATAAAAACATGTTTAAATAACCTCTTGCATGCTTAGAAATGAATTAGAATTTTTTTTTGGGTGTTTAACAAAGAATTTAGATGTTTTGGTGAATGTTGTAAAAGTTTTAAACTAAGACCAAGGGGTCAAATAAACACCACCAAACATTTCATTTGAGTTTAAAATTAAACACACTTGCCAATTCTTATTTGCAATAGTTGTTTACTTAGGTTTTTTTTGGAAAAAAGATGAATATTGTGTGTATGCTCTCTAGTTGTCCCCTTTAGGGAACCCTTAGAATCAAAAGCACCATTCTTATTGCAAATATCCTAGTCCAAGGCTTAAGAATAATGTCACCTACATCATTCCCAAAAACCTCACCAAAGTTGAGTGGTCTTGAAAATGACCCTAAAGAATTTCTATTTTATGCTTTATTTATTTTCATGTAAAATTGGCTTGTGAGGGAGACATCATTACCTCTCATGAGTTTTAAAGGAAAGTTTTGACCTGGGGTTTCACCTCCCATCATTGACTTCATTTGAATCTTTTGGAGTTGCACATGGGACATATCTACATTTGGACATCACAATACACTAAGTGAATAGTAGGATGTAGTGGTTGTAAAAGGACTAGACCTTTTAACAACTAGCTAATGCCACATTCACCTAATTTCCATGCTTATCTTTTTCATCATTTGACGTGAAAGTCATTGAGAAATTGATTCCCATAGAACAATCAAAACCTTTCTAGTATAGTAGACCCCACTTTTTCACACCTTATCAGTTTAGACTTAAGATGTTTATTTTTTATCATTAGCTTACTTGGTCTTGATTTGTGTCTAAAACTGCTTGTTAACTCAATGAACTTAACCAAAACACATTGTCCTCAATTTTCTTGAGCAAGGGAGGTGTTATGTTGTCTAAATGGAAAATTCATGTTTTCCTTATTTAATTTGTTATCAAAATCCTTGTGTCATGTCATCCACTTTGGTGCAGTCATGTTACCCAATTGAGTATAGATATTTTACCCAATTTGTTTAAATCCTTCATTTATAATCCACATTTGAAATTGAACCTTTCTGAGTTCTAAGGGTTGGTGCATCAAAGTGGGTTCACCATTTGTGCACTAAGCTTATTTTAACTTGGGTTTAATTTTATATTTGGATTGAAGGTCATTTATTAAGACTCAAAATCACATTATTATCTTAGTAGACTCAAATCATATTGTGTATCACTCATACTTTGGGTCCTAGAACATATTTTATCCTACTAAAATCATGTGGTGATGTTGTGCTGCCTATTTGGTCCTATCTTTATACATAGTGATTGGTGTATGTTTTTATATCTTTATTTGATTAGTTCATTTTGTCTTCTTCATAATCTGGAGAGCTTTCCACTAAAAACTTCTAGGGTCAACTTTTCAAAGTTGGAGCTAGTTTTTTTAGTGTGGGTATATCAAAAAGATTTATGTTTTGGTGTAATAGTTTTCACCTTGGGTGTTTGAGTTACCTTATTCTCTCTAAATATATATGATTTTAACTTTACGAAAGGTTGAGTAAACTCATGAGCTAAATCTTCTATATTGTGTGTGGTTTCAAACCACCCTCCCTTATAGTCTCATTGGTACCTTGGTTATTTGTTTAAAAGAGAGCCAAAGCATGCTTTGATTAGTTTTTAAACATTGGTCCAAAGTTAATCAATATACAAAACAACTCTTTTTAGACATGAATCAAAGGTTGACTCATAGTGGGGCCTCTTATGGCCTTAGTTATGAGGATGAACAATTTTATGATGGTTAAGATAACCTCAATACTTTTTATGATATCCCAATAATAGTAGGATTCAAAGATGATTACAATGAATATCAACCCTAAGAAGATCAATATGAATCCCTTCTTATATTGATAGGATCAGGTGCTAGACTACCTTCTGATTTTCATATGAAATAATTACATACCCTAGTTAGAGAATTTGAATGATGGCAAGAAAAAGATTTTACACAAACAGACATACCTATTCCTTTAATAAAGGAAAGGAAATAAAAATAGAGTCAAAACCCACAAATCTAGATCTTCTAGATAAGATCAAGATAATAAGTCAAAGATATGGAGATCAACTTGTCATAGACTTAACTGACTCTCTAGTTTCCACTTCAATCCATAATAATATTTTGAAAGAATAAGGAAATGTGGTCAAAATTACACAACAAGTATTGGATGAGAGCATTACCATATTAGATCATCAATGGAATCCAAATGAATAGTTAAGGATATAAGATACATTACAATATGTTTATTTGATAAAGAACATACATTCTTCAATCATCAAGAACTCCTTTTTACTTTACAAACTTAGAAACCCAAACATTCAGTTTAAACTAAGGAAATTGCTCAAGCTAATGTGGCTAGTTCTTTTCAACCAACCCAAAGATTGGTAAATAAACATAGAAATTTCAAAAATAAACAAAGTGTGAAATAGCCAAATTTAGGGAATGTTTTACAATCCAAGAATCAATGGCCTATGTTCTCAACTCAAGTAGTAAATCATAACCAAACCATGGATCAAAAGGTATACACTCCCTATACATCCACATAAAATCAAGGGCAAATTCCACCCCAACACCATCTTATCCAATCCAAAAATACACCAAGCATGCAAGAATGGAATTCTATGAAGGAAATTATCCAAATATTAGAGACAAATAATAGAGTCAAGAAGTACAAATTCGATGAGATATTCCCATATCCATTTAATTTATCTATTTTTGAAAACCCCTTTCAACCTCATTTTGAGGCACCCAAATTTTACAAGTACAAATGGAAAGGAGATCCATGCAAACACATACAATCATTCTTCATCTAATGTCAAGAGGTTGCTTATAGTAGCGAGTACTTTCTATGACTAATTCTATGATGTTTAGTGAGACAAGATTTTGATTGGCTACTTAAACTACCCAAGGGATCAGTTTTGGATTGGAATGACTTATCAAAAAAGTTTGTTAACCATTTATCATATAACATAGTACATGAACTGACCATTTTTTACTTATGCAAAGCCAAGAAGCGTGATTGTGAAAGTTTCATTGCATATATACAAAGGTGGAGAGCATTGGTAGGTCACTTTCAACATAATTTGCTAAACAAATAGTTAGTGGATATCTTTGCATATAATTTTTATCTTGAAGTTATGAATAATATATGGTTATCTTTTGCTAACTCATTTGAATAAATTATTGACAAAGGAGTACAAATTGAGAAGGCTCATATTACTAGAGGCCTTGTTAAGATCTTCATGCAAGGACAAGCATCTAATCAGACTAAATCACTAGCTTAAATAGTTATGAAAGATAGCCCTAGGGGATTTAGCAAAAATAAGAACATGGTTAAAAATGGGGTGACAAAAATAAGACATGCATAAATGGTATAGGCTATGCCTCCTCTAAATGTATAGTTAACTCCCTCAAATCCACTACCTACTTTATAAAGACAACCTCCATGACAGATATTTCATAACAATTTAAGAGTCTTTAGAAAGTTAGGAGAATTAGCTGAAATAGTGTTAAAAAATCTCATTATAACTAATTTAATTATATGGCCAGTATCAAGGCCATTTCCTCAATATCAGCCAAAATTAGACTGGTACAAAAAGAATGAATGTTGTAACTTTCATCATGTTGCTAGTCACACTGCATATCATTACATTCAATTATGACATATTATTGAATACTTCATTGAAAATGTTGAGATAGAAATTAATTTGGCCCTTAATCAAGACACAAATTAGGATATAGGAATCTAAAAATACCCCTTTCCTTGATATGATCCACCACCACCAAGAAATAATCAAAATGGTCATAATCAAAGATAGAGGTAGAATCAGAACCAACAACAAGTTTAGAATCATAATGAGCATAATCAAGATCATAATTCCCACACTAATAATGTGGCTTATAACAATATACCTTATAACTATAATAATGTTATGGGATTCATTTTTGTAACCCACATTACCACTATTACTATAGTGTCACATGGCTAATATCATGTTCCTCATAACATGAGACCCATCATTATAGGGTTAGTACCCTCTCCCCCTAGTAATATCATGTCAATTTTGCATCATCATGTTGTTACTCTATTTACATAGGTTATTAATCTTGAAAAATAATACCTTTCTTATAAATTCTCATCATTAACCTAAAATTATAACAATATAGTTAATCACCCATGAATCACCATCCAAGGTCCTTTGCCTCGCTCTTATAATTATAATGACTCCTTTCCACCTCTAGGTTATACAATTACAACTAGATGCCTCCAAGTTACCATCTAGGGCCCTTCACCCACTTATTTCCATAAACTAAATGAGAATACTATGTCAATGGTTCCAAAACAAAATACTATCCCAACAAATACCAAACTAGTTCAATCCATAATTCAAACGCCCTATAGTATAATGGATCAATTAGATAAAACCCCTATGCAAATTTACATATTAGAACTCTTGTGGAAATTTGATGTTCATAAAACCATTTTCAACAATATTTTATAAGAGTCTATTATGCCTAATGATATAAACCTTTATTATTTATAGAACCTAGTTGGACATTTGTCTTCATTTCATCAAATCACATTTAATCAAAAGGACATGTCCACCCTTGGCCTGAACCATTGCAACCCACTATACATTGAGATAATCATTGTAGATCATAATATCAAGTGGGTTATTATAGAAAATGGTTCAGGGTTGAACATCATATCTCTTAAATTGGTATGATGTTTGGGTTACATGGATAAAGACATTTAGCCAGAAACTATTACAATCAATGCTTAAAACAACACCAAGAGGGAGCCATCCAATATAATTTAGTTGCCCATCATGGTTGGGTGTATTTCTCATCACACATTATTCTATAGTATGGATATTAAACTTCCTTATAACATACTTATTCATCATCCTTGGATCTATTAAGTACAAGTAGTTCCATCTACTCTTCACTAATGCCTTAATTTTCCCCATGATGGGATCGAGGTTACTATTCTTGTTGATCAACAACCATACCAATAATACAAAAATATTGAAGTAGAGTCTCATAATTATAAATATTTCCCAAGTTTTAAATTCATTTCAAAGAAGAACAAAGCCATTATTTCTCATCCATCTCTATCTAATTATATAGACCCTAGTGATCTAGCCTCCACTTCAAATAATCCATTTCTTACAGCTCTAGCCAAATAGATTATTATTAAAGATGCAAAGAATTTCCATGTACCATCTAAAGTATGTCCTCCATATTAAAAATTTACCAAAATCCCCTAAAACATTTGGTAGAACTAAAATCTCCTAGACTCCTAATAGACCTGATCAGATTTGGCAACCAAAGAAGAAGCAACCAAAACCTCATGTGGTTTTTTGTACCTACAATTACACAAAAGAAATATCAAAAGGATTTTACCAAGGGACATTGGTTATATTCTAAGGGCCTTGTAGACTATTTTTAAAATATAAAATATCCTATCCCTAATAGGATAATGGATCATCTTGACTATACAGGGAAAGGCCTTGGCCCACATGTGCAAGGAATTTTAGAGCCCTTATCAGTTGGAGTTGTTAATTAAAATCATGGTTTTGGATTTAAACCACTAGAGGATGACCTCATAACATTTTATAGTGACTCTTCTAATGTGACTAGTAATAAGACTCCTAATAGCAATAAAATGTCCCATTATAGCCTTTTTGATGAGTTTGTTGACTTAGATTTGTTTGATTCAAATACCATATTGACCATAACACCTATTGGAGCTTCCCATCCTAAAGCAAAAATCCATCCTATTTGAGCTTCTCATCCTAAATTAAAAATCTATCCTAGTGGTACTTCCCTTCCTGAAGTAGGACATTATATCTTTACTACTGGAGCTTCTTGTCTTGAAGTAAAAAAATGTCCTAGTGGTGCTTCCCTTCATAAAGTAGGACATTATATCTTTACCATTAGTGCTTCCCATCCTAAATTAAACCCTCTCTATAACCAATGCCTTTCCCATCCTAAACTCATAGATTGGGATCACAATTTTTTGATCATATGCCTTGATGAGTTCCAAAATGAAGATTCGATTACAGAATACATGGGCCTACGAGATGCATTCCCCATTGGTGATCATAAGCAAGGTTTTGATTTTTCATTGAATTCTTCTTTCTAATTTAGATAGTAGGAAAAATTTATTGGTCATAATAAAGAACAAACATTGATATATTTAGGTGAAAACCTCTTTAAGGCACTTGTTGATCAAGGAAAAAGTAAAGAAAAAGACAAGCCTTTGAGTGAAAACCTATTTCAGGCACTCCTAGGTGGGAAAGTTTTCTCATCCCCTCAAGATGTAGAAATTCCATCTAGCCTAGATTCCATAGATATTACAAGCATCTCTTCAAAAAAAATATCAAATATTTGAGCATCTTGCTCTTGAGTTTCTAGAGGTATTTACCAATTGGCCTTTACCTAAAAAGGTAGATTTTGATTCTTCATATTATCCAAATCTTTGGGAGAAATGACAAGAAGATATAGTAGAGGATCATGACCATACATTTCCTACAATTCTAGAAGATGGATCCACACCCCTTATGGAGAGCACAATAAAAGTGAATTTGGTAACCCATGAGGATCCCAAAAATCTTTATCATAGAGCTTCCCTTACTAAATCAAAACATGCACATATTATATCCACTCTTAAGGATTATATAGACATCTTTACATGGGCATATTCTGACATGTTAGGCCTGGATCTAGACTTAGTTTTACATTATCTTGTTGTTCACCCTAATGCTAAACCAATCAAGAAAAAGTTGATAAAGATGCATCCACACATGGCCTTTTGGTTAAGGCTAAGTTGGAAAATTTATTAGGAGCCAATTTTATCAGGCCACTAGACTACTCTAAATGGATTTCTAACATAGTGCCAATAAGTAAAAAGACCCCAAGTATATATGTTTTTACTAATTTTCATGATATCAATAAAACATGTCCCAAAGATGATTTTCCTCTACCCAACATTGACATGATTGTCAACTCAACTACTAGGTATGAGATACTATCCTTAATGGATGGATTTTTTTAGTTTCAATCAAATCAAGATAGCCCCTAAAGATTAGCATAAGACCATGTTCATAAGTCCATGGGGGACATTTTATTACCAAGTCATGCCATTTGGTTTGAAGAATGTTGGAGCCACATATCAATGTGCAATGACTGTCATATTCCATGATATGATGCATGACATTGTTGAGGACTTTGTTGATGATATACTACAAAAATCATGAACATGGGTTGGACACCATGACATTCTATGAAGAATATTTGTGATAATTCATGCGTATAAAGTTTTATTGAATCTTAAGAAATGTGTCATTGGATTCACATAATGAAAATTGCTAAGGTTCATTGTATAACAATGATGGATTAAATTCAAACCTACAAAGGTTATCACTATTATGAAAATGTCTCCACTAAATAATATTAAATATTTGTGAGGTCTATAAGGCAAGATCCAGTCTATACGTAAGTTCATTTCTCAACTAGTAGATAAGTACCACCCATTTACCCATCTCTTAAAGAAAGGGGTAACATTTTAGTGGGATGAATATTTTTAGTTAGCATTTTTAAAGCTTAAAACAAACTTGGAAAATACACTAGCCTTATGACCTCCAACACAAGAAAATCTATTTCATCTTTATATATCAGCTATGAAACATGTACTAGGAGCACTTTTGGCTCAGCATGATGATCATGATAAGGAACATATAGTTTATTATTTAAGCCACACATTGGTGGCATATGCACACAATTATATGCCTATTGATAAGGCATGTTTCGATATGGTGTTTACCACTCAAAAATTATGACATTATATGATAAATAAAAAACTATTGTTATCACAAAGGTAGAACCTCTTAAGTTCCTCTTATCTAAAGCAACTCTTCAAAGATGTATGGATAAACAGATTTTTCTCCTCATTGAGTTTGATATAAAGTACCATAATTAAAAGGTAATTAAAGGGTAGGTTCTTGTGGATCAACTTGTAAAATCTCCTTTTATGGCCACTCAACCTCTCAACTTTGACCTTCCTGATGATTATATCATCATGATACAAAAAGCATCACAAGAACTTGAATAGTGGACACTCTATTTTGATGGATCTTTCACATCTTGAGGGTTTAAAGATGGCATATTATTGATCAAACTATAGGGGTATTTGATCCCTAAAGCATTCCATATATAATTTTAGTTTACAAACAATATGGCCAAATATGAGGCGTTGGTTATAGGGCTCCATCTTTCCATATAATGGGATATTCAAAGCTTAAATGTTTATGGAGATTCATAATTATTCATAAATCAAAAAACTAATTAGTATAAAAAAAAGATGATAAGATTGTTCCTTATAAGCAATTTGTTGGTAACCTCAAACCACATTTTAAATCTCTATATTTTGAGCAAGTTTCATGAGTCAACAACAAATCTATCAACACCATAGCAACAATTAGTTCCATGATTCAAATGTATGATAGTTCTAAAAAGTATCAGTTCTTAATTGAAAATATTCTTCATCCAACACATTTATTACATTTATAGAGTATATGCACCATTGTTGATCCTAATCTCTCACCTAAGTTACCATGGTACCAAGATTTTTATAACTATTTCCATAGCTATTTATTTCTTGCCAACCTTTCTAATAACAAAAAAAAACTATTCCTTCAATTCTTAACATGTTATATCCTCCTTGGAAACATGATTTTAAAAAAGGGCTATGATGGAATGTTTCTTCATTGTTTATCTTTGGGAGAATCCAAGCTAGAACTAAAGGAAGTTCATGAAGGAATGTGTGGGGCCCATACCAATGGTGTAGTTCTAGCGAAGAAACTTCTTAGAATAGGCTATTATTGGCCCAAATTAGAGATAAATGATTTTAATTATGTAAATAAGGGTGTTCCTTATCATTAGCATGGCAACCTAATACATGCACCTTCCTTACCATTATATTTGATTACAACACCCTGGTCATTCTCAACATGGGGTCCTGATCTCATTGGGAAAATTAACCCAACATATTCAAATGACCATAAGCACATTTTGACTTCCACAAAGTACTTTACCAAGTGGATCAAGGCCATTCCTCTCAATTATGTTACTAAAAAATAAATATACAAATTCATTCATTACCATATCATTTGTTGATATGGCTTCCTAGCTCATATTATATCCGATAATGGTAGATACTTTGTGAACCAAGATGTAAAATCTATTTTTTCACAATTAAAGAGTAGGAATAAGAAATACATTCCATATAACCCATAAGGTAATGGAAAATATGAGGCATCAAATAAAACCATTCTATCCATCTTAAAAAAGATGTCAATGATGCTGGCCATAATAGGCACTTACAACTCTTTCTTTCCCTCTAGGCTTATATAACCAATCATAATACCCCCACTAGAGCTACTCCATTCTCTATTACATCTATCATCCTATTTGAGATTAAGATCCCATCATTAAGAATATAATTGGAGCAAATTGAAAATGATGAAGACTATAGAGCCTCATGGCTATAAGAACTAGAAATTCTTGATGGTATGCATTTGGTTGCCTTAGAAAAATTGTAGGCCTAACAAAATAGATTATAGAGAAGCTATAAAAAATGCATTATCCCTTAATAATTTGAGATTGGTGACTTAGTTTAAAAAGAGAACCAGAAGAACATGAATCTTGAACCCAAAAATAAAGTCAAGTTTCAACCTAATTGGTTAGGACCATATATTGTCACAATAAACTATGGATTAGGAGCATATCAATTGGCTAAACCTAATGGTGAATAAATTTTATAGCCTATAAACATCATACACCTTAAGAGGTTCTACACATGAACATGTTAGAACCATTGTCTATAAGACCCATGACTTGGGGGCAACTTGTGCTATCATAATTTTATCCCACCCTTTTGTCTTACCTTGAATGCATTTTATACTACCTTGATCCACTTTTCATGAATCCTAATAGTTAAGGCTTTTAACTCTTGGCACTCTAAGCACATTTTTCATGCCATTCTAGTTTTTTCTCTTTGACATGCATATTATTTGTTATGTCTAAGGCATGTTATAAGCTTTAATGATTTTTACTGCTTGACTAATTATGATCTCAATTATGTCTCATAAACATTATGAACATCTTTAGCAATAGTTATACAAAGTAGTTCAACCCAGATAGTCTCTTACATCTTTAGACAAATGCACAGCTACATCTTCTTAGGTCAAGTATTTTTTACTCTTTATTATTTTATCAAGAACCTCAATCTTGCCAATTTGTGAGCATGGCCATTGTAGTCAACTTAGATATCTTATTAGAACCTCTACTCTCAGGATGTGCATCTCCTTAACTAGATGGTCCCACCTTGTGCATATTTTATCCCCAAAATACCAAAAACATTAGAACATCATCCACAAAAGAATAAAAACATTCTCACATTTCTATACATTTGTACATTCTTATTTCACCATCCCACACTCTCGCTATTTTTTGAGAAACTATTAAGTTTGAATTCTCTTGCCATTTTTCAAGCACAAAAACCCTAGTTCATTTCATCTTATCCCATAGACTTACCATTTTTCAAGATCATTCTTTCTCATTTCATCAACTTCTTGTTTTCTACACCATTCTCATTTATTTGTTGTATCATTCATTTCTTATATAATATTAATCATGCTAGTTTTATCATCATTTTTCTTCTATCCCACTTCCTGGGAGAAGTACATTTGGCCTGAAGTTCATGTTAGAACATGCATCTATGGAACTATGTAGGTAATGTCTACTTGTCTTATACATATGGAGTTAGCTTGGCCATCCCCTTCCTTTTATTCTCTTCCCCATTTATTTTGTCATTGTTCCTCTTTAATTGATAAATAATTGTCATGTCATTATTATTTGTTATGATGTGGTGGAAAGTAACACCTCTACTACACATACATAAAAATTTATCTTTAAACTGCACTAGCTAAGTTTTTGCATGTATGTGTTTATTTGATTTTTATTGGTGTTGTGTTGTGCTTTCACACCTTTCCTTTTATTTCTTCTCCTTTTCTCTTTTTATTAATTCTTGTTTCATCTTGGTCTTGTGTTTCCTTTGTTTTTGCTTATCTCTTTTGTGTTTTACAACATCCTTATGACTCACATGGATCTTGATTGTTTATATCTTGATATTATGTTATTACATTGTTCTTGAGCCATTTTGTTTATTTGATTATTGTTGGTGTCTTATTTTTTATTTGATTTTGCTTTTCTCTTTTTTGTTCAAGAATTCCTTGATGGTCCACATGGATCTTGATTATTTATATCTTGATCTCATGTCATTAAGACATTCTCGCCTTTTATTTTTAAACATTTTGTTCATACTTAAGATCATTTCTTGATTTAAAAATAGGTTCATTTATGTTTTTTTTTCTTTGTATTTGATTTTTTAAAATGTAAATCATTGTAACTCTAGTTTTGGTCATTATTTTACCATTATCCTTAGTTATAAGTATTCACATTTGAACTGGCTCAATGCAATTGGAATCTTGTGTCATTGTAATTTATTCATACTTATGATGCCTAATTTATTTTTCTATAGCAATAATTTTTTTCTCAAGTCTCAAAGTCTTAAACATAAACATAATCTCCAATGAATGATTCTTAAGAACACTTTGCAAAACCTAGGCTCATGATATAAAATTAGGCTTCTAGGTAGCATGCATTCTAGTAATATTTATCTATGCTTAGATGTTTATCTCTTTGCATACATTATGAGTCTAATCAATTCTAGGTCATTTTTCATCATTCCTAATTCCATTCTCTCCCAAACTTTGGTAAACAACATTGGCCTGAAGTTCATATTGGAACATGAGTCCATGGAACTATGTAGGCAGCACTCAATTTCTACTGAGGTTAGCTTAGCTATCCCCATTCTTATTTTCATCTCTCTCATCACTTTTTGCATTCTCATATGATTGGTTTTATATGTATTTTTTTAATC
Organism: Torreya grandis; assembly: GCA_037957365.1. Lineage (NCBI taxonomy): Eukaryota > Viridiplantae > Streptophyta > Pinopsida > Cupressales > Taxaceae > Torreya > Torreya grandis. The sequence continues at coordinate 3,652,867 of JARHVA010000851.1, read as the reverse complement.
CATTACACCATCACATGTATGTATGCACCCACTTGATTTAACCTTTGGTTTTATATGTCTTTTTAATCCATTACACCATCACATGTATGTATGCACCCACTTGCTTTAACTTATCTTTTTAGTTATATATTTCAGCTATTTTTACTACAAATTAACCATGTTAGGACATAACATCTGAATCAAATCAGCTCTATAGGGAAAAAATCATTATTTATTCTTTAAAAATGATAAAAAATTTCCCTACTAGGCAAAACTATTTTATCACAATCAAATCTACTCTACTAGAGTACTTATTATCTTCTCTTTGGAGATCCCATTCTAGTGGTGCTTCCCTTCATGAAGTAGAACTTTCTCTCTTTTCCTCTAATTCTAATCTCTCCACATTAAATCCTATGATGGAAATATTTTATTAACTTGTCTCAGGATTAATTAATGTCTTAAGCACATAGCATGTACTCTTGAATTGGGTATGTTCTAAGTGTGTCCCCTTACATTTATGGATTGTATCTTTCCCATTCCCCCCATCTATGGGGAATATTATACCTCTAATTATATTTTGATCATTGATGGTAATCACATGTCCAAGCATTAGCTCATCTATATGTGATTTATTCCATGGGTTAATCTCTCACTTTCTCTCTCTTTACGAGAGTCCATCCTTTTCTTCCATCCTAGTATGTCCTCTCTAAGGGGCATCATGGGTCTATTCCAATTTATTATTAAAAAATATTTTCTTTGAAAAGATGTTGCTTCACTTGAATTTCTTGCTATGCCTTCTTAAATAGGGGCAAAAAGTAGACATCTAATTCCCAACACCATTTGTGTTGAAATTATCAATCTTACTCGAATTGCATTCAAATGCACATTTTAGGTCAAAATCCATAAAATGGCCTAAATGGTTTTAACTTGTCACTTATAAGTGATAGTTTAGGTCAAAGTATCCATAAATAGGGTAATGCATTTTATGGACCAACTAAATTTAATTAGATCATTTTGAGTTAAAATAATAATTTTGCCATTTAGTACTTTGGATCACTCTTTTCTTCTAATTCATTGGTACACATCATGTAACTTTGTTATTTGGTTTTGGCAACATCCTAAATGGGAATACAACTCCAATGCATCTAAAATCACCTTCTATTTCCTCTCCAATCAAATTATGACCCAGTAATATGAATTTCTAACCATTTTGATTAATTGAGGGCCAATTTTAAAATAATTGCACAAATGTTGATTAAACATGTTTAAGGCTAATTAATCCAAATCAAGAGCTTAATTATATTTTCCATGAGAGATGTTGACTATTTCTTTTTTAAAATTAATTCCTATTAACTACATCATCAAGTGACATCATTTATTAGGAAGACATCCCAGACAATAAATGACACAAATATCAAGATTATGGGTCACCCATGCCTAGTTAATACCTCCCATGCCTCTTCAATGCCTCTTATTCTAAGGTCATGATGAAGATAATTATGGATTTAATTCCAAATATTAGGATTATTCATGGCCACACATCTCAATCTTGAGATGGACAATCATGGTTGATCCTGATCAATCTTAAAAATCTATAAATAGAGAGGCCATAGATGTGAATTTTAAGCTATTTTTCTGCAATGTTATTATGCTTAAATATATTCAAAAATTTGAATATTGCAAAGTTATAATTTTAATTTTTTTCCAAAAGGTTTGTATTTGATATAAATTTTGCTTACAAGCTTTATTGATAGATTAGTTTAGTGATTTGGAATAAAGAGCCTAGGTTTTATGGAGTGTTATTGATGCATTAGAAGAGCTTATCACCATTATTGACAAATACAAGGATTCTTGATCAAGGAAGAACATGTTTTTGGGCCAAATGGGTATGGTGAATCTATTTGGAAAGGTAATATGGTGTTTATTTCTTTCATTTGTTTCTTGTTTTCTTTTTTAATTCCCATAGGAATAGATAGGCTTGGTAAGTTAGTGTTTTATACATGTTTCATTGTTTATAGACTAATGCTTGACTATCTTTCTTTGTAATCCTCTCTACACTAGGTTTTACTTCACCTTCAATCTAGTGCATTCAAATTTGGGTCATAAATTATCACTCCTAATGAAATGGAAAAACCTTGTCTTTCCATCTTCAATGTGTCCTTAGTAAAAATGGGTTAGTGGGCACACAATGTTGAGATAACCCTAATGACCACTATATCAAAGGGTTTCCTACATATCCAATACTATATAATATGGCCTTAGACTCATGTAGTTCTTCCCTATGTGTTGGATAGTGTGTGGATCATGCAATGTGTATAGAAAAATTACAATAGTGACCTAGCTTGTAACTTTGAAAATAAGACCTTATGACCATTACTTTAGTAATTTATACCTATATTTATCTTATACCTATGACTTGTATGAAAATAAGATAGCTTTGTTAAATTTAATACTTGACAGAGTGTTTTTCATAAGTTCCTTGGTCTGATTTCTAGGTGTGAAATGAATGAAGGTTGATATTATATTTATATCAATCTTATCTAGAAATAACTCACATTAAAGCACTTGGGATGAAAATTTGGATATGTTTCATTTTAAAATTACATGAATTTAGGGCATTGGACACTTACATCAAGGTAAGACAGTAATGACAACATTAATGTTTGTCATGAACATTAGTGTCCAAGGAGTATCAAAATAGGTAGATGACTAGAACATGTAGAGGTGTAAGTTAAGTAAATTTTAAACATTCTGGGAGAGATAGTATGTCTATGTCATCAATATAATATTAGTTGAACTAATAAATAATCCAAGAGGCACAAGATAGAGTAGATGCAAGGATTACAAAAATAAGGATTGTGTAAAACTAAGAGAAATAGCCAAGGTCTAAGTTTGAAAAGTGTAAAATACTAAGGTTTTACATTATCAAAAAATATCGTATACATTTGTCCCCCCTTTAATCTAGTGATTGAATTGCTAGTTTAAAGGAATGGAATAAGTACATGGGTGTGTATGCACACTTTGTCTTTGCTTGAGTTAAATTTGGGTGCTTTGATGGTGATTGACCTATAACTAAGATCATGTTACAGTTTAAAATCAATGCATATAATTTGGGTTTAAATTGCTTTAAATATATTAAAATGAAAGAGAAAGGTTTAGGAGTACACTCATGTTCCTATGTAACAACCTTACCTCTTGGAAAGACTTTTTTGCAAAAGATGTATCATTATGTCTCTAAAATTGAGATTAGGATAACTATAGATAAATATTTAAAGTGCATATATCTAAGGATATAGAGAGATAGAGAGAGATATTGGAAGGAACATACCGCAAACTTTGGATAAAAAGTGAGTTTCCACTTGGTAGTTAAGATTATGGCAGCCATAAAACCCAATGATACTTATAACTTGGTGAGGTTGGTTGATACAATCTGGCCCAACCTTAAAGATTTGAAATATTGAGTGATTTGATCACCTTAACATAAAAAAATGTGAACCAACTCCTATAGTAGATTGGTTTGATAAATTTTGTAAAAGTCCATGGGGTATTAATACGTGCTATGGTAATAGTCCATATAATAGCTTTGAAATATGAAACTAATTTAAATTTTTATAATATTAGGCACATGTTGCATAACATATATACCTTAGATATGTATCGTGTTTAAACTATGAATAACAATGGTACCAATGTATAAAATTCTATAACAACTATGAATCTTAATCATATAACTATGTGTTCTAGCTAATTTGAAGAAGTGTGTAAGTGTGGAGGACATGATTCCAAATCATTCCCCCACTATATATGAAGAAATTTAAAAAACTATATAACTGTTAATGTGAAATACATGTTTAAATAACATGCCCCTATTGTAATATGGGTAAACTTCATACTAAAACAAGTGAGGATAACATGATTCCAAATCATGCCCAAAATAAATTTTAAATTTGTCAAAATGTGGAATACATGCCCCCACTAGTATTCCCCCTTTGATTTTAGGTAAAAATAATACTTGGTAGTTACCTCACCTCAAAAGAAGAATATAAACATATAGATGTATATTATGTGACTAAACCATATATCATGTAGAACAATATGCATAGGTAAATGTATCATTGATGTGCATAAAACTAGTGTTATCACATGTAGGCTTAAGATTCATGATAAATACCATTTCAACATTTGTATAATGACAATACAAGTTTAATAAGAAAACAAGCACATATATAAGAGAAATGAAAATTAAGTCAATAAACAAAGGACTTAGGAGACCACAAATAAGGAGCATGTTCAATTGAGACAAAGTCAAATGGACTTGACTTAGTCAAATTTCCTAAAATCAAGGAATAACATTTTAAAATTTCCATATAACAATCAATGACATATTCAAATGTCCAAGAAGGTACACATGGGCACATGGGCCACATACTATGGATCATATTCAAATTATTGAAAAATATAATAAGAATGCAAAACACTTGAGGCATTTTATAAAGGAAAGGCATAAGCAACTGGCATAAACATATTATAGTATCTTATGGATCAAATGTGTTATAAAAGAATTCAAGTTCATAGCATATCAAGTACCATATGTAATATATAATCATTTATAAGGTCTATGTAAGTATGTAAGAGCCCAATTATGATAATGCGATATGATCATAAAATGATATAACCTAGAATTACTAATATCACAGAATATGGATTCCCCCAACATACTAGTAACATGAGTAGAGGGAAATACCAACACCCATAAGTAAATATAATAAAGTATTTGTGTATTTTTATAGATGTGTATGTATAAGTAATTGAAATTTTAACCCTCAACATGGAACTAACACTTAGATGCTAATGAGCCAATAAAACATGTAGATGCCTAAAATGTTTATGATTTTTTTAATGTTTTTTATTTTTTGGTACTTTTTGAAAAAATGATTATCATAGGTATCACCCCACTTAGAACCTAGTTTAAGAAATTGATGGTACTTCTAAGGAGAATGTATAAGTGTAATATATATATCATTTTATTATCAGTGATGCTTAGCATATGTGTAATATGACATTGAGATTGTCAAGTAAAAATAAAAGGATTAAGGGTTCATGGAACCCATCTCTATTTATTCTATGTTTTCTTTAGAATAATAATAGTAGGAACATGTGTAGGTGCTCTAGACATATGAATATGGTGCATAGAAGATTATTATTATATGTAACCCATTATCTATCTCTAATGTAAAGGTATCTAAATTACTATCTACCTAGTAAAGGTGATTGCCTATTTCTTAACATTTTATGGTGGATTAACCCTAATAGTCTTGATAATTAACTACATGGCTATGAATTTGTCTTTTATAAGAGGATTCTCATATAGAAAACTATAAATTTTGATTTATCAATTGGTAGGAACGTACTTAAAACACCCATGCAATATAGAGGCTACTTCTCAAATAATATGTATACATGTTCATCCAAACAACATGTCAAAGACAACTATAGAAGGTATAACTAAGAAATTATCAACCACATGTATAGGAATGACCTTTAAAATTAGATCAATGTCACCAAGAATATTTTGGGACATCCAATTTAATGATCTATAATATTTGGTAGAGGGGTATAAATCATGATGATTATAACCCAAACTCATAAGTAATGTCTTAGTGTAAACATTTTCACTTGTACCATTATCAAGCATAACACTATGTATGGGGTTTTTATCAAGGTATGATCAAATGAATAGAGAATTAATATTAGATCCATCATACTTAATTTCACTATCATCAAAGGAAATGGTAGGTTTCTTAACCATAGGAGGTATATGTCATGTGTAAGTACCAATAACCCCATCTAATGGATGTCCATAATTTGATGGAGGAGGATGTGCACTATATGCCATTTGGACTTCTCATTCCTTTTAATAATGGTCTTGTGAAGGATTGTTAAATATATTATACTTATGGTGGTCATTAGGTTATGAGCTTGATTATTTTTTAGGATCATCAAATGTAATATTTTGTTCATTGATGAGGTCCTATATTTTATGCTTTAAGGTAAAACATTTGTTCTTAGAATGCCCAGGTCCTTGGTGATAGTCACAATAAGTAGTTGCATCACATCCTTTTGGTAAATGTTTATTTATATCAAAATCTATTGGAGGATGGAAATACATAAGATGACACTTTATTAACCATGATAATAATGGAGGAGGCTTAGGCAAACATGTAAAATATCTACTCATTGCATTAGATAAAACAAGAAAATTAATCTTCGATGAAATTACATTAACCATGGTGGTTGTTTCCTTTTTAGGCTCTTGAATTTTTACCCTATAACTTGGTTTGACCATAAATTTATTACTATATGTAGATTTAGCTAGTGTGTTTACTACACACTTGAACTTATTCAATGAAATAAGCTTCATTTCAAAGTCACATAAAACATGGCATAAATCATCAAAATATTATAAATTCTTGAAAACATTGAACTTATGTAAAGGAAGAAGAAAAATTTACTTGAATATGTATTTCAACTCTTTATTGACGATAGGATTATTCAATTTATCTAGCATTATCTGGTACCTCAAAACATAGTCTTTGATAGCTTCATTAGATCCTTTTTTGATCTTTGTAGTTTGAGCATAGGAAATATTTCTGGTAATGTTAATAGAAAAGTTTGATAAAAATTGATCTATAAGAGGTTTGAATGCTTTTAAATATTGGATAAGTAATTCATAAAACCATCTCAAACCATAGTCCTTAACAATCCTTGTAAATAATTTAGTCAAAACTTTATCATTAGAGGCATAATAAAGGCATGCCATAAATAAGGATTAAATAACACGATCTAGATCACCCTTGCCATCATAGAATGTGAAATTAGGTGCAACAAAAGTAGTTTATAAAGGGTGTAAATATATATCTATTATAATAGAGATATGAAACACATCTTGTGAATCAATGGCATGTGAATAATGTGAAGCCTTTTGTTAAATGTTTTTAACCTTATCCCCTAAGTTTTTGATAAATTAGAGAATATATTGAACTATACACCCATTAGGATTTATATTAGACATCTGAGTAGTTACTAAAGGGGATATAAACATGGTTTGAATAGGCATTAAAACTATTATTTGAGTTGAAACCATTATTAACTCTATTATATAAGTATTAATAATAGATTTAGGGAAGAAAGGTTTAAACACATAATCCATGACCCCATTATATGTAGGTGGATTTATAAGTGTGTGTTGATTTATATTACCTTTTAAGGATTCACCTTTACTAGTTGAGGCAACTTTGGTTTTATCCTTTTTATATATTTCATCTTTCTTAATATACAAAAATACATCTATTGAACCCTTATTATTATTGAGATAAATAATCAATGCTTCTTGACCTTCCATTTATAATCATGTTTTTTCACTAACATTTTCCATTGCTTCATAAATGAAAATTTTAAAACTTTTAATAAAGTACGATTAGAAAGCCCTAATTTATCCTAGGGTTTTATGTTCAAATATTGGGTTCACCAAATGTTTAACCATAATTTTGGATGTGGATCCTCTTCGATAAATATCATTAATAATATAAAAATGATAGGGCAGAAAGGTTAATATCAGATCTATAGTAGGCCAATTAAATTCTAATCTCAAATATACCATATATAAAATGTATTAAACTAAGATAAGATATCAATGGAAATTACAACTATGATAGCTATATAAAATGAAATAAACTAAGGTATATATTTGGATTTGATGGTAATACAGATCTACATTTTTAATAACTAGAAAGTAAATGTGAATGAAAATCTAGAGTAGTCATCAAATTTTAGATCTGGTACCTCTAGCTATCTATACAATTGTTTCTATCCTCCACATTTTATGTCAATGTTATTATCTGAGTCTGATGATAGTGTCTTATATGGAATATTTGGTGAAATAAGATGTGACTACTTGGATGCTTATAGGATTTTCTTCACCTTTTCTCAAATGTATTTAGATCTGGGTCATGGACTATTGGTCCTTTTGAAATTTTAAAACCGTATCTTTCCATATGCAATGTGACCCTGGGGAAAATGGGTTAGTGGGAACATGATGTCCATATGAACCCAATGACCCTATTATCAAATGTCACTACCTACATAACAAATAATCAATAAGAGGGATTCAATTTCATGTATTTATCCCGTATGTGTTGTCTTGTGTCTAGATCATGTAATGTGTTTAAAGCAAGTACAACAGTGACCTATTTTGTAACTTGTAAAATAAGACCTTATGACTCTTTTCTAATAATTCAAAGTTGTAGATGTGCTATACTTATGAATAGTATGGAAATAGGAAAGCTTTGTTCAATTGAATGATTGATAGAGTTCATTTTATAAGTGCCTTGGTCTCTTTGGTCTAATTATAAGGTGAGGGATGAATGAGGGCTAATATTATATTTATACCAATCTTACTGAGAGATAACTCACATTAAATCACTTAATATACCTATTTTGATACATTTAATTTTAAAATTAGATGACTTTAGGGCACTAGACACTTATGTTGGGGCATGATAGTAACATCAATGTTATTATTTGTCCTAGACATTAGTATCTAGAGATTAGAAATACATGTATAGGATTTAAACTTGTAGAGGTGAAAGAAAAGTAAATTTTAAGCATTATGTGCAAGATAGGATATTTTTGTCATCAATATAAGACTAGTTAAACTAATATATAGGCCAAGTGGAATAAGATAGATCAGATGTGAGGTTTGTGGAAGTAAGTAGAGTGTATAATAAGAGGAACAACTAAGGTCACATTTTACCAAGTGTACAAGACTCAGGTGCTACATAATCATAAAATATCATTTACACTAACACCTAAAATAGGAACAGATCATGTGTTTATATATGCTTGTATCACACTCAAGTATAAGTGTGACACATATGTGTGTATGTATAAGTAACTAAATATTTCATACATTAACATGAAATAAGCACATAGATTCTAAAGAGTCAATAAAACATGTAAGTGATGGAAATATTTCTAGATTTTTGAATGCTTTTGATATTTTGGTATTTTAGAATGTTTGAAAAGGAAATATAATCCTATGATTCCATCTAATGTATGGTCAATAGATATCTACCACTAAGAATCTAGTGTAATAATCTTATGATGTTGCAAAGTAGCATGTATAGGTTCAATATCTTCCATAATAGTATTAGTGACATTTTAGATATGTAGAATAAGAATATATGGTCATGAAGTAATAGTAGGAGTGATATTAGGGGTTAATGGAACCAATTGGTGAGTGATCTATGGTTTATTTGGATGGATAATAGTATAAAAATTTTTAGGTGTTCTAGATATCTTAATATGGTGTGGAGTACATGGGGATTTTTTGGAATCTATTGTATGTCTCTAATGTAATGGTCTCTTAAGTACTAGCCACATGGTAAATGAGATTGCCTATTAATTACCATATTATTGTGAATGAGTCTTACTATGATTGGTAATTAAGTATTTGGGTATAAATTTATCTTATTCAAGAGGATGCTCATATGGAAATTTAGAAATTATAATTACTCGATTGTCATGAATGTATTTAATATACCCATAAACTATATAAGGTATTGTTAGAAGTTTATGGATCCAAGGCCTTCACAATAAATATCAATAATTATTTTGGAATGTATAATTGGAATGGTAGTAACCACATGTGTGGGACTAACCTATAAAGGTAGGTCAATATTTCAAAAAACCTTCTTGAAGGTCCCATTGAATGATATAATTGATATAGTAGAAGGATATAAATTTTTACCAGTATAACCCAAGATCATAATTAATGTCATGGTGTAAATTTTATCACTTGCACCATTATCAATCATAAAACTATGTATAGTGTTTTTATCAAGGTATGCTAAAATGAATAAATAATGAAGATCAAAGTCATTATCCTTAATTTCATTTTGATCAAAATTAATAGAGGGTATCTAAAACCATAGGAGGTGTATGTCATGTGTATGTACCAATAATCCCATCTAGTGGTTTCCCATAATGTGATGGAGGAGGATATGTGTAATGTTCCATTTTCACTTCTAGTTCCTTCTTAATATAGTATTGCAAAGGATTGTTAAATATTTTCTATTTATAGTGATCACCAAGTTGATAGATATATTCATGTTAAGTTCACCTAATGTTTAATCCTAAAATGAATATGGATCCTAAATTTGGAATAAATAGGGTTATAAATATAGAAATGGTAATGCACAAGGGTGATAATTAGATCTACCATAGGCTAATTGGGTGCTAAAGTTAGATATAAACATACATCAAATTTATTATGTTGAATATAGGTTAAAAATAGAAATTAAAACTAAGATATACATGGAAATGACCAATAGGTAATATACTTAGTTGGTTAGGATTATAACAAAGTGTTTAATCTAGAACAAACATAAATTATCCTAGAAGATGATTCTAAAATATTATTTAGATTCTAGATCTGAGGCTTCTAAAGATCTAAACACTAACATTAGCTTGGGATAGTTACGTCTATACTATTGTATAGGTTTAATGTAAGTGTTATATATATAATACCTACTAAAAAAGGATGTGACCATTTAGATGATTTTGGGTTTGACCTTTCATTTGATTTTGTGTATTTAGATTTGGTTCTTGGACTATCACTCATGAATTTGTGAAACCCTAGTTAATCATCGTCATGGTGACCTTGTAGAAAAATGGGTTTGTTGGTAGATAGTGTTGATTTAAACCCAAATACCTCTATATAATTTTGTGTTGCCTACATATACAATTCATCAAAGAGGGCCTTAGACTAATGTATTTCTCTCCTACATGTTGACTTATGTGTAAATCATGCAATATGTATAAATCAAGTACAATAGAGACCTATCTTGTAACTTAGCAAATCAGTCCATTAGGCTAGTCCTTTAATAATTTAGGCCTGTAGATGTGTTATTATTATGAATGATATGTAAATAGGTAAGTTTTGTTTAATTTAATTCTTGATAGAGTAATTTTGATAATTTGCCTTGGTCTCTCTTGGTATTTTACAGGATATACTAGGTGAGGTATGAATGAGGGTTGATCTTATATTTATATCAATTATTTTTTAGAAATAAATCACATTATAAAACTTAAGACGACCATCAAAATAAATTATATTTGAAAAATAGATTAATTTAAGGCACTAAACAATTACATCAAGTTATGAAATTAATGTTGATGCTAGTGTCTATCCCAAACATTAGTATCGAAAGAGAAAGAAAGTAGGTACATGATTAGACCTTGAAGAGGTGGAATATAATTACATTTTAACAATTTTGGGAAATATAGAAGGCTTGGGTCATAAACATAAGACTAGTCAAACTAAGAGATAAGCAAAAAAGTAGAAGATAGAGTAGATGCAAGACTTATAAAAGTAGGAAAGGTCTAGAACTGAGAGGAACAACCTAGGTCTGAGTCTGTCAAGTGTACAAAATTGAAGTGCTATATAATCCATAAATACCATATACAATAAAGATCATTCCACCAAACTTCCTTGATTTTTATGATACTACTCATTATGATATTATCCTAAAAATAAAAAACATTCAACCTTCCTCATAGTATGATAGATCAATATCTAACTAATTTTCAACCTCATTATCACAAGAATCCAATAGATGATTTTATCATTTATTTGGCAATCCATTAAAATCCTTATGATTTTTTCTAATAATATTATAGTTACATAGTGGTTGAATATCTACACATGGATATCACTAATCATGATTATGAAAATCATTACACCTTAGATTAAACTTACTTCCTTGGTTATTCCCAACCTCATGATGGGAAAAACCTATATTAGCATTTTTCAATTTAGTGCTCTTATGGTAAATATTCATTTTAATCTAGAAATAATTTTGTTGATCCTATTCAATCTATCACTCTTTTTTCCTTATATTTTCCAGACATCATTGCTTCTTTAGATAATGTTGATAGGTCTAATATGGAGTTGATTTCTACTTAATGTGTATATCTAGATAGTTATGAGCCTCTTTAGAGCATTATTGATGATTGGTTTATGACCAAACCTTTTAGTTTCTCTAAATAATATGGTATTTTGAGTATGTTGGATCCACTCATATGACTATATCTTGATACTTTTTAGCCTACAGATGCTCAATCTGTTACGAGACAATTTCTTTTTGCTTCACACTCTAATCCTTTTGAGTAAGATAATTATTTGGATGATGTGATTCCAATTATAATGCATAATTTTCCTCCCCATAGGTTGGTTTTAGAACCATATCCACAAACCACAAAGGATGATCAATTTTATGAGTTTCACATTATTTTTGGTCATTCAAATCAAGATTATATAGCTTTCTAAAGATTTATTACATAAAAAAGTTGAAAGTCCCAACTCCTACAATAGATATTAAGTCACCTTGATCTTTTAATCCTATTTTATCTTAATATTTCCACATAATTATTACAAATTCATCATATAATTGTCAATATCTTTGACAATGTCTATATGTATTTAGTCTACAGGTAGTTAAATTTCCTATTTAATTAAACATGCCACTTTTTAATATTACAACTACTTGTGTCCACAAAAATGGTGACGTGTACTATATTTGGAATGAGTGTTCTAACATTTTTATGGATAAGTGTAGAGATATTCAAAAGCATTTAAGATATTTTCTAAGTCCATTATCTCAATATACTTAGCAACACTTAGGAGGAGAAACCTTTCATATAGTGATAAATACCTCTTGGATAAGATGTGTGTGTATCATTAATTCTCAAGTGACATATCATCCTCCTCAAATATGTTCTCATTATGAGGTTCCATATACTCCTTAAATCACACATACTTTTTATTGGGATCTCATATGAAAGGTATTCCTAGTATGACTCTCAAAAATGGTAGAAGAGAATATGGTTCAAGTTATATGAGTTACAATGAGACTTCACATATTTAAGTGATGATGTGTATAGAGATATTTCAAGTAATCTATGAGAAAATATTTCATTATTTCATATTCTTTACTTTAGATTTATTTACATGTGACCTCATATTATATATATATATATATATATATATATATATATAACTAAGCGAGGGGTAAAAATTTATTAAGAAAGCCAAAACAATAGTTACAATTCATTATCCTGGTCCACCAGTTGGACCAGTTTCTGATATAAGGACATAGGAAGCATCCGTAACTCAGTATTATTCCACATAGGCCCATTCTCTGAGGCCCACTTAGCCAAGCAGTCTGCAACCTTATTCCACTCATGGGGAATGTGTTTAAAAGAAATCAAGTGCAAAAAAGTGTTTAATTGCAAGATTTGTTGAATAACCACCTGAATTTTCCAATACATCTTCCCCGGGACACGTCTATTCAACAGATTGACCACAACCTATGAATTTGATTCACACATAATGTTATTCCACCCCTGTACATAGTAGTAATAGACTGCCTCTAGGATAGACATGGCTTCCATGAGGTTGTTAGTGTGATGCCCTTTGTGAATTGAAAAAATAAACTAAATTTTACCCATACTATCATGACCAACTCCCCCAATTCCAGCCTCTCCTGGGTTCCCACAGGAGGAGCCATCCAAATTGATTTTAATTACCCCATCAAGAGGAGAACTCTAGTGATCGACTCTGTTCATCAGCTGCATCCTTTGTCTTCTGTCAGGCATCAAGCTATAATTTCCCTTAGGCACGCAGGTTAGGGTCGAGTCAAGCCCCAGGCGCGATCAAAGCCCAGCCACCTCTAGGTCCAAGTCAACATCCCACTCGCCCTTTACTTGTAAAGTCTCTAGGAGTATGATGGTGATAAGACTCCACAGAGCACGCACCTCTATCTGGGCATTCTTGAAGACTCTCTTATTACGTTTGATCCACAGGTTCCATAATATGAAAGAAGGACCAATCTGCCAGGCCATTTGAAGTAAAGGAATATTAGAGGGAGCATGCCCAAGCTAGCTCCAAAATTCACCCAAGGACCCAACATGCTAGCAAGGAATCCTCCAGGCCATCCACCACAAATGCCAAATCTGTATGGCATACTGACATTGGAAAAAAATATGAGAGACAGTCTCCCCATTGTTGTGACACAAAAATAAAAAAGAAGGTCCTTGAAAACCTCTCTTGCACAAGTTGTCCCAGGTCAGACACCTATTATAAGTAAGCAACCATAAGAAAAAATTGCACTTGGGTGAAGCAGCCCTGTTCTAGATACTCTTCCCCCATAGGAACTGCCCTTCATCATAGAAGTGTTTAGCCAAGACCTTATAACCAGCAGCCACAGCATACTGCCCAGTGGCATCTCCCCCCAAGAAAGAACATCACGTCCCTGAAGGGAGCTATAGCCTTTGAAGCCAAGAAGCTGAAATAATTCTCTTCTCTCCTCTACTGAGCCCCCTGCGGCCAAATAGAGGAACTTTTCCACTTGTACCCAAAGGTCGACCCCATATCAAACAGTTCTTTATAATGTGCCACAATAAACCATCTAGCTAATTGAAAAGTATCACAAAGCTGCTATAAATGTAGGTGAGAGGATAACAGGGGAGGCGCCCCATCCCAAGAGTCACTCTAGAATAGGGCCTCCCTCCCACTATGGCAAACCCAAAAGAGGCTATTTTTCACAAGCTAAGCCCCGAGCTTAACAGTTTTCCAAACCATCAAACCTCTCCCTTCGAGAGGGAGCCTAGGAATATCATGAGAGTCAACACCAGCAAAGTACTTACCTAAGAGAATATGGGCCCAGAGAGATGAGGGGCTAGAACACCACCTCCAGTATAGCTTGGCCATAAGGGATTCACTAGCAAGAGTAGCAGACCGCAATCCAAGAACTCCTTCTTTCTTAGGCTGGCAGACCATGGCCTAGTTGATGAGGCTCCACTTTGTGTTTTGTAAGTTACCACTCCAGAGGAATTGTCTAGATAGAGCATCAAACTCATTCAAAAAATAGACAGGGGCTGCTTGAACCATGCAGCGGTAAATGGGAAGTGCTTGAATAACTGATTGAAGGAGGATCACTCTACCCACTGTGGAGAGCCACCTATGAGTCCAGTGGCCAACTTTCTACCTATGTTTGTCAAGAATGTTTTTCCAGAATAGCCTAGGTTGCCTCCCCACAACAATAGGAATACCAAGATAGATCACAACAAGGGTATGAATCTGAAACCTTAATATGGCAGCAATCCTTCCCTAAATAGTGATAGGAGTATTAAAGAAGAAAATCGAGGACTTATGGTCACTAATTTTCTGCCCAAAAGCCACCAAGTAACTATCAAGGGTAGACCGGAAGGACTCTGCCTCTCGTATTTGAGCTCTACCCGCCAAGATGGTATCATCTACAAATTGCAGATGCGTAAGAGTAGCAACCCCATTCCCCCATATCCACCCATGTAGGGCATTTTGAGAAACCCAAAATTTTAAAAACCACCCAAGTCACTCTGCTAGAATACTAAACAAGTATGGTGACAACGGGTGTCCCTGGTGAAGGCCTCTCGTGGCACCAAATAGCTTAGACGGTGCCCCATTGATCAGGACCGAGAAGGAGGGTGTAGTAACACAACTAAGCACCCAATTAATCCACCCCTGGTAGAAACCAAATGCCAGAAGGACTCTATGAAGAAATCTCTAGATAACTCTGTCATATGCTTTGGCAAGATCCATCTTGATGAACATAGCGCACTCCTGTGAAGTACTCATGGAGTGGATGGCTTTTGCCATAATCACAACACCATCTAAAATTTGTTTGCCTACCACAAAACCCCCTTGCTCCTCAGAAATAAGCCTTGGAAGGTACCCTTTCAGTCTCTGAGCAATGAGCTTGGTAATGATTTTATAAATCACATTGCAGAGCGCTATGGGCCTAAACAAATCAAGCCTATGAGCCTATTCTATCTTCAGAATAAGCACCAGGAATGTGGCATTCAAAGCTTTCAGCATATCTTTGTTAGAGAAAGATTCCTGAATCATGTTCTGTAAGTTGTGATTAATGATATCCCAGAAGTCCTAGAAGAATTCAGTGGGGAATCCATCTGGGCCTGGGGATTTTCCTCTTTTCATGCTGAAAACAACCTCCTCGATCTCTGTTAAACTAATAGGCCTCATGAGGAAATCATTCATCTCTGTAGACACCAGAGGAGGTATGCACGATAAAACTAAATTTTAAGCTAGCTCTTCAGGCAGAGGATCCCTTGCAAAAAGTTTTGAAAAGAACCAGATAGCCTCCTTGGAGATATCATGGGTAGAGGAAAGGTGCACCCCTTCTTGAGTAGTCAAAGAGGAGATGAAGTTGTTGTTTCACCTTCCTTGAATTGAATTATGAAAAAATGTAGTATTTTTATCCCCTACCTGAAGCCAGTCAATGCGGGCCTTTTGCTTCCAATATATTTCCTCCCGAAGTTCCCATTCAGCTAAGTTCATTACAGCCTTAGCTTCCTCCTCACAGAGCTCCTCTGAGAAACCACAATCTCTTATTTTCTTGGTTGTCTCATCAAGCCAATCTTGAGCCTGCTTCTTCATGCAATGTAAGTAACCAAAGCTGTTTCGATTCCAAATTTGTAGCTTTCTTTTGACATACTGAATCTTTTTCTAGAAAGAATACTTGGCTGTTCCAAAAGCTGGGCTCCCTTGTCTCCACCACTGCTGAATGGAGTCATGCAGAGATGATTCACGGAGCTACATCAATTGGAATTTGAAGGGGGGATTTTTGGGTCCATCAATATATCTAGAGGATAGCTTGATAGGCTAATGATCAGACCCTCTCCAATCTAGGATTTCTAAGGTAAGAGATACAACATTTGACTGCCAAAAACAAGACACAAAAAATCTATCCAACAGTTCAAAAATGGCAGCATTACCCATTCTTCTGTTATTCCACGTGAACATCCCATTTGAAGGTTTAACATATTATAGGTGTAGAACTTCAACATTATGCCACAGACAATCCGAGGAGGGGCCTAACCGAGGCAACCCACCTCTTTTCTCCTCCAAGCATAAGACCACATTAAAATCACCAACAATAATCCAGGGGAGGTACAGATGACATATTTGGACATAGCTGATATGTTCCCAAAGCTGAGTTTGTCCCTCAATATTAGTAGGAGCATAAACATTTGTAACCAGTATTATCTCCCCAGTTTCAATGGAGGAGGCCACCAAATAGAGAGCTAATAGGGATGAAATCCAAAGGATTGGTAGAATTTTCCTTGGATCCCAGCACATAGCAACTCCTCCTGAGTTCCCCAAAGCACCTATGCATTGGAACTGGCCAAAAAGCCAAATATTTGGCATACAAGCAAACATTGAATCCACAGCCAGTTTGGTCTCTTGGATACATAAGATATCTAGAGAGTGCTCCTGTACTAATCTGTGAATAGCCTTTTGTCTAGGGAGGCTATTCAGTCCCCTCACATTCCATGATAAAACAATCATTGGGTGGGTTGGGGGAAATGTTTATCCAAGGTTTTGACAACCCCTGATTCCACCAATAAATCACCTGTAAGTCTGAGTCTCTCTTGGTCTTTTCTTCTTCCAGCTTTGGAAGGAATGGAAGAGGAACCCTTCTTGAAAGGTCATTGCGTTAACCCAAGTGTTGAGGATGGTCCTTTATCTTTCCTACCTGCATCCACCTCCTTCACTAAATCTACCCATTTAGTTTCCTTCTCTTGCGAATCCAAGTCAGCCACCTGTGATTTCATTTCTAGCCTTAATGGGGTTCCCAAATTCATCTGTATCATCATGTCCTATATCTCATTAAAAGCTGCAAATTGTTTATCTTCCTCTGGTACCTCCCCCTGAATCTCAATTGGAATTCCATCCTCAATTGCCATACTATCCAGGGCATCAAATCTATTGAAAGCCATTTCAACCTACCTGTCTATGTTTTTGCATTTTAGACCCCAACTTTTCCCCTGACGTTTGATAGTTGTAAAGCCTTCCATTTTAGCACCCACTTGCTTAGCTAGTCCCTATGCCAAATTAGCATAATTCATAGGATTTTTGCCTTTAGCCTCTTTATTAGGGTGAGTTTTTGCATTTTCAGTAAAGGTAGCATGCCCCATCCTTTTACCATCAAGTACTATATTTGGCATTAAGGATTCAGGGCCTATCTCAATGTTTTTAATACCCTGAGGACATTGACAATGCAGGTGTCCGTAAACATGACAAATATGGTAGTGGAATGGGATGGACTCATAGTCTATCTTTTGTATCTAGGATGAGGTGCCCATGCAAATTTCCAAGGAATCTAGAAGAAGATTATTCAAATCAATGTCTACACAAACACGAGCATATGAAATTACCTTTTTCTCTAGTGACTGGTGAGCAATAGCAGTTGGTTTACCCAGCAAGGTAGCTATTTGCCTGAGGATGTCCTCCCGCCAGAATTCTAGGGGTAGTCGTGGAAGATGAACCCAGACTGGTACACAAGCTGGGAGCTCCTCTGCCAAGTTGAATCTCAAATGCTAGGGTTTAAGGAAAAGACCCATGAGCTCATAGAAATAAGGGCCCCCTTTAAACATGCAATTCCAGTCTGAGACAAAATAGAAATTTACCAAGAAGTAACTATTGCCTGCCAACATTACATAAAAATCCCCATCTATTTGCCAGGAGCACCGAATCCAAGCGTCCAGGGCTGTCAGGGAGATTCTTATTCCCAAGAATTTGCAAATCAGGGTATGTGCTACCAAATAACTAACATCTTCCTGCACCACTTCAGGGGGGATGACTAGGATTGGTCAGTCTGGTCTACATAATAAACAACCATTTATTTTGCTCAGCCTTGAGTGCTCACTAGTAGAAAACTGCTCCTACCCTGTTACTCCTGCCCCAGGCAAAGATGCATCCCTCCTGGGGCCTACCGATGGACCACTCCTCTCTCCATCACCTGCCATCGACATCCCAGCCATTTTCTAGTATCACATCTCTTGTATATATGAAACCACCGCTTAAATATTTTTATTGAGTGGCTTGTTTATAATCATTCGACCTCATATTATATATTTGACATATTTTATATCTTTATTATTTCATGATTTTTACTTTTAACACTTTATTTTTATCATATCCTCTACTTTTAGATATTTTATCACACTTTTTAGTCATCCATTGTTGTCTTTGAGGATGTTTGGTATCATCATTTTTTACCCCTCTTTTAAGATCATTTATAGTCATCATTGGCTTCCCTCATGGATATTTGGTATCACCTTCAAGTTTTATTTTTTAAAGTATTATTTCCCCCCTTTTCAAATGATTTACACTTGGTCTTATCTTCCATTATGGATACTTGGTATCAAATTCAAGTTTAATTATTTATAATTTTATTTTCACCATTTTTTCATGATTTATAGTGGACCTTCATTTCCCTTGTGTATCTTAGGTAGAAACATTGGCTTTTATTTTTTAAATTTTATAGTATATTTAAGTTATCCTTTATTTACTTTATGGATCCTCAGTAGTACATACATACATACATAGATATATATATATATATATATATACATATATATATATATACATATATATATATATACATATATATATATATATATATATATATACATATATATATATATATATATACATATATATATATATATATATAGTAGGCCTTATTTTCCATCTAATTTTTTGGTATCTTTAGCCACCCCCCCACTCTTTTGGGATGTTTTCTTTTATATATGCTTATGATAGACCCTTTTTAGGTTAGTATGAATTATCTAGTGACATGATTAACACATTTATATAGTTCCCCTTATTTGGGTTCCCTTTGCTTGATTTGAATTACATCCTCATCTACTTTAAGATCTCTCCTTTTGCCTATTTACTCATGAAACAAAAACTATCCCTTCTTTTACACATATATTAACATACCTTCATTGCATAAACTTATTGCATGGAAATATATTATATTATAAATATTTTACCCTCTCTCTTCACTTTAATCACACTTGGATCAATGTTTTTATGGCACTCTTTCTTATGGTGCACACATATGAATCTTTGCACATCTTGATCTTTAAGTTTTCTTCTCTAGCTGCTAAGTGTGGGATATCTTGTGTTAATCATATTTATAAAAAAAAATTGGTATTTCTAAATTTTTATGGAGGACTAAAATAAAAATATATATAGAGTTAAAATCAATATCTTAATAAAAATAAATGTTTATAATTAAAAATCACATCACACCAAAATATGTAATATGTGTGGCACATCTACTATTCTAGTCAAATATCAAACTCCAAAATTGGCCTCATGAGAGAGACAATTTTGATTTGGGTGTGATAGGACATTATACTTATTAGGAAGTTTCATTACATTATCATCTATCTTACATACTAGTTCAATATACTTTATCACACAAATACCCAATCTTCACATTAGACTAACGACTCTATAAGGGGCCTTGAAGAGTGGGGAATACCCTTATATTTTTCATACATATATCCTTCATGATAATATCTATATATAAATAAATTTATCCAAGTTTATGCTTTCTAGGTGGGATTTCCTAGGTCCTTGATTTTGATAGTTTGTAGCCTTGCACACTTTAGTAGAGTGTCTTATCTCTATTAAGGATTTATACATAAATTTTGTGGAGTATTTTATATTTTTATCTCCATAATATCATTCCATCTATCCCCTTTAAATATATTTATTTTATATGATAACACCCATTATATTTACATTCCCATATTATATATATTTTCTTCATATTTGACTCCTACCATTCATTTACAGTGCCTATTAAGTTTTTGGTTTTGGAGTTGAATTGTAGGATCTTAGAAAATACAAATAGACATTTCCCATTTATTATAATTACCATTCATCTCCACACCATATCCATAATCATATTAATGTCTCTATATTTTCATTTTCTCCTACATGTTACTTTAACACAAGCATTGATCTTGATTTTTTGCTTATTAGAGTCATTAATCCCATTTTTGCATGTCTTTGGTTGATTCTAATTTCCCATTAACTTACATTGTTTGTATTTAGCATCACTTATAATTTCCCATTTGTTTAATCTAATTTTACACTTATCTTAGATCAGATGACATTTTACACAATGTTATTTCATATCTATGTTTGACCAGCTTTGGCATTCTATTACATTACATATTATTTTTTACAATTTTTTTTTTAATATTATTTTTTAATTTATCCCTCATATTTATTTGATTCATGATTTTTTCATGCAATATTTAATATATATTATGTTTTTCCTTAATATTTAAATCTTACTTGGTATATTTTACATTAATTTATTCATTTTCATTAATTTTACATCTTTTGTTAGTTAATTTTTCCATCTACATACTTAAGATGTCATTTTTCACACTTTATTTTACGTTACTTTTTACCATACATTTTCTCATAAAACTATATTAGTGTATACACAAAATATTTTTAAACATGTTATATCTTGAAATAACCTATTCAGTTTCAATATCTAAGTACATAACTTAAAGGGTGCATCAAGAAAGTCATGGGCATACTATTGGTTCTTTGAAATATTGTTGGTCGGCTTTATAATTACCTAAACCCATTATAAATCCCACTTATCCAACTCTCCAAGTAATATAAACCCTATATACACATTTCCCTAAGCATTTATCCTTTATATATCCCTTAAATAAAAAATATACCCTTTTTATACTAAGTGAGGAGGTATATCTGGTTAAAAAGGATTAATCACATGTTACAGAACAAATTCAAACTATTGACTTGCTTTGAGGCTTAAGGATAACTTCTTCTAACTAAAGGGGTCAAGATGGATGATATTGTTAGCTAAAATTATATAAGGGTTAAGACTTATCCATTTATATACATACAAGGCTCATTTCAATCCAATATAGATGAACATTAATATTCACATCATTATAGTTCACAATTATGCTAAATCTACATTTGGCAGAGCTATTACTTAGGGTTTTCCTTGGAGGGAAGATTACTTATCTTATGGAAAGTTTTTGATGTAAAGTAGGAATTTTTTATCCTATAGATTATGTTTATAATGAATTTTTTATAAATCCACAAAAACCTCTTACAAAGCGCTTGTTGGATATTTTAGCCACCAAGAAGCTTTGAACACCTTTGCATAAGGAGGGGTATACTTTTCTGCAAAATAATATAGATGGAGTCCCATACAAACATATTCAATGTATCTAGGTTAGTATCAGATCATGTATGGTGAACTCATGGATATCCTTCTAATGCCTTAATCAGGGTCTAATAGCCAATGCATTGGGTCATTTTTGTAAGATTATTCTTAAGGTCTATTTGGGTTTACTGAGTAATGAGTATAGTGGGGGTATATTAACATGATTAGATTATGAAAGCCTTATTATATTTACATGATTATAATATGAAATTGATAGTGATAAGAGGGTCAAAAGAGGTCTAGATTCATTGAAAAACTATCAAAAAGTCTCATAAGTATCCCTACTAATTTTTCCAAACTTCATCCTTTGAAAATGGCCCATGTGTTACTCCTTAATGCAAAATTGTTCTATGTTGATTGAGTCATTAACCCAAGTAATAAGAGATATAACATTATAAGCCCTATATAATACCTCAAAGCTTCCCCATCACTTATTATTCATGATCCCTTCACCCTTTTTTAAGTCAAAATGGACCTTATATGGGAGCTTTCTAATCCATTTATAGATTACTATCATGTTGTTAGACTAGAAACTCATCCTAATGTCCAAATTATTATATGACAATGTGTATTATAAGTTATCATTAGTGGAAA
The DNA here is from genome assembly GCA_037957365.1 of Torreya grandis. Taxonomy (NCBI): domain Eukaryota; kingdom Viridiplantae; phylum Streptophyta; class Pinopsida; order Cupressales; family Taxaceae; genus Torreya; species Torreya grandis. The sequence continues at coordinate 3,630,095 of JARHVA010000851.1, read as the reverse complement.
CTCAAGGCTTTATTATGAGAAGGGTGGACCAATTAAATATAGGGTTCCATGATACTATTATAACATTTCAAGGATTTAGATAATTTTATGCATGAACATGATATGGGCATGGAAAATTTATTTAATATAAGGTAGTGACATGTCAACATAAGAGAAAATGTTGTAGGTTATGTGTTTTTTAAAGGATTTGGGTCATATGTTGCATATTAAAAGGACTAAGAAAGAATCCATGGTGTTTGATCTCTTCAAGCTCAAACCTAAGTTTGCTATCAACTTCAATCTACTCAAGATCGATTTTTACCTAAACTTTAGTAGAATTCCTCAAGCTTAAACTCATATCTTATTTTAAACTCAACCCAAATCCAATCTCAAACTCAAGCTTGACTCCACTTCAAGTTTATCAACCTTGAGCACAAACTCAACTCTACTTCTACCCCACCTTGAGCTCAACCATTCATGAGATCATTTATCAAGGTTCCAAGCATGCAAAGAGCTAATGGTGAGCCATAGTTTGAGTTTAAAACCATTCCAAGCATCTAGATGCCAATGAAGATCACATCATATAGTTAAATAAAAGAAGTATTATTTGGACATAATCTTAATAAATGACTTCACTAAGGTAAAAATGATTTGTAGGTCATTCAATAAAACATAATAGTGGGTAACGAGTTATATGGGAACATTATAAAGATTATAATTCTTCAAAGGAAATTTGAAAATGATCTATAATTATTTACCAAGAAAAAATAATGAAAAATGGGTGATAATAGTGATCTAAACACCAAGATTTTTTTTGCATTGATTCATAAAAGGTTGGGTTTGGGATATAACTCTCCTTATCCCTCTAGTAATGATCATGTGTCTCTCCTCTTATATCTCCACTTTGATAGGTGATTTATGTTCATGATCAAAGTTCATGTGGCTAGAGCCCATTTTCAAGGATGGGGCCTAGCCACCTTTATTCATAATCTATAGTAAACATTTTCTTATGCAAATGATTTAATAGTCACCAATAGGGTTAATGTGGGACTAATAATCCCAATATTTTTAAAGGTTTGAGCCTGAGACCAAACCACACTCTCAAGATCAAGCTTCTAATTTTTAACCTTGAGATTGAGTTACATTATAGAGCTTGAGATTGATTTATATTGCCATACTCAATCCCAAATATAACTATCGAGATGGATATCAAATCTAACTACTAGATTTGATCCCAAGTTTGACTACTAAGTCAAGCTAAAGTTACATTTTTTTAGTATTTAGCCAAGTCACATTTTTTAGTCCAAGATTGCATTCAATCATTCACACATCATGCCTTTTATGCATGAAGCTTTCTTCAACTTGTGCTCACTAAATCATTAGGAATATTAGGGTCATACAACCAAGGAAGAAGGGAGCTCTATTGTATTTGAAAACTCCAATGGAAACTTGTAAGGTTCATGTGGGATAATTATCCCAAGTGTTATAAATATTTTATCAAGCTCATAATGGACAAAATTGAGATACATTATCATGGTTACACCTAATTTACATTGTTAAGGCGAAATCTGAGCTGATTCATGGTGATAAATCTTGTCCACCAAGCATCTACCAAGGTGAGATACCCAATATGTGAGGAAGTTCAAACATAAATCATCGATCATAGCCTAGTCTTATGACTAGATGTTAAATGAGGTGCTTGTGTATATGAAATAGGTATGTGCTTCCATCACCACCAATGTGGAACTAAAAGTCATTATTTTATAAATGCATGCACTTGACCTTTGGCATCAACTATGAGCTCAACCTCAAGTCTCCATCTATGAATCCATCAACCGAGCTCATGGATTCTATAGGGCAACTTCATATTCATGCACCCTTTCCATTAAATACTAAAAATTATTACATATAATGATTAACAAGTTCATATTAAGGAAAATATTGGGTCAAGCTCATAAGGACTAAACTCAATGAGGCATAATGAAATTTGGTTTCATTAAATGGAATAGTCCCACATGGACTATATAGGAGAAAGGTGGCAGACAAGATACCAAATCTCTCTTAAACTTTAACTATCTTGAAGAGTTTTTTAAGGATGGTTAAAGTTTAAAAACATTAATAAGGGTATTTAAAACTTCTCAAAGTATACATGAGGCCAAGATATAAATGAATTTATGTTGCAGGTTTTTTAAGACAACCTATGCAACGGTTGTTTAAATGTCAGAAGTTTCAATGGGTTTTGTGACCTGGGAAATAATGTTATAAGTTTATGTAGATGTGAATATATAAGTATATATAATTAATGTATAAATTTAAAGTTTTATGATGATTCCAAATGATCCTTTAGTGCAAAGGGATGTAAAATAAATTAGCAACATTAACCATAAGGTTTAACATAAGAGCATACAATCAATGTTGTAGGTTTGAGGGTTTTTCAGGTAAAGAGGATGGTGTTGAATGAATCAAGGCCTCAATCATACCTTTTAGATACATATAACACACATTCAATGTTTTTAGATACATAGAACACACATTCAATGTGAACTTGAAGCCATGTATGGTGTAAGAAGATACAAGAGTGGAATGAATGGAAGAATAAACATATTGTAATTTCCAATTCATGGGTACTCAGACTTATTGCTTGTAGAGAATGGGAAGGTAGGTGAGTTAGTAAAATATAGAGGTTTATTTTTTTAAAGGCATGTTTATGACTATAAGCATATCAAGGGTTCTCTTAGTGTTTAGACAACACTTGACATTTTATAATTCAAAGCATGAGTTGTAGGTTGTGGTGATCTAGTCACCTATGATGAAATAGCATTAGATTAAGAAAATCATTCCATAATATTTATAAATCTTGGTGGTTTGGAGCCACATTGGTCCTCAATAATATTTACACAAGATTTAATAATCTATATTGATATCAATGGGTTATGAATAAATATTAATCCAAGACTATTCTAAAATTAATATTCACAATGGTTTTATGCTATCGTGATCTAGTTAAAAGGGAAGAAAAAGAGAAGGGTAGGGTGGAATGATAACAAGTTGTTGATATTTACCTCTAATGTCTTGAAATTTTTAAATTCTAACTGGACATACATTTAACCAATGTATAGCATGAAATAGCATATGCCCAAATGTTACCACACACGATGTAAATATCTAAGGATAATATGAATAAATATAGGTAAGAACTAGCTTTACTTTAAATATTTACTACTACAATCAAATAGCATATGCAAATCCTTATGAAAATTAAATAAAATGAAATAAACCTAAAGAAATTCAACTAATATAGAATTTACATTAATTAGTAACCTTTTATAAAAGATGCACATCTAGAATTCTTAAAAACCATTCAAATTTGAGATCTAGAATAGAAAATTGAGAGAGAAGTTAAATAAAAATTCACACAAGCAAACATGAGACAATCTTCTCAAAATTCTCTCCTTATATTAATTGTTTTGAAGTTTACACTAGTTTGTTGCTCAAAACTCCCTCTCCTTTTTGACAAATGATAATACTCCTTTTATATGCTTTAAGGAACCATGTTAGTTAGTTTTCTTGACTTAGAAGTGTACAAAATGCAAAAGATAGCTATCCTTTCTAGCAAGTTTCATAAAATAAACTAAACTTTCTAAAATGGACTGACCTTTAGGCAACATGATAACAAAATGCATGTGATTTTACAAATAATATTCCAATTCCAAAATTTACAATGTTTTCTTAAAAAATAAAATCTTTAACCAATTGGTGGACCTTGTGTCAATGAAGACCCTTGGCTCTGTTGAAGTAACCTCATCATATTTTGATGTTGCTCATAAACTAACTTCAAATTTATAGATGGATCAAGGAGGATCTCATCTTATTGATCTACCAAATCATCTAGGTCTCTATCATTTCTTTCCAAAGACTCGTTAATGCTTTTCATCTTGACTATATTCTTTTCTATAGTTAGGATCATATCCATGATCCTAATTTTTTCTCCTCCAGACTTGCCTTGGATCTTATTTCTCACCTCTTACATGACTAAGGTGATGTTTTTCTTCAATTCATCATCCACCATGATACCCATAAAGGTGAAAATTTAAGTCTTAGTAATCATGGTTCCTAGGTGATGCAGGAGCATCTACATACATCTTCCTGCAAGACATGGTTAAGTTGGGATCAACAATCTTCACTAGGCATGCAAGCTCTAGTCATGTTTGAATTCAAATTCTTGCATATTCCCTCAAAAATGTTGTTAAATAGGAGTAATTGTAAGAGTAAAGGTGAAAATTCAATGTAAAAAGTAAAAGAATAAAAGTGGTTAAAGGAGAATCTCCTACATTGAAGTTGTTGAGCAAATAAAGGAGGAGTGGTTGAATATATTTCAACCTTGGTATATTGTTGAAGATTACAAACCGTGATTGTTTTGTCTTGAGCCCAAGTTGGGTGTAGAGGTTAGGGAGTAGGATATTTAAAAGAGCAAAAGAGAATTCACTCAAAAAGAGGGAGAGCTCATTAAGAAAAAAAGAAGAATGTGAGAAGAGCTCATGAAAATAGAGTAATGTAAAAGAGTTCATATGAGAAAGGAGACAAAGAGCTCACATAAGAAAGAAAGAGCTCATTAAAAGGGACAATGAAAGACAGAGAGCTTATGTGTGAGAGGAGAATAAGAAGATGAGAGGAAGGACCTCTCAGTCAAGAAAATAAGAGAATGAAATGAAGAAACAGTGAGGGAGGACCTCATTCAAGAATGCAAGAGTGGAGGAAGAGAGAAAGTTGAAGGTGCAAATAAGACTTATAAGCCATTGACCATGGATATATATCATAGAGTGATGGATCCTTGCTTGTAAGTATTTATTTTGATTATGAAGAAAGGTATTTTGATTCACATGTGTATGCTATGTAAACAATAATCCCAAGTACAGAATTATGGTATAATTAATGGTAAACAAATGTATAGGGCTGTGTATGTATATGTTTGCTTCTTTGAGGTTTAAGAAACAAATGATCATTTATTGGAGTGAAATATGTATGAGAACCTTTGGATATATGTTGAGAACCAATTTCCAATTATTTTAGATGATGAAGAGGACTAAAATGTTGCAAAACTTCAATGAACAGGGTGTAGGGTGTCAGGATCCTCCATAGAGCACAATTTATTACCTTTGTATAAGCAACTAAACATAGAATTAAACCAGAAGTAATAAGTAACTAGAAATAAGAAACAATAAAGAATAGGAGATATGAGAAACAATACAATCTGTATTAAACTCTTCTAAAAGGAAATATAATTAAGAAACCTCTTCTTCCCACACCTCTTGGGTGTACACTAATTCTCCCTCAAGAGTTCTCTCTCTCTCAATGACAACCAACTCAAACCCTAAGTTGTCCCCTCTAGTCACAATCAACCCTATGGTTGTTGTTGCCTACCTTCCAAGTCCTTATGACAATCAACTCAATGGTTGTTTTTCCTACATTAACCCTTGTAGACCTTCTTGATCTTGCACCTTATAGATCTAATTGATCTTACTTACACCGTGTGTTGTAGATCTTCTTGATCTTGCTACCTTACAGATCTAACTGATCTTACAGACACACACCCATAGATCTACTTGATCTTGCACACTTGTAGATCTAATTGACCTTGCTTACATTACAATACAGCCCCATGGGTCTCTTAAATAGATCCTAAACCAAACAATAATTAGAAACATAGACTCAAGACTAAAATTAGTCTTTACATGCAAACTAAATGTTCTCCTAAAATTAGAAATGTTGTCTAATTCTAGAAATGCACATGTGATCGATGTCAGTTCCTATCTGGCTAATGCCAACCAACCATAACCAATGCCAGTTACTATGTAGCTAAAGATAACTGATGTCGATTGGCCTGACCGATGTCGATTATTGTGTAACCCACTAACCTCCACATTTGCACACTCAGTGAAGCTTTTAGCTCCACAACTCAACAATCTCCCACTTGGGGATAAATAGCTGCACCTATACTTGTACCTATATAGAAACATCCTCTAATTTGTTTCTAGCTTGTTTCTCCATCTTCAAGTTCAATCTTGAAGACCAACAAAATTTGAATGAAGAGTCAACTTCTCCTTTATTTCTAGCTTTGTTAGCATATCAGTAGGGTTCTTATCTATATGGATCTTTTCTAGCTTCAACTGACCATCCTCTAATACCTATATAATGAAGTGGTACCTAAGTTGTATATGTTTGGTTCTTGAATGAAAGGCTGAATCCTTTGCCAAATGAATTGCACTTTGACTATCACTGTACAATTTGTAACTCTCTTACTCCTTTCCCAACTCTTCCATGAACCAAGTCATCCATATCACTTCCTTGCTAGCCTCTGTGACTGCAATGTATTCTACCTCTGTAGTAAATAGCACAACAACCTTATGCAACTTTGAAATCTTGCTAACTGCCATTCCAACAACAGTGAACACATATCCTGTGGTGCTTCTCCTACCATCCAAGTCATCTACCATATCCGAATCTACATACCCATGTAGAGAAGTGTTTGACCCTCCATAGCATAAATGCCTACTACTCATCCCTCTCAGATATCTAAGAATCCACTAAACTACTTTCCAGTGATTTTTTCCTAGATTGGCCATAAAATTGCTGACAACTCCCACTACTTGGGCAATATTAGGTCTAGTACATACCATGTACTCAACCTCATCATGTGATTTAGGACACTATTCTTCACTCAGCTTGAACTATCCAATTATAGGTGTGCTTACCAATTTTGCATCTGCAAATTGAACCTCTCCACTACCTTATTCACATAATCCTCTTGAGACAAAATCAACCTGTGACTTTCCCTATCTCTAGAAATACTCATGCCAAGGATTTTCACTCCTAAATCCTTTATGGCAAATGTCTGAGCTAATTTTACCTTCAGCTCAGTGATTCCCTGCATGTGTGAACCTACAACAAGCATATCATCTACATACAGTAACAGAATAATGTAGCTATTATTATCCAATCTGGTAAAATAAACACAATGGTCACATTGACATTGACTAAAGCCATGCTCTATCATAAACCTATCAAACCTCAAATACCACTGTCTTGCAGCTTGCTCAAGACCGTATAACCTGGCCTTATGTCTCACTTGTCCATTCTCTCCTTCCTTTAACTTGTAAATCCATTCATTTTTTAGTGCTTTCTTTTTAGCTGGCAACTCTACCAAATCCCACATTTGGTTCTCTTCTAAGGAATCAATTTCTTCATTCATGCCATGCTCCCACTATTTCCTAGATTCTACATGCATTGCTTCTTCAAAACTTCCTAGTTCTCAACCATTAGTGAGCAACAAGTAGTATAAAGAAGGGGAATAATGAATTTGAGGCTTACTTACCCTTTTAGACCTCCTCATGGGTGTTTGAGACTTATTGACAGCTTGCTATCCACCCAAATTTTGTTTTAACTGTGACCAATCCTAGTCATCTCTCGATTTGCATCTAATCAATGTTGGTTCCACCTGACCAACATAACCAACATCGGTTGCCATATGATCGACATCAGTTTCCACCTACCTACCATCACCGACTTTGGTCTCCACTTGATCGACGTCGGTTCCTACCTGATTGATGTTGGTATCTTCCTAACTGATGTTAGTGTCTGTGTTTTCCTGTGAGCGATGATTTTTACCTGTGAGCTTATTTTGGATCATAACCTTATCCAAATCAACATTTCCCTACTCAGAATTATTTAGCCTCTTAATTTGATCACTATCCATCACCTTCTCCTTGAAAACCAAGGCTTTTTATTTCTTAAATGTGTCAAAAACATTAGATTTCCTCTTTATGCAATAAACCCATACCTTTCTTGTAACATCATCAATGAAAAAAACATAACACTGTGATCCTCCAATATAAGCTCCCTGAGTTGGTCCCCACACATCTACGTGAACAAGCTCTAACTTGTGCTTCTTCTTTGTTGACCCAGTCTTGAGAAACCTCACTTTCTCCTATTTCCCTAAAATACAATGCTTACAAAAATCTCGATCTATGCTTCTCAAATTTGAAAGATTACCTTTTGACTTAAGAACATCCATTCCCTTCTCACTCATGTGACCAAGCCTACAGTGCCACATCTTTGCATCTACATCTGAAGTAGATAAAATAGAAGGAGAATCAGTAATACAAGTAGATAGATAGAGTGTACCTACTTTCTTACCTCTTGCTAGTACAAGTGCACCCTTGGAAACTTTCCAAGATTCAGCTATGAAAGTTACTATGCAACCCTCATCACCCAGCTTTCCTACAAAAGTTAGATTCTGGTTTAGGATGGGTACATGCATGACATCCTTCAACACCCATGTGTTGCCATTCTGCAATTTTAGCTGCACTTTTCCTTTGCCAACAATTTGACAAGGCTCACCATCCCCTAAATAAACTTTTTCAAAGTCTCCATGGACATAATCATGAAAAAATTCTCTATTTGGGGTTACATGGAAAGAAGCACCAGAATCTGAAACCCATGATTCTACCTGACTATCCAAAGAAAATATAAGAGCATCTTGTGAAACAATACCTACATCATTTGCTTCTTTATTACCTTCATGCTAATCTTCTTTCAACCAATAATCTTTCTTTACATGTCCTTTCTTTCCACAATTCCAGTAGGTTATTCTCCTATTTCTAGATTTGGATCTACTACCTATCCTTGACCTTGATTTCCCTTGCTTGCCCTTCTCTCTTTGCTTTCCCCTACTTTCAACACTTAAAGCATTACCGGATGTTTCCCCCGTGCTTTTCTTGTGAATTTCTTCATTCAAGATTACACTAACAACATCATCAACTTTCAAGATATTTGAAGCAGACGCAGTATTACTAACTGCCATTACCAAACTATCCTAACTTTCAGGTAAAGAGCATAAGATTATGAGAGCCTTAATTTCATCATCAAAAACTATTTTGACTAAATTTAACTGATTTACTAATCCATGGAAATCACTAAGATGACTATATACTGATCCACCTTCCTGCATTTGCAAATTAAATAATTACTTCATAAGAAATACCTTATTCAAAGCTTAGGGTTTTTCATATAAATTTGCCAAAGTATGCATTAACTCTACCATTGTCTTTACCTGTGATAAGTTGGAAATCACAGACGATGCCAGGCTCAACCTTATAGATCCCAGAGCCTCTCTATCTAGAACATTCCATTCTTCATCTTGCATATATGTGGGCTTACTTGAAACCCCACCCAATGGTAAGTACAGATCTTTCTAATACATATAATCTTCTATCTACATCCTCCATAATTGATCATTCTTGCCATTGAATTTCTCCATTCTTAGTTTACTTTCTTCTGCCATTGCTTTACTCCCACTCAAATAGAAACCCCTGTGAGTGAACCTGTAATCAACAAACACTAACCCACTCTACCACTTGTTAGTGATCCTAGCTCTGATACCAAATGTTAGGATCCTCCTTAGAGTATAATTGATTACTTTTGTATAAGCAACTAAACACGAAATTAAACCAGAAGTAATAAGTAACTAGAAATCAAAAACAATAAAGAATTAGAGATACGAGAAACAATATAATCTATATTAAACTCTTCCAGAAGCAAATATAATGAAGAAACCTCTTCTTCCCACACCTCTTGGGTGTACAGTAATTCTCTCTCAAGAGTTCTCTCTCTCTCAATCACAACCAACTCAAACCCTGAGTTGTTCCCTCCAGTGACAATCAACCTAATGGTTGTTGTTGCCTACCTTCCAAGTCCTTGTGACAATCAACTCAATGGTTGTTTTGCCTACATTAACCCCCATAGACCTTATTGATCTCACACCTTGTAGATCTAATTGATCTTGCTTACACTGTGTGTTACAGATCTTATTGATCTTGCTACCCCATAGATCTAACTGATCTTGCACACACACACCTGCAGATCTACTTGATCTTGCGCACTTGCAAATCTAATTGACCTTGCTTACATTAAAATGCAGCCCCATGGGTCTCTTAAATATATCCCAAAACAAACAATAATTATAAATGCAGACTCAAGACTAAAATTAGTCTTTACATGCAAACTAACTATTCTCCTAAAATTAGAAACATTGTCTAATTCTGGAAACGCACAGGTGACCAATGTCGATTCCTATCTGACCGATGGCAGCCAACCATAACCAATGTCAGTTATTGTGTAGCTAAAGATAACTGATGTCAATTGGCCTGACTGATGTTGGTTACTATGTAACCTAGCAACCTCCACATTTGCACAATCAGTAAAGCTTTTAGCTCTACAACTCAACACAGGCCTGTGTATTTAGTCATTCAACACATACACAGTTCACTGTCAAATGGAGATCAATGTGTATATGTTTTCATAGCATGAATATAAGTCTATGAGGTAATTATATACCTAAGGTAAGAATCAAAATACTTTGGAAACATCTGAGACACCTTAAGATTTCAAAAGTTGACTCTCTGCCTGTAGGTGACAGGGTCATGAATAGGGTGTTTACATAGCATAGTTTGAAGAAGACTTAATTATTGGTTCATTTTATAATCCTAATGAATAATTGGAAACATAGTAGGAGGTCATTTAAATCGTGTTCCAATTGTAATATGTCAAAAATAGTCATTGGAAATTGAATTATGGACTTTTGTAAGCTCTCTGCCTATGTGGAAAGAAAACTAGGCACGGTTGGAAGAATGGGTATATCTTGAGATTTAACAAATGAAAAGTTATGAAATTTTTTGTGTAGATGAGCCTTGTAGTTATAAATCCAATTAAAGTGGTTTAGGATTTAATGGAGCAATGTGGAAAAGGATATGGTCAAAATATAGACCTGTAATTTTGAGACAACTCAGAAAAACGTGTTCTCAGGTACTAAAGAGCACATAACTTTAAAAGGAATGCTCAGAATGACTTGAAATTTAATAGGTAATTGGATAATAAGGTTATTTACGTGAAAAAAATGTTTTAGGTCTTAAAATTCTATCCATGAAAATATATATAGGACTATATTTTGTGAAAGAGACTATAAGTGAAAACTTGTTTACTCATTTTATGAAGGAGAATAGGTGAATCTAAAAAAAAATGGTTTTTGTACAAATAAGAGGGAAAATAAATTATTGATCTAATATGTAAAGGCCAAATGGGTATCTATAAATGTGCTTATATATGGTCAAACATTAGAGTTTGTAGGGCTACAAGGATCCTAGCCCTGCCTACAAAACTGTTACAGCTTCTAAACAAGGCTACACCAGGTAAAGATCAAGAAAGGTCAAATTAGGTCTATTTGATAGTTTGTGATGCTATCATAACTATTTATCTATTAAATTTGTTGTGATTTATTATTAGTTGAATTTTTAGATGCAAATTCCAAGTGTGTGTTGTAACAGTTGAAAAAATGAAAATAAAAGTTCATCAAAAGAAAAGAACATTGTCAAATGAAGAAGTGAAATGTTGGTAAGGTAACCTGAGGTGTAAACAAGGTGAGGGTTACACCACCAAGAGTTTCTCAATTTTTTATAGTAGTTATTTATCATCTTTGATGAGTCTCTCCAAGCATTTGGATCATGTACTTAGGCTATTGATCTTATCCAAAATCAAGCTAAAGATGGTATTAAGGTGAGTAATGCTAATAGTCTTAAATATAGGGATTTTATCCCCTATCAAAATTCCAATCAAATCCTTGATTTTTTCCCTGAAACCCTACCATTGGGTGATTATAAGCTTGAGTATTGTATCTTGTAGATAAAGTGCACTTTATCTTCATTTTGTTGACCTCTAAGAGTCAAACATCTCATGGAATGATTTATCAAGCATTTCAATTGTAGAGTTAGGAACTAATAAAAATGCTTGCTTTTCCAAATCCTCATTCTTATTTTAAAGGTTATTTATTTGTTGTTGCAGGCCTTTGATGCCATTTTGCAATTAGACACTTTGAACTTCTACCAACCCAAGTATATCCTCTTCATGAATGGGGTCTTCCCCACATTCTGACCTCTAATTGGGTTCAAACCAATAATTAGATCTACCTTTTTAAATGTGAACTGTTCTCCACCCACCATAGATATCTTTGTTGTTACTCTTTATAATCTAGTAGTGGTTGGGTCAAATGGACACTGATTAAAGAGTGTGTCATTTTTGGTGGCTCTATGATTCCATTTAGGTTATACCTAAAGATCTAAGAGAAGCCACTTGTCTTTCAAGTTCTTTCTATTGTAGAGACACTATCCATGGCTTAAGTTCCTCATGAATTGTGATGTTGGTGGACTTTGATATGGCCCATTGATGTTGTATCATTAGGATCTTTTATATCTTTCGATATGCAAACCATTTAACTATGGTTGGGCCATGAATTGGATTATCATCATTAAATAGATTAAATTCACTCAAAGGATGAATGAGGATTATTTTAGGATTCTTGGTTCCTATAAAGACTAATGCTAACTCATCCTTTCTCTTTTTAGGGGGAATAACTAGAACTAAGTCCTAAGCTATCTTCTTCCCTTTCCCTATTTTTGTTTCATTAACTTATGGTCAAGGTTATTATTGTTGAACTTCCTCTTCATATCATCCATAAGCACTAGATAATTCCTCCAAGGCATCTTCCACCATCTCCCTAGGATGTAATTATATAATTTCAATGTATTCAATCAAAGACTCTAGCTTCTCAGGCTAGGTTAAAGATGTTGCCCCCTCACTAAGTCTTTCTTCAAGTTTTTATTTTCTTACACCTTATTCAATTGGTGCTTCTAGCCTTTGTGTAATTGGTGACTTTAGTTGTTCTAGAGGAGGCATATTAGATGGTCCTAGAATCAAATATTACTAAAAAGGATTCATCTACTAGATTTCACCAACTATTTTCTTATCTATTTTCAACCTAGCATCAAACTTGATGTTATGCTTCTTCAATCTTGACATGACCTCTTAAAATTAAGATGCTTGGATATAAATGGTGTCATGAAAACCAAGTTGATGTTAATATTTCATGTTTATTTTTTTGGACTTAAAATAATTCACAACATTATCTCAAGGGTCCCATTGTCTTAACTCATCAAGCTATAAGTTGAATGAGTCTCTATGCCTAGATATGGTATCCACACTATCCCAATTCTATAACATTACTATACTAATAGTCAAAAGAAAAGGATGGAGTATCTCCTTCCTATCCTATTTGCATACACTATCAATTTTATGGAATAATTTCTATGTAATATCTTGCTCATCCAGCTTGGTTGGCATATAGATTGGCAACTTGAGAGGTTGACATAGGGTTCCCTCTATCTTGATTACAGTGCAATCAAGATATAGCCAAAGGTCTATATTGAGCTCCACATAATTTTTTGCTTAATATATTTACCCTCATCATGGGAAACCTTACAATAGCCTTAGATAGGGCTAGATACACACAATCATAAATGAATTGCATGTTGTCCCTATACTTGAATATGTGTAGTTTAGAATAATAATTAGAGATTATCTCTTTTCTATCAGGTGACCAATTTTTGATGTTAGGGATTGTTTTGGTGGCCAATAGGGCATCCAAAAGGTAGGACATCATAAAAAAATATTTCCAATCCTCTTATTTATAGTATGAAATTGCTATTTTAGGTAGACACTAATCAATTCTCCAATAAGAGGGGTGAGTCCTTTTTCAATAATGAAATATATGTAAGGGACCCATAGTTTGATGACATAAGTGGTGTAAGGGCCCCCATAAATTTTATTTAGCAAAGTCATGATCATTTTGATCCCTATCCTAAATTAGGTCATACGTATTATTCTAAAGGGCTTATAAAATACTTGGGGTCCCAAATATAACCATGGGACTAGGGTAGTTTTTAGGTCATTTTAGCTAGACCGTTTCTTAATTGTGGGAAAATCCACTTGAGGGATGGGAAGCTTGTAATAACTTTTAAAGGCCATATGGTAAATGTAAGAAATCTTCTTAAAATTACTTTCATGGATGATCATATCCTAATCAAGTATACAATCCTTAAAATAGGATCAATAACATTGATACAGTAGACTACATCAGGTTTTGTTGCTACATGGTGGAGACTGGGCATCTAGATAGAGACTATGTCATAGTACCTTTGGTGGACTATGGAGATCTTTTCATCCTCCTTGGTGATTTCCTACAATTCTTTAATGGTATAGAAGAGCTTGGGCCAATTATTGTCCCTAGTATTTAATCCTACTATAGCTAATACAATGTCCTTCAATATTATTCCATCTACATTCGAGGTTTAGTAAATATCTATGTCTTCTCTATTTTGTTTGTTTCATGTTACCATGGATGCTCACTAGTGGTCTATAATTGACTTCAAGGATAATTTTAACTTTTTTAGATAGTAATTAAATTCTTTTTAGCTCAGCTATGATAAAATTGGTATCAAATTATGACTCTTGTACTTGCTAGGTCTTCTTATAGGTCTTTTCAAGATTTAATGGAAACAAATATTATCACTTAGGTGAATTTGGTGATGGTATTTTATTAATACTTATACATTTATATCTTCTCCTTTTTGAGCCCATAAAATCTTGAGTTTTATCCTTTTCTTCTTAGGTAGCATTGATGTGGTGGCACTATGGCATCATTTGGTTCATAAATGATTTGAAACTTGATTATTGCCTTTTATAATTTGTCTTGGATCTTGTTTTATCAGAATGATCTATAATATATCAACATAGATAATTGATCTCAATCCTATTACCCACACTCTATTTGTTATTATTCATACCAAGCTTTGTGGTTGTGCCACTTGTCAATCATGTAGGCTTCTTAAGCTATGTGACTTTGTCAGTCTCATTTTTAGCATGTGGGCACCATGTGGTAGTCCTACAATCCTTCAAGGCTTCTATTAAATAATCCATAGTTATCTTCCTCTATCTGATCATGTTGCTTTGATTTCACGTGAGCCATCTTTTTTGGAAAGATGCACAAACTTTATGTTTTCTTAGGATTAAGTAAATAGCCTAGGTTAAATACTTTCATCTAAGGCTTTGTTTTATGTTCACAAACATTAAATAAACCTTAAGAAAAATTATTTAGGGTAAGTTTGGGTCATAGCATAGGGTACCTATTATAGAAAGAGGACCTAACTTAAGGTATTTTGACATAAGGTTTCTATCATATTGATAAATATGAGGCTAACATTAGGATAAATAATTTAAGATAGGATTCATATCATATGGTTTAATATTTTGGGAAGCCTCACCAATAAGCTCATAAAACCTTTCACAAGATATGTATATATAGACTAAATATAAGGTTTCAAATGAAGGTCTAGTCTAATGTTAAAAAACACTATTTAACCTTAGATAATATTCAAGATAAGCCTATGTTACTAATAATTATCCCCCATGTATATTTGAATCTTAAGTTGAGACAACTTATAATAAATCCAAAACCAATCTGATTATGAAGCATTTACCTTCACAAATGATCAAGGCAATAACATGCTCATTTATCTAAGTCAGATTGGTCCTTGAGTTTGAATTTTTATGGTCTCATAGACATCAATAATGGCCTTAAGGACATCAATTATGGGTGTGAAAATGTCAAAATTAAGCTTGGGTAATATATAATTAGGGCTTAAATTTGATGGCTTCATAGACGTCAATGACAACCTCGTGGATGTCAAATGATGGGTTTGAGAATGTCAAAATTAATCTCAGTCAATATATCACTAGGGTTTAAATTTCATGGCTTTAGACATCAATTATGGCCTCATGAAAGTTAAATGATGGGTGTGATAACATCAAATTCAAATCTTATGGAACATAATAGGCCTTTCAAAAAATTGACTTATTACACATCATTTGATTGGATTCTTATGAGAAAGTGTGAACCATTGATCATGATCCTTTAGTTATTTCTAATTGGTTCCTATAAGATAAAACTTTGGACTCATTAGGTCCATCCTACACTATTTGATCATCTCCATCAAAATGCACGTGGGTCGTAGATCCTGCAAATAAGCACATGACTTAAGTCAGGCTCAGGATAAATAAAACATAGGATAAAATCTTATGACTATGTTCTTTTTCAAGTTAATAGACATGAATATTGCCTTAGGGATAATATTATAGATTAAAATTTGGAATTAAAGTTAGGCCAAGCTAGGAGTTTAATAAAAAGGACCTCATAAACATTAATTTAGGACCCTATCAAAATGAAAGGGGACAAAGGAGCTTGGGGAGTGAAAGGGACCAAATGCATATCTTTTAGATTAAGTCTAAGTCATGTTGAAAAACTCAACCAAGCCTTAATATAAATATTAGGATTAAATCCATGGACCATTTAAAATGATCCTACTAAAATTATTCCCACTAGTTTTAAATTTGGGCCAGAAAGAAACTTGTGCTAGGGTTTTTGAATGAGGGTTTCAAGAATATTAGGCATGGATTAAATATGACTTTTAATAGACTAGAGGCTAATAAAAAATCAAATTGAGATATAATTATGAAACCTAGGTATGATCTTATCAAGGAGAGATCCATTAAACCTATGATTTAAAACATAGAGATCCATTGTTAGTAATATTAGGCAAAGCTAAAGCAAAATCATGAAGAAATAAGTCTAATCAGACCAAGGAGTGGATGATCTTCAAGTGAAAACATTGTACAAATCATGCCAAAGACATTTTGATTAAGTGAATTTCTAGTACCAAGGTATTAATTATATAATTTAACACATGGGTCCCCAATTTTTATAAATATAGGGGGTGTTAACCTTAACAAATGGTGACTTCTAGGGGAAACATAGAATTATGGTAGAATTTAGAGACTCTAGTTCAAACCAATAATTAGATTACTTATTGTAATTGACTAGTGTCATTATGAAGATTAGTTCATGGTTGAAACAAACCTTGCATCTACCAAAATAGGGTCAAACATCAAAACATAGCCATGATATATGTGTACTTTGATATCACTTAATGTTTTCCATGGGATTCAGGAGACAACTACTAGGTTTCATGCCTTTAACCATTAACATTAACTTGAAACATGTTTGGATATTCATTAGAAACCATGATTTAGCTCAAGAAAGGCTTGAGCATTACTCTACTACTTGTCAAGCATCCATAACCCTGATAGAGATGCCTTTATCTCCCCTCACAACCTTGTTCCACTACCATCCATGCATCCATAGCCTTCGTGGAGATTACCAGAATAAATTTTGATTGAAAAAATTTTGATTTAGAAATAAGCTCTTAATTTACATTTTTATATTCTTTTAGGCCTTCTAGTAGAGGTTGGGATTAAAGTTAGCCAGGTTTAGGGATTTGGTCAAATGTTTGATCTTTAGGTAATCACCCATGGCTTTAACCTTTGTCCCAAGAAATGATGTTTGTTAAGTACAAGCATAATTATGACTTAATAATTGAAGATTTCCTTCCACATATTCAATTCTTATTTCAACCAAACATAGACAAAATCAATGTTTTGATATTCATAGTATAGTTAACCTATCTAATAGTCCTTACTAGTTTCTTAAAACTATAACATAAGCTCATAATCTAGATCCATGATAAGCATTTTCTCAAGATACATACCAACATCTTCAAACTTGTGTAGTTTCTGAGCTATTTAAATAAAATTCAAGCTAAGGAATGCCCAAAAAGGGCTTATTAGTAGTAGGGGACCAAGCAGAGAAGAAAACACACATAAAATAAATAAAATAAAGAATGAAATCAAAGGAAAGAAAAATAATATATAAAAACATATGTACAAACAAGGGATAAGAAGGAAAGAGCAAAATGGAAACTAAACTAGCTTACCTACACTAACTCTAAGGAGTCTTATATATTTACTCCATGAAGACCTCATGAGGAGTAATAGGAAATTAGTCCTTGTGATAATACCTATTGGTTGGAAATGTAAATTTTTTTCTTTGTTGGTCTTTCTATTTAAAGGTGTTGTTCTCGAGTGTGTCATCAATCGGATAAGGGTCTATCTATAGAGGTGTGAACTTTCCATGTTTTACTTTAGGTTTAATGCCTTGTCCTAGAGAAGGACTAAGTCTCCTTATCTGAACACATTTATTTTTGATCTCTTATCAAACCACCTCTTCACTATGGTTTGGTGTATCCTAAAATTAGTAAAACCTTCTTCTCTAACATCTTTCATTTAGACAATGTCCAATAGTCTAGAATTTTCAAGTTCCTAATCTTCTTTATATATTCCTGCATAAACTTTATGTAGGTATCTTGAGGGTGATGGAGAATATAGGATCTTATAAATATAACAACATAATGATAAGGCCTTTAGGGCCTATTTGATCCTTATTATATCTTCTGAAAGGTCATATTTGAGAAGCTTGTGTCATATTCTAGGTTTGTCCACAATAGACTTCTTTATATCCTTCATCAAGTTCTTATTTGTAGATTCAGATACTTCATTACCTTGAGGATAGTGTTTGGATGAGAAATTTAGAATAATAATAATATTATTATCATATGCCCATTTTGTCATTTTAATGGATGTAAAATTAGATCCATTGTCACATACTAGAGAAATTGGAGTTCTAAATTTGGTGTATATGTTCTCTTCTAAAAAAGTGTTCACTTTTTCAAATCTACATTACCTAGTGACCACTACCTCAATCCACCTGGTGCAATACTCAGTAGCAATTAGGACATACGTGTGACATTATAATGAGTTGGGGTTGATCACCCCTACAAATTCAAACTCCCATTATGTAAAGGGTTTATCAACCATTACTGATTGTAATGACATTACTACTTTTAGATCCTTTTTAAAAAGATTTAGAATGAGTGGCACTCTCTAACATGATTGTGAGCATCCATAAATATGGTTGACCATTATTATATAGCCCCATAAATTTTGTGAGCCATGGTTCTTCTAGATGGATGTTCATTCCCTAGCTTCTCATGAAATGTGCAAATTATCTCAACAAATTATTCCTTTGAAATGCATCTTAAATAGACACCTTCAAAGTTCTTTTGGTATATTAATCCATTATTGATTAGGTAATGGGCTTTTTTAAGTCTTATATCTCTATTTTACTCCCTAGTTAGTCCTACAAGATAAAAATAATTGATTAGTAGGTAAATGATAGGATCATACCAATCATTGGAATAAAAGATTTATTATTCAACTTGCATGACATTAAGCTTAGGGTTAGCATTAACAACCATTTTAATTAGACATTGGAACCTTACCAATTTTATAGTCTTCATCTCAATGTCATTTTCCTATAGTACAACCATACACTTACCTCTTCACTCCCTAAGCTCATTTTAACTTAGCATGAGATTTGTAGTAGGGTCAAGTAGGATGGCATGCACTTTATTTCTAAGAATGCAGTACCTAAATTTTTTCATTGATTTTACCAATGCACATTCTTGTTTATCAATCAAGGAATAATTTAAATCAATATTATTAAAATTAGTGTTCATAAAATCAATTATATGGTCACATCCATCAATTTTATGAGTTAAGACTACAACAATAGTATGGTCAGAAGCAAAAGAGTAAAGGTACAAATCCTTGGAGAAGTTTGGAATTATCAAGACTAAATCTTGACCAATTACCTCCTTGATATCCTTAAAGGTCTTCCTAGTTTCCTTGTTCCAAGTGATCTTGGCATCCTTTTTTTAGCATGTCATTCAGTGGCTTAATGATTTTTGAAAAACCAAAAATAAACTTCCTCACAAAGTTAATTTTGATAAATAATGATTTCAGCTCTTTCTTACTATTAAGAGGCTCTATCATTGATATAGATTCTTTTTTTTTAGGATCTATATATATTCCATCCTTAGTAATGACATGATTTAAAAATTTACCCTCTGCAACCTAAAAGATGCTCTTATTTGGGTTAAGGGAAATACCATACCTTCTACACCTTTCAAAAACTTTTTGTAAATGCATGATGTGGTCCTCCATGTTTTTATAAAGAATATTTAGATCATCTATGTATATAATGATACATTTAACTACCAAACCTTGGAAATCATGATCCATGGCTCTTTGGAATGTTTCTTCTGCACTGATCAAACTAAATTGCATTCTTTTATATGCAAACATGATCCATTTACTAGTGAAAGTGGTCTTCATCCTATCTTCCTAATTCACTAGTAGCTGGTTATACCTTGAAAATCCATCACCAAAGGACATCATAGCAAAACTAGAAATACTTTGTATAACTGAATTTAAATAATGAAAATGGTAGTTGTCCTTTTTAGATGACTTATTAAGGTTCCTAAAATCAATGCAAATCCTAATTTTTCCACTCTTTTTCCTAACTAGAGCCAAGTTGGAAACCTAGGTAGAGTGCCTAATGGGAAACACAATCCTTGAATCTAACAACTTCTTAACTTCTTTGAAAATCATGGGATCTATAATAGGATTGATAGGCATTTGATTTTGTGTAAAATTTTTTAGTCTTTATTCAAATATATGGTATGAGTGATGACTTTTGGATCAAAAATACTCAGTCATCATAGGACCAAACAATTATGTCATTGTAACTTGTTAGTAGGTATTTAGCTTTATTATCCTTGAGGCTTGCCCATGTCACTCTAATCTTAACTAGTTGAGGTTGATCTTTGGGTCCAAGATCAAGTACCTTGTAATCCTTCCCACTTGTTTTGGGGATCCTAGTGTTCTTAGCTAGCTTATCCTAGTCAAATAATATCTCCAAGGTAATCATTCCCTTTGGAATTTTATTATCATTTAGTTGAATGAATTTACCATTAAACATGCCATATTATTCAAGAGTATTCTCATTGGGCTCATCAATTAAATATGGCTCAAATATTATTGAATTAGTCATGAAATCTAAGATTTTTTGGTCATCATTAAAGACCTATAGAGGGTTCACATTATCTAGGACAAAGGGGCATGGAACCAATTTGATGTTAAATTTTTCAGAATCATGGTTTGGCATAAGTTTGGCTATAACTAAGGAAAGATCATCAATAGTATTTTTATCTTCTCTAGGGATGGAAACAATGTTAAAAGCATCAAAGGACTTCAATAAATCCTAGACTCTAAACTTGTATCTCTTGAGGTATGACAATTTTCACTAGTATCTACTCCTTACCTGATTGACTACTACTTTCAAATCAACATGAAATAGTATCTATTTAACTTTGTATTAGATGGAAAATTGAAAACCTAAGATTAGTGCTTCATACTATACAAGGTTATTAGTGCATATAAATTGAAATCTGTAAGAGACATGATATATCTTATCATCAAGGTTGGGTAGGATAGCTCCTACCTTGGACCTAGACTTACATCTAGCCTTCTAAAAATGCATTTTATACAACCCAAGAACATTATGAGAAGGTTTAAAATCACTTACCTTGGTAGTTTCAAGAGTGCATACTCCTAAATCAGAGTCAAATATGTTCACATTTTCATTCACATCATTATATTCTGTTATCATATGTTTCATTCTTGGTTCTCTTTCCACTCTTAATTGATTAGGTAACCCTTTCCATGGTAAACAAAAATGTGAGTAGTCAGTGGACACATATCCATTCAGGTCCATGGTCAATTCCTTGCTCAATAATAAACCATAAGCAAAAGGAATGTCAACAAATTGTATATCAATAAACTATTGAAACCTAGGTTCAGAGGCTAGTTACAAATGAACATTTAAAAATTCCCCAACTACCTTGACCCTAGACTTATCTAACTGAGTAACAACCCTATCATATTTTATAGGAGTCGAGCCATGTTGTTTATAAATACATAATGACATAATGTTGGTGGATGCACTGAAATACAAAAAATAGTTTTGTAGATTCTTACCAAATTTTTTGATAGTAATAAAAAAAAGTGTGGAATATATCTTATCCTTGTACAAATCAACATTTAAATTATCAGTTTTGGATGGCTTGACAAGATTTTTGGACAAGGATTCAAGTAGTAAAACCCTTTGATAAGTTATCTATGTTAATTCATGTAACATGATGTTAGCATTTATTTTATTCATATCCTCTACAATATTATACCCAAAATTATTTGAATAAATAACTACGTCAGTACTTTGTTTAAAAGTAATTCTTTTTGGAGGTTCTAGGTTACTATCTGACATAGTATCTGGAGGAGTGCCAAAGTTGTTTAGAGGAGTTGAAGTAGTCAAAAACTCTCTCTACTCTCTATTACTTATAGGATAGGTCTTCTTCAAGAACTACTATAAAGCATGAACTTATTAAGGAACATCATCAAGTTCATTATGTTCTTGGAAGGGGAAGTCAAACATCTCCACCATGAAGGCTTGGTTAATAGATTTAGATCACGATCTATCTTCACCATTACATTTGTTAGGAACTACTTTAAATGTGTCTAATTCTTCTTGAAGGCTTAAGAATATTTAAATAATTCAATGTAGTCTATTTCACCATTCTTAGAAGTAAAATGAATTCTACAATAATATATTAATGCAACATCAATAAGATTAATCTCCATGTTTTTCTTATCAGTACATGATTCATTGTTCTTATTATTCTAGAAACTATAATTTTATAATCTATTGTTAGTTTTGTTAAATCTATGAATGAGAATTTATTACTTGATATTTCACTAGTATGTCTAACCTACTTTTATAATTGAAGGAAATCAATGTTGAAATTTTGTACCATCTTTAAAATAAAGTCATTCTCACTCTTGGGAGTTTTGGAGATAGGAACTTTGTTAGCACGAGAGGTTGGTAATAAATCCTTTTTACCATGTGGGTTGAATCCAGTGGTATCATGGATTAGGAATCCTAAATTCTAATTAGGGGCAACATGGTTCAAGGCTAACTAGTTTAATGTTGGGATCTGATTCAAGGCTAGACTATTATAATTATTGTTAGGAAATATATTCAAGGTGGGCATATATGGATTAACATTTGGGATAGAGTAATCCATTTATCCCTAAGGATATATTTGATCATTAATGATCACTAATTTACAATGGTCATGGGCTAAGGTGGTTATGACTAGAAGAGATCTCTTTAAGAACACAAAATTCATAGGATCTACTGTCTTTATAAATTTCTAAAGCCAAAACATCATCAGTTTTGTAAGGATGTATGGTATGGATATAAATATTTTGAAACTTGACATTAAATGCTCTTATGGAATCACTATCATCTCTTCTAATGGTGGTAAATTATAGGTAAAATACATAGGGACTAATAATATTTCCAAATTGGTCAATAAAGACATTATTAAGACCATCTCAACCGGTAATGTAATTGTCAAGATAATTAAGAAACCATTCATATGAAACATCCCTAAATGTAAAATTAAATAGCCTACATGCTAAATATTCATGGGTAACATTAAATAATCTTAATGTAGCTTTGAATTATTTAATGTGTTCCTCTATAGTTATAACACCATTTAGACTAAACATTGGTAAATATTTCCCAAGATTGTGAGGGAGATCATGTATTACACTTGGTAAATTGATGGAATAATCACCTAAACACACCATAACTTGATGAAGGTTGAATGTAGGAGTACCTTAGAGTCGTTAATTTGATAAATACTTTGAAGGTCTACACCTACCTTTGTCTGACCTAGCTTTCTTATGGTTCTCTATCTCAAACAGAGGTTCTCTTGTTTCTGAATGTGGCCTTGTTTTCATTTTAGGTGATTCCAACTTGGAAACATTAAATTATATTTGAAATACAATGTGTCAAGTTAATATTTTCAAAGAACCAAGGTTAAACTTTCACATTAAGTAAATTTTGAAAATATTCATGTAAATAACAACAAAGGACTAACATCTTCAACTAAACTAACTCAAAGATATGTCCAAATATGTAGATGTGAATGATATTTACAACTCTAAGCATAAATGGGCTCAAATTTATAAATCATCTATGAATCTTTAACCAAAATAGATATTACTAACCTCAAACATATTGAATTAGCAAATTTAAAGCCATTTTCACCATAATCAAGTGTATATTTTCAAAAAACATTGATCTTTATCTAATAGAAGTGTAAATATGGTTCCAAAACCATGAAGATCACTAATATTTACACAAATATGTTAAAATAAACACAAGTCTATAAATAATAGCATGATATTTGATCAAAATACACCAAAACTATCAAAGATCCTACAAATTTATAAGGATTTATTTCCCTCTTTCTAGTGCTAACAGAGCTCTACTTGTTGATGCCTCTAAGTGTATCATAGGTGCTCTTAGTGTTTAAATAACACTTCTCATTTTATAATTTAAATAATTTAGAGCATGAGTTGTAGGTCATGGTGATCTAGTCACCTATGATGAAATAGTGTTAGATCAAGCAAATTATTCCATAATATTTATAATTCTTGGTGGTTGGGAGCCACTTTAGTCCTAAATAATATTTTCATAGGATGTAATAATATATAATGATATCAGTGGGTTATGATCAAATATTAATCCAAGAGTATTCTAAAATGAATATTCACAATGGTTTTAAGCTGCAATGATCTAGTTAAAAGGGGAGAAAAAGAGAAGGGTAGGGTAGAAAGATAACAAGTTGTTGATCTTTACCTCAAATGTCATGACAAATTTTAAATTCCAACTGGACATACATTTAACCAATGTATAACATGAAATAGCATACACCAAAATGTTACCACACACTAGGTAAATATCTAAGGATAGTCTAAATAAAGATAAGTAATAACTAGATTTACTTTAAATATTTACTACTGCAATCAAATAGCATATGCACATCCTTATGTAGATTAAAAAAAATGAAGTAAATTGAAGGACATTCAACTAATATAGCATTTGCACAAATTAGCAACCCTTTATGAAAGATGCACGTCCATAATTATTAAAAACCCTTCAAAATTGATATCCAAAATATACAATTGAGAGAGAAGCTAAATAACATTTCACATAAGTAAACATGAGATTATATTCTCAAAATTATTTACTTATATTAATTGCTTCAAAGTTTACACTAGTTTGTTGCTCAAAAATCCCTCTTCATCTCAATTCTCATTGTATAAGCTTCAAGGAAGCATGTTGATTAGTTTCCTTAACTTTCAAGTGTATAAAATGTATAACACAATTATCTTTTCTACCAATTGTCTTAAAATACACTAAAATTTCTAAAATGGACTAAAATTTGGGCAACACGATAGAAAAATGCACGTGCCTTTTCAAAGAATATTCTAATTCTAAAATTTACAATATTTTCTTAAAAAAGAAAATCTTTAACCGATTGGTGGACCTTGTGATGATGAAGACCCTTGGCTCTATTGACATAACCTCATTGAATTTTGGTGTTTCTCATCAACTAACTTCAATTAGATGGCTATCTCAAGGAGGAGTTCATATTCTTGATCTACCAAATCATCTAGGTCTCTATCATTTCTTTCCAAAGCCTCTTTAATGTTTTTCATCTGGGTTATCTTCATTTTTGGAGTTAGGATCATATCCATGATCCTACTATTTTCACCTACTAACTCTATTTGGCTCTTATTTATGACCTCCTATATAACTAAGGTGACTTTGTGCTTAAATTAAACGCTGACCATGATACCCATGGAGGTGATATTTGAAGGCTTAGCAATCATGGTTTATAGGAATATTTGGATTTTGTCTAGTATTTCCTTATCATTTTTTATGAGTCTCTCAAAGGATTTGGACCATGTACTCATGCTATTTATTTTAACCAAATTCAAGCCCAAGTTGGTATTGAGGTGAGTAATGCTAATAGTCTTGAAGCTAGGGATTTTATCCCCTATAAAGATGCAAATTGAATCTTTAATTTTGTCCTTATAACCCTATCATTGGGTGTTTAAGCCATTAGACATTATATCTTGTAGATACAATGAAATTTATCTTAGTTTTTTTTACTTCAAAGAGCCAAAAATGTCATGAAATGATTTCTCAAACATTTCAATTATGGAGTTCAAAACTAATAAAACTATGTACTTCTCTAAATCCTCATTCTTCTTCTAAAGGTTCTTTATTTGTTACTGTAGGCCTTTAATGCCAGTTTACAATTGGGTACTTTAATCTTCTGGAAACCCAAGTATATCCTCTTCATTAATGGGGTCTTCCCCTAGTCTTTGACCTCCAAATAAGTTCAAACCAATAAATGGATCTATCTTCTAAAATGTGAACTCTTATCCACCCACCATATCTCTATTTATTATTACTCTTTCTACTCCTATAGTGGTTGGGCAAAATTAGACACTAACTAAAGAGTATGTCATTTTTGGTGGATTTGGGGCTTCCATTTGGGTGCTACCTAAAGATCTAAGAATAACCACTTATCTTTCTTAATCTTTCTATTGTAATGACACTATCTAGGGCTTAAGTTACTCATAAAATATGATGTCTTTGTGATGGCCCATTTAAATTAAAAGATTAGGATCTTTTATATCTTTCCATATCTAAACCACTTAAACGAATAGCAAGGGAAGTGGGGAATCTTTTATGTCTTTGTGAAGCAGCTCTCCTATTTTACCTATAACGATAAGGGAAGTGGCCCTAGAGATTAATAGACTAGAGGAGTGGTACAAATATCAGTAGGAGCTGATGTATAGAGAGGAGTTTTTTCTAGGCAAGCTCAGGCCTTATAATCCATGGAGGAAGAGGTAGAAAAAGGGAGAAATCCATTTATTCAAGGCAGTCAACCTTATGTGCCCCCTCCTATTCTAAAGAAAGCTCCCTCTTGTACACCAAATCCTTTTTATCAGATAGCACTCGCTCACTCCAGCTCATCTAATCCATCTACTCTCAATCATGTGCACCTAGATTTCTAACATCAAAGGGCATCAGAGCAACCCCCCATGGAGATCAATCTTCTCAATTCCTTATATTATGAATCTTTCATTAGGGGAAATACTAGGTCAATAGTTTTTGGCATGCTCGATGGGACCAACTAGGACAAGTTCTATCCATAGAGTTAAAGAATTTTTGGTGTGTTCTTCAACCAACCAGCCTTTGGAGGCTTTTGCATCAACACCAATGGCAACTCTGAGTCAAATCAACTGGTTAAGCAGCCTAGTGCCATCAAAAATCATATTTTTTATATGTATAATTCCTTTGCAAAAAATCATGGACCTTGTATCTCTTCATATGACTATGATTAGACTCAAAAATTTAGGGAATCACCTCAAGTAGCTCTCCTAGTTACCCTACAATGATAAGGCAAGTGGCCCTAGAGATTGATAGACTAGAGGAGTGGTACAAATATCAGCAAGCGCTGATGTATAGAGAGGAGTGTTTGTTTATGCAAGCTCAAGCCTTGCAATCCATAAAGGATGAGGTAGAAAAATGGAAAAATCCATTTATTCAAGGAAGTTAGCCTTATGTGCCCCCTCTTATTCTAAAGAAAGCCCCCTCTTGTACACCAAATCCTTTTTATCAGATAACACTCACTCACTCCAGCTCATCTAATGCATCTGCTCTCAATCCCATGCACCTGGCTTTCTAACATCAAAGGGCATTAGAACAACCCCCAGGGAGATCAATCTTCTCAATTCTTTATATTGTGAATCTTCCATTGGGGGGAATACCACGAGCCAACACATCCCTCTTCTAGAGAATCTTTCGGTGCATCAATAATCTTTTCCTGGCATTCCTTAACCTCCCCAAGTCTTTTAAAAAGATGTGTAGATTTTGAGTTAGAGGAAGGAATGCTAAGAACCAGCCTAGAGCCTTAAAGAGGATGATGCTAGTGACCTCCAAGAAAGACTCTTTCAGGTTAATCTAGCCTAGAAGATTTAAGAATTAGAGGCTAAGATGAGATTGCTTGGAGAAAGAGAGGTGGAGTTTTCAAACCTTGCAGAGGACCCGACACCAAAAGACACCCCTTCCACCAATCCATAAGCTAATTTCAATATTGAGGAAGTGTTGGTAAAGTGGAGGGATGAAAATCAAGAAATTTTGGCCCAAGGTTTGCCCCCTCCTTTTCTAGAGAAAACTCCCTCTTGTGTGCCAAATCCTTTCTATCAGATGGCACTTGCTCATTATGAATCATCTAATGCATCAATCGATCCTACCTTTAATCCTGTACACCTAGCTTTTCAACACACCTCTTTTCAGATAGCTCTTCTTGTACATGAGAAGACCCTCCCAAATCTTCCCCAACATCCTCAAGTATTTCAACATGATCTCCAAATTCCAAGCTGGAAGAAGGAACATCATGAACCAGCTCAGGACCTTGAAGAGGATAAAGTTGCTGCCTATTCACAGGAGTAAGTTCCCAATCCCAAGATCATGAGTTGGAACCAAATAGTGGAATCTTGGGATATAAAGGAAGAGGAGGAGAAAGGTTTTTCTCAAAACCTTGAAGAATGATGATGTTGCTCCTGCTCATGATGATGTTGGTGACCTCCAAGAAATGCTCTTCCAAGAGGATATGGCTAGAAGAATTATAGAGTTGGAATCTAGAGAGAGATTCCTTAGCCAATGTGTGATGGATGGTTTATACCCAACTACACATTCCATGTTTGAACACACCCCACCTACACATTTCCAAGAGGGATATCAGGCCACACCTAATATTGATGAAGTGTTAGCCAAATGGAAGGAGGAGAATCATTTGATTCTAGCTCAAGGACTACCTCCTCTTCTACATGTTTTTTCCTCTTCATCCCTTCTCAAGGAGGAACCTATTCTGTAGGAGGTGAGTGAGGAGCAGAAGACCCAATTTAAAATTCTTTAGGAGGATATCATGAGCAATAATGAAGAATAAATCATCATCGATGCTCCTTGTGAAGACCTCATCAGCAATGGAGAAGACATAGGGCATGCATACATGCAGATGTTCCAACAATACGAGAAGGAACATAAGCATGGTGAGCTCTCTTCCCCTCTTTTTGATGAACTTCCTTGTTGTTTTGATGAGGAGGACTAATATGCTAAGGAGCCTGAGTTAGAGGAGGATCAGGAGAATATCTTTGAAAATCTAGAGATCTTGATTTTTGAGGAGGAAAAGGAGAGATCTATCTTCCTTAAGGGAGGCCTTAAAGAAGAAAGCTTTGAATAAAGAGGTGATGTTTTGTGGGATGAGTAATCATTTTGTGAGTCCATTTCAGACATCACCATAGTCACCCTTCTTCAAGAAGGCCAAGAAGAAGTAGAGGATGAGTTTGACAGGATCTTCAATGAAGCAAAAGGAAACAAGTTAGACCATGATGCATTGCAAAAGGACTGTATAGATCAAAGGGCTTATGGTGATGAGCCAGCAGCCATTCATTTCTTGGTTAAATGCACTAGCGTGAAGGACCAACATTCAACAAGATTCCAAGAATAAATAGAGTACACATATGTTAGGAGCATGCTTGAATCTAATCCACTTAGATGTAAGCCAATCTAGGTGACAGGCAAGAAAAATAGGTCACCAAATCCCTTTTTCTTTCAGCTACTTGCTTGGCACCATAAGTCTTCTTGCCAGGATGTGGACTTAAGAAAATTTCCCTTTGATCTAGGAGGGAGGCAAATATTCTTGATTAGTTTTACATAGTAGTTTGTTTTTAGTTTCCTTTCCTACTTTCCCTAAGTACACTTTGCACAGGTAGTGTTTTTAGCCTTGTGTGTGTTTTCCTTTGTGTGTGGGGTAAAAATCTTCATGTTTGATTCTTGGATCTTTGGGGATATTAATAACCTTTCTTCAAATCTATATTCTGACTTTGTGCCGAATGGACTACAAGGCAATTGGTCTCTAAGCGTAGCAAACATGTTTCCCTTGGGAATCACTAATTTGTTGACCATTTTCGCCCAACAGGCCAAAATCAATCCCCTTCTTCCCTTGCTGTTTGAAGCTAGTAAATTTTGGGTTATACGAGTTCATCGAGCTTTATTTCATCACTCAATTTCAATGCCATGGTTCATAACTTGGTTCAACTCAGTTGGTTCAACACTTCAGCTTTGGTTCAATCAGCTAGTTCAACACTTAGTTCATCAGCAAAGTTCAACAAAAATTTCAGCTCAAGATTCATCGACAAGTTCAAACGACTTCAAGTTTTATGTTTCGTTCAATCACTTGGCTTGGCATGCAGTGTTGAACTGTTGAACCAGTTTAATGGACTGGTTCAATGCATTGGTTTAACGTGTTAGTTCAATCATTCGGTTCAACATTTGGTTTAACCACATGGCTTGGCATGTAGTGTTGAACCATTGAACCAGTTCAACAAGTGGTTCAATGGGTTGGTTCAATGAGGCATCCCAAAGTTGAAGGGTAGGTGCCCTTGTAAAGGGCAGCTCTGAGTCAAAAGAGCCCTTGCAGAGGGCAGGGAGTAGTTTAAAGGCTTTGCTAAAGGATTTCCAATGATGCAAAAGAACCTAAGGCTTTGAATTCCTTTAGAATTTTTGTTTGAAAGAATTCCTTAAATAAAAATTTTGAAGAAATTTGGGGAAGGCTAAAACCAAAGAACCCAAAGGAACAATGAAAGTCAAAGTGGCAATTCTTGCAGACTTTTGTCTGTGGGAAAAGGCCTAATGCAAAAAAATTGTAGGAAAAGACATGACAAATTTTGCCAAGGATGGTGACATCCCAAAAGCTATAAAAATTAAGCTTGTGAACTATCCATTGGGTTCTCAAGTGACGGTAGATGCACAAATGTAAAATTTTACACCAAGAAAGCTAGAGCATGGAAGGCACCAAGTGGCAACTATGGAAGACTTTGACAAGATTTTTAGGAGTAGCAAAACATGCCACGTGTTCCTTGCAAGGCTCGGTGGAAGCTAAAAAGTGTCAACATCAATGGGTTTCTCCTTTTGATTCATTATTCAAAGAGTAGACTATGGTAAGCCTGAATGAATTGGTAAATGCAGTGAAAGCTGCCAAGTGTTAGCATTTGCAAGCACCAAAAAAGGGCCTAAAAGTTTGTTAAGGTAGCTAAAGGCTCTATGGAAGCAACCACATGTCACCTTCCATAAAAATCTCAAAAAATACTTCCAAAGCCTCTAAGTTAAGTAGAAAGAGTAGGCAAAATTGGCCATGTGTCAACTTCCACCTGACTTTTGAAGGACCCTCTAAGGTAAGCAGATGCTACCACATCCCATTATCATCTTGGTGAAAGCCGCCACATGTCAACATTCATGTTTCAAGTGTATTTTAAGTGGCCAAGCAGTAGACTATGACAGGTGTCAAAAGTAGATGTGCTCATAGCTAAGAGACAAAGGAGTATCATAAAGAGCCAGAGGAGGGAAAATGGCCAAGCGTAGAAGTAGATGAAGCAATCTAAGTGGCATAGGAAAGTGTCAATTTAAAGAGTTATTCTAGTGGTTGACACAGTACCTACCATGCGATCATCAAGAGGTGCAATAGTGAGCAGTGTGACCCATTTTTCTTCATTTTGCATTGATGAGTAGACAAACAATGTGGCCCATAATTTTGGATCATGATAGGGGCTGACATAACTTATCTTTGAGTGGCTTCCTCATCCCAATGCTTAGAAAGAACATGGGTCACTTGTAAAAGGGTATCAAAATGGCCCCTTTTTTCTTCCTCTATAAATTGTAAACTTCTCATTTTTTGAGAGGCATCCCTCAGCCTTAAGGCAAAACTCTGCCCAAAAATCTCTCAGGCTTGTAAGGCAGAGCTGCCAAATTTTTACCTTGAATCAAAACTTAGTTGTTTTTACCTCTATCTGGACTTGCACTTTAAAGTATATGTCTATTTTCTTCTTTTGTGTCAAGTCATTATCTTTCATGCTTTCACAGATTGATTATAGCATGTCCAATACATTATGAAGTCTCCTTTCTATAGGTCTACCAGAAGTGTCTACAGAAAGGATATAGGTGCCTGTGAATAGGCTATCAAAGTGTGTCCTAGAACACCTTTGCTAGTTCCTCCCTATACTCCCATGGACCCTTGGTTAACTATTCCAAAAGAGCTTCCCACTTCAGATGAATTGTATAGGTGCTTATTTTTGGTGAAAATTGTATATTTGGGTTGGGTGGGTCATAAATTTTTTGGTGTATCACCTTTTACTTTTAATCTTAGGTTCTATTTTCGGCATCTCTCTCTCCTTTTTCATCCCCCCCTTTTTCATTTTACTTGTTAGCAGTAGGAAAAACCAAGGCCTAAAAGATACATCAAAGGGAGCTATCCCTCATCTAGAGACTCTCCCCTCTAGCTTCACCTATCCCATAGGCGAGAGGAGAGTTTCCATTGTTGTGTGTGGAAGGGAAAGAGCTAAGTGTCCTGCCCCCGGGTGTAATCCACTTCATCAACATAATGATTGGGACATGAATTGGATTCCCATCACTAAATAGATTAACTTCACTCAAAGGATGAGTGAGGGTTATTTTAGGCAACTTAATTCTTATAGGGACCAATGCTAACTCAACATTTATCTTTTGATGGGGAATAACTAGAACTAAGTCTAGATTTATCTCCTTCCTTTTCCCTATTTTTGTTTTTATTTCTTTAACTTGGGGTTGAGGTTCTTTTCTTTAAGCCTCCTCTTCATCTAACCAATAAGCACTATCCAGTACATCTAAGGCATCTTCTACTATCCCCCCAAGATGCAATGTTATCATTTCAATGTACTAAATTGGAGACTTTGGCTTTTAAGGATGGACAAAAGAGGTTTCCCCCTCACCAAGTCTTTATTCAAGCTTCTTTTTTCCTTCACCTTAGTCAATTAGTGCTTCTAACATTTATGTAATCAGTGTCTCTATTTGTTATGGAGGAGACTTATTGATGGTCCTAGAATAAAATGGTACTATAAAGGATTCATCTTCTATATTTCACCAACTAAATTCTCATATTTTTTCAACCTAGCCTTAAGATTCACATTGTGCTTCTTCAATCTTGTCAGGACCTCTAAAAATGAATATTCCTTGTTATACATGGTGTCATGGACACCAAGGTAATGTTCATATTTCATGTTTATTTGTTTGGTCTTAAAATGATTTATAACATTATCTCAGGGGTCCCACTACCTTAACTCATCAAGATGTAAGTCAAATGAGTACCTATGCCTAGAGATGGTGTCCACACTATCTAGATTTTATGACATTGTTCTACTAATAGTTAAAGGAAAAGAATGGAGTAACCCCTTCCACTTCTATTTTCATACACTATCGATTCCATGGAATAATTGGTAGGCAATCTCTTACTCAGCTAGCTTGGTGGGTACATAGGTTTGTAACATGAAAGGCTGACATAGGGTTCCCTTTATCTTGATTATAGTGCAATTAAGATATAGCCAAAGATCTCCAATGAAATCCACATACTTTTTGATTAAGGGAATTATAATCATCATGGGTATCCCTATAATATCATTAGACAAGGATTGATACACATAATCATAATCAAATTGTATGTGGTCTATGTACTTAAATATGTGCATTTCAAAATAATAAATGGATGACTATTTATTTTCCCTTGGGTGACCAATTTTTTATGTTAGGTATGGTTAGGGTGGCCAATATGGAATCCAAAAGGTATTAAATCATTAATAAGTGGTTATTTGTCCTCTTATTTATAGAAAAATATTGTTGTTTCAGATATATACTAATTAATTCTCCAATAGGAGGAGCGAGTCTTTTTTCAACCATGAAATATATGTAAAGGACCCACAGTTTTCTGACTTAAGTGGGGGAAAGGGTCCTTAAATAGTCTATTTAACAAAGTCATGATTCTTATGATCCCTACCCTAAATTTGTAAATAGGGATTCTTCTAGTGGGGTAAAAAATTTCTTGGGTTCCTAAATATACCCATGGGACTAGGGCAGTTTTTAGGTCATTTTGGCTAGACCATTACTTAATTATGGGAAAATCCACCTAATGGATGGGAAGCTTGTATTAGCTTTCAAATTATATAGGGTAAATGTAAGCAGCCTTCTTAAAATTATATTCATGGATGATCATATCCTAATCAAGTCTATAATCCTTACAAATGAGAGTAATAACATCGATATAATGGAGTACTTCAGGTTTTGTTACCACATGTTGAAGACTGGCCATATGGATAGAGACTATGTAGTAGTACCTTTGGTAGGCTTTGGTAATTATTTCATCCTCCTTGGTGATTGCCTATAACTCTTCAATGGTTCATAAGAGCTTAGAATAGTTATTGTCCCTGGTATTCAATGCTATTGTATCTAATATAGTGTCCTTCAAGATTCTTCCATCCACATTTGAGGTTATGTACAACTTTATGTCTTCTCTATTGTATTACTTTCATGCTACCATTTTTACTCACCAGTGGTCTATAGTCAAATTTAGGGCTAATTTACACTTGTTTGGATGGTAATTTAATTCTTCTTAGATCAACTATGATCAAAATAAGATCAAAGTAGGGTTCTTATAGGTGTTAAGGCTTCTTACAGGTCTTTTTGAGCTATAATGGTCTTAACTATTACAAATTAGGTGAATTTGGTGTTGATATTTAACCTTTGCCTTTTTGAGTTGACAAAATCTTGGATTTTGTCCACTTCTACTTAGATGGCATCAATGTGGTGGCTCTATGGCATCTATTTGGCCTTTTTGGGGAATTTGTTTAATAAATGCTTTGAAAATTGACTATTTCATTTTAAAATTTGTCTTGGATCTCACTCCATTAGATCGATCTATATATATCAACACAGATCATTGATATTGATCTTATTAGTCATAACCATTGAATGTTCTTTGTACTGGGCTTTGTAGTTATGCCACTTAGAAATCCTACAAGATTCCTAAACTCCATGCCTTTTATGTCTTAAATTTATCATGCATGCACCATGTGGTAGTATTATAATCTTTTGGGGCTTCTATTAAATAATCCATAGTGATCTCACTCCATCCGATCATGTTGGTCTGATTTCATGAAAGCCATTGATCTTGGAGAGATGCATGAACATTAAGTTAGCGTAATATTAAGTAAATAACTTAGGTTAAATACTTTCATCTAAGGTTTTGTTTCATGTTAATAAACATGAAATAATCCTTATGATAAATTATTTAGGATAAGTTTGGGTCATATCATAGGGGACCTAATTTATAAAGAGGACCTAAGTTAAGGATTTTTGACCTAAGGTTTCTATCATATTGATAAATATGAGGTGAACCTTGGGAAAAATAATTCAAGTTAAGATTCATATCATATGGTCTCACATTTTTGTAAACCTCTCCAATGAGATCATATAACCTTTCAAAAGATATGTATATATTGGCTAAATATAAGGTTTCAAACTAAGGTCTAGTTGTGGACGTCAACATACCCAATTTTGGAAAAAAGGGACCCTTGTGAAAACTTTGAACCTTAACACCAAATAACATGACATGTTTCACACATTATTTTAATTTTAATATCATCCATGTTTGATAAGGTCAACTTATTTGTTCAAGGTTCTAATTTAACCTTGCCTAATATTATTGATAATGGATCTTCAAGTTTTATTTGTAGGTTTCACGGGACCCTCTTGTAATGGACTACACTTGGAGTTTGTATATTAATACTATTCAATATTTTATTAGCCTTTGGTTTATGATAACTCAAAGTTGAATTCATGTTCTAAATCCCTCCTTTAGAAAAACCTAGATGAGACCCTTGGTTCAAATCCAATTTGATGGGAGCAAATTTGGTGGAATTTTTTTAAACAAACTTTAGAATTAAGCCTAAATTTCATGTTAAGGCTTGGTCATGTTTTTCAACATGACCATACCTTGGTCTAAAATTATAGGTTTGGTATTTTTATATTTCGAGCCCCTTTGGCCCCACTTTTATTTTAAATAGGCTCTAACTTTTATGTTTACAAGGACCATTTATTTTCTTAATTTGGTCTTAATTTATGTCATTGGTCTTCTTTATTATGAACTTAGACTAAGGTCTTTATCTTAAAGCCCCATTCATGTTTATTAACATGAAATAGACCTTAGACTAAGACCTTAGCTTAAGTCCCCACACTAGCTAGCCCTAACTTAAGTATCGTGCCTCTTTGTAGAATTGACATCCTTCACTTCATTAGGACCAAATGATTGAATGAAGTGAAGGAGGCCTAATGAATCTAAAGCCTTGATCTATCATAACAATCTCGTGTGATTATCTAGATCAAGATATATGGTCCATGCTTAAGTAGAGGTCAAATATCTGATGACATGACACCAAGATCAAAGCTTAAAAGGGATATATTTTATTAAACACAAACTTACTCTAAGTTTTACCCCAACATCTTAGTTTATTTATTAATACAATGAAACCATAGGATAAAACTTATGTTAGGGATTTAATCATTTTAAAGGCCTTTTTATTCCAAGGATTAAGACTCATATGGTAATTTAATTTAGTTTTTATATAGTCCTATCCTCACTTAATCCATTTTTTATTGTATGAACCAATCATATGCAGTCATATAAATCAAGATAATTAATCCATGGTTTCTTTCACAAAATAGATCTGATGGAGTGAAGAGAAATTATAATGTCAAAGACCCATAGAAGTCCCATAAGGATGAAAAATGTCACCACATTAGGAACTTGGATCTTGATTTATGGTATATGGGTCCTTCCTAAGATTAGTATGGTCAAAATTGAGGATCCTTATGGAATCACCACATACCATTCCTACATTCGAGCCTAATGTTAAAAGGGCCTTGCACATCAAAACATAGAGTTATCCTATGTTTTTAACCTAAGATTTAATGTATTTAATAATAAAATGAAACCTTAGGTTATTACCTTATATTATCACTATAATATTTTAAGGGTCCTATTTTATTACGATTTGAAGACTTGGGCTTAGAACTTAGTCCAATTTTCCTACACAACACTGAGCTAACTTGATCTTATTCATGATTGTAGAAACCAATGGCATGCATCTACTTAGATCATGATCTATGGTCTATGGTTACTCACATTGGATGATCTGATAGAACATATTAAACCTAGGCTTTTATAGGACTAACTACGTTTGAGAATTAAATTTGATGCTCTCATTCTCATCATTTGATGTCCATGAGGACATCATTAATGTGTGTGAGTCAATTGAATTTTAGCCCCTTATGAGACGTTATTAGAGCTTAATTTTGACATTCATGTAAACATTATGAGACATCCACAAGGACATCATTAATGTTCATGAGATCAAAATTCAACTCAATAGCTAATTTCACTCAAAATGAAAATACACCTAAGTCTTACTTCTTAATGCCTAAATTGGCCATCCATAGATTAATCTAGTTATTTAAAGCCATGTTTAAACTCAATATCCTTGTAAATATGTTTGGATTTATATAAAATATGATTGAACATCATTCTAATATATAATCATGTTTTTAAACATTGACCTAAACCGTAGTACACATAAGCCTCATGGTCTTTTAAACCTAATAGGTTTAGTTTGTCAAAAATTCCCATCATGATAAGACTTGGCATAAGACTTGTGATCTAAAGTTTTATCATGTGTATTAACATGATAAAACCCTAGGTCAAAGCCTTGTATTAGGTATATTAATCATTCAAGGGAAGGGACCCTTTATATTGTGTTTTAGGACATAAAATAAAGCTTTAGCCTAAAGTTTATATCATGCTAACTAACATGAAATATAATTTAAACTAAAGTCTTTAGACTATGTTCATTTCTATATATTTATGCTAATTAAATACCATGTACCTTTGAAAGATCAATGGCTCATAGTTAATGAAAGCAAACTAATCATATGGAGTATATTCAACATGACCAGTTTAATATAACCTATAAAGGCTAGTAGGTTCAATTCATGGCTAATGCATGTTCCCTATGTGACTAATAGACTGTTCAATCTAGAGTGCCCACACGGATGCCAAGTGACATGTCTATGGATCCCAAGATAAACAAGGACTAATAGCATGTAAGTACTAAGATCATTATCAATTACCCATATTGATTCATGAACAAAGATCTGATGGCATAAGACAAAGAAAATTTTATAAGGCAATGGCTAGCGCTTTGAAAGCATTAATGAAAATGTTGTGAAAATACCACATAGATGCCATTCAAGCATAAAATGACAAAAACAAAGATTTTATGGGCATGAAAAGGCAAAGGTATAAAGGTAGGGGCCTAAATCAAATCTAATAGATGAATTTTCCTAAGCATGAGTAACCATCACTATTAAAGTTATATAAAATCCCTAGGCTTCACAAAAATCCCTAACTTGAGCCCAAATCGATCATAGTCAAGCTAGAGAGGGCCTTATTTCCATATAGACAAGTGAGAAATAATCAAGAGATAATTTGAAGGCCATTAGTGAATAATTTTTAAGGCTCATAGTCATGGTGGCTTGAAGACAACAATAAAGGGATGACATAGAATTATACTTAACCTTAAACATGGAGGGAAGGATCTTCATAGACCAAAAAATTAATGCTACATCATTAAACATTAGAGATAAAAATTGGTCCAAAATTTATGGACTATTGAGGGATGTGAGCCATTATAAGGGAAGAGTAGAAGAATGCCACAATAAACTAGAGATATAAAGACCTGGCCTCCATCTAAATGACTCATCTCCACTACATGGTGGTAAAACTCAAGGTATTGCACTCTATTAATGTCATTGCTCCTATTTTCAAGGATTTCAATATTTATTAGAATATGATAGTTCATGGAACATAATTTCAAAAAAGTAGCATATATCTCCCTTCTTTCATTTGAAATTTATTATAAGCTATCCAAAAACTAAGGTGTAATTTCCCACAATTAGATAATGTTTAATAAAAATGACATGAAAGCCATCCTTACCCCATGATTTTACTCATGAACTGATGTAGTCATATACCCCACTAGAAAAATCCTAATAGCCTAATTTAGGGAAGGAATTAAAATAATCATTAAACTATTGAATATATTGTTTGGATCCTCTTCCACCACCTATATCAATAAAATTTAGGTGGATTATGTATATTTCATGGTAGAAAAGGGACTCACTCCCCCGATAGGTGAGATTATCAACATTTATTTGAAACTACAATTCTATTCCATAAAGAAGAAAACCAAAAATCACTTCTTTATGATTTCCTATCTTTTAGATGCCCTACTAGCCACCACCAAGATCCATGACATGAATAATTGGTCACCTGATAGTAGGCCTAATATTTCCCATCACTATTCAAAATTGCATATGTTCAAATATAGACAAAACATACAATTCAGTTGTGATTATGTATGTCCAATTGTAGTAAATCCCATTATAAGGATCCTTATGGGTAAGGTCAGACCTCTAATCAAGAAGTATGTGGAGATAATTAGGGAGATCTAGTTATACCCAGACTATGCTATAATAAGAATAGAAGGAAATCTAACTCAACCACTCAAATTACTAGTCCATGTGCATATTAAATTGGTAGAGTGAGAAATAGAATGATAATTATTCCATGGTATAGATGGATAATGTAAGATAAAAAAGAAGGGACTCCTCCATGCTTTTGATCTAGTCATCAGTAGGATTATATTGTAGATTTGGGAGCAAGTTGACAATATCTCCAAACACTAATACTCCTTTAATTTATAATTAAATGAGTTAAGTTAATGGGACCTTAATGATAGGGTTTTAAAGCATTTGAAAGAAAAAATAATAAATAAGACCTAAGAACACCAACCTGGTGTCCATGATGCAATGTATATCAGGGCCTCCAATTTCATAAAATTATTAGCCAAGATGATGAAGCATAAGAGCAAGCTTGAGGCTAGGTTAGCCAGATATGAGAAACCACCTAGTGAAATATGGAAAATGGGACCCATGTAAGATTACTTTTTTCTTGGACCCTCTTCTAGTCCCCATCTAGAACAACCATAAGAAGAATTACAACAAACTCAAGTTAAATTTATATAAGGGTCTGAGAATGAGATATTGTAAGAGAGATATAGTGAAGGGGCATCATATTTAGCCCAACCTAGTAGACCAAAGTTCCCAATCAAATACATTGACATGATTGCTCTAGGTCTTGAGGAGATAGTGGAGGATTCACTCAAGGTACTTGTTGATGCCTATGGATCAGATGAAGAATAAAAAATAGAAGAACCTCAAGCCCAAACCAAATAAGTAGAAAAGGAAAAGGGGAAGGAGATTGCTTTGGACATAGTTCTAGTTTCACCCCTACAAAATAAGAAGGTCGAGTTACCATTGGTCCCACCTAGAAAGAAAAACCAAAGTTAACCTTCACTCAACTATTGAGTGAAGTAAATTTATTTAGTGATGAGAATCTCATTCATGGGCTATTCATCCCTAAATGGTTCATATATGGAAAAATACAAAATATTCCATCCTTACATCATTCATGGGCCATAACCAAGGTAGTCAACATCACTGTCCATGACAAGCTCAAGCCATGGATAGTTGGTCTAATGAAGGAAGAGTAAGAAAGATATATAATAGTCCTTGGAGAGTCAAGTGGAATTTAGGTGGACACTCTTGGGGATGTAAATAACAAAAAAATGGATATTTTAAGATCTTCTAAAGTTAAAAAAATAATTAGTTAATGTGAAATTCAACCCAAAGACTGAAGGAATGGAAAGAGTGGAAATAAAGAAAGTCATGGTTAGGGGTGAAGAGCTCAATTTTCAAATAATTGAAATATTTATTGGCTTGAATCCAGTTTGAGGTTAGGGACCTAGTGAATACCCAATCCATGAAGAGTATATAGCTTCATTAATTGATGATCATTCATCTCAGCTAAAATCAGGCATCAAAGGCCTATATCAAAAAATAGAAAACCTACAAAAATAAAAGGAAAATATTAAGATGTAGGCTATTCTATCAGTCCTTAAGGAAATGATTGAGATGTTTGAGGCATCTTTTTATGATATTATTGACTCCTTCCAGACAAAAAAAGTAAAGGCAAAGTCCACTAGCTTAGCGAGATGCAGTAGCTAAGGGTTTGATAGCTCAATGTTAGAATTAAAAGGATAAAATGAAGGAGATAATAAAAATACTAGCTGAGGATCAAATTATTAGTTTTGAAACCATTAGTCTATCCTATTTAAAGATAATTATGGGATTAATTGTGGAAAAAATTATAGGTTTTGGTACATTGACAATAAAATTAGAGAGGATCCTAAGAGATGACAAAGATATGATGGGTATAATTATATAACTCCTTGGAACCATGATTACTAAACGCATAAAAATTATCTCTCTAGGAATCATTAAAGATGATGAATACAAGCACAAAGTCACCTTGGCCATGCAAGAAGTAAGAAGCAAGAGCCAAGGCAAGTCTAGGATTGACAATAGTAAGATTTTGAATATGATCCTAATTATAGAAGAAAATATTATCAAGGTAAGGAGCATAAAATAATAAATGAAAATAAATTATAGGGATTGTGACAACTTAGATGACCAAGAAGATGAGTGCCTCCTAGATCTAGCTGTTAATTTAAATCTAGTCAACGAATAACACCAAAAGGCTATGAGGATTCTTTAGTAGCAATAAGGGAGTCCTTCAACACAGGGCCAACAAAAAAGTTAATAATATTCTATTTTTAAAAAAAAAAATTAATATTAAATAATGGAATATTCTTTTTGTAAAGGCATGTACAAATTTGTTAACATATTTTCGTATAGGTCGATCCACTTGGGAAAATGGAAATGTAATCTAGAAAATTTGTAAAAAT
Organism: Torreya grandis; assembly: GCA_037957365.1. Classification (NCBI taxonomy): domain Eukaryota; kingdom Viridiplantae; phylum Streptophyta; class Pinopsida; order Cupressales; family Taxaceae; genus Torreya; species Torreya grandis. The sequence continues at coordinate 3,588,605 of JARHVA010000851.1, read as the reverse complement.
GGATAGTTGTCTTTACTTTTGCATGTTTTTAAGTAACATGAATAATCGATATAATACCTTAGATTATTATAAAGGGTAATATTATCATTTTTTTAGGGAGAGAGTTTTAGATCAAAAAACTACATTTTAACTTTTTGAGCAATTTGATACAAGCAGGCAATGCTACAAAGTTTGTCCTAATCTATTTGTGCAAATTGTATCATATATTCTCTCCCAATTATATAATATAAGACTCAAATTTGAATGGTTTTTAATGAATTATGAATATGCATCTTTGATAGAGGGTTGTTAATTTGTGTCAGTGCTAGATTAGTTAAATGATATTGAATTTGTTTCATTTTATTTTCTCCACATTAAAATGTACAAATGTTTTTTGAATGTAGTAGTAAATATTTAAATCAAAGTCATTTATTACTTTTATTATTTCATATTTTCCTTAGATAATCACTTGGTGTGTAGTGTAATTTGAGTGTATGCTATTTTGTGCTATATACTAGGTAAATGCATGTTCAGTTAGAATTTAAACCTTGTCATGATGTCTGAGGAAAGGAGGAGCAATCACATACCTTTTTTTCAACCATACCCTTCCTTTTGTTTCCTTTTTAACCAAATCACTATAGTTTAAATGTCATTATAAATATCCATTCTATAATAGTCTTAGATTAGAGTATGATCATAATTTACCATTACTATCATAGATGTTGCATGCTTTGTAAAGTTTATTAAGGACCAAGGTGGCTCCCAACTACCAATTAATATAAATTTTTTGGAACAATCTGCATGCCCTACCCCTATTTCACCAAGGATAATCTAATTATCATAACCTACAACTCATACTTTTTAACTCCATAAGTTATTTAAATACTGAGATAACCTATGATACACATAGAGGCATCAATAGGCAGAAGCTCTACTAATGTTAGAAGGATGTAAAATCTTTGTGAAATTTAGGATCTTTACTAATTTTGGTGTGTTTTGATTAAATATTGGTTTTATTTTTACATATTTGCTTAATTATTTATTCAAAAGTGTAAATATCTTCAATCTTCATGGTATTTGATCCATCTTGTGCTTATTCTAGACAAATATTGAAGTTCTTTGAAAATAGAAGCTTAATTCTATTAAAAATAGCTTTAGATTTGAGAATCTAAAGTATTTGATGTTAGAATAGGTTGTTTTTGTCAAAGATTTATAAATATTCTACAAATATATGTTTATTTGATCTTATAAGTGTAAAGATTGGTCATATTTACATAATTAGACACATATTTGAGATAACTTAGTTACAATATGGCATATTTTATTATTCTTTATATAAATCTTTGTAAACTTTTCTTAATGTGTAAGTTTGAACCTTGTTATTCATAAAGGTTGATTTGACACATCACATTTTGAGTAGGATCCAAAGTTCTCAAGCTAAAATTGCCTAGAATTAAAATGAGATCACATTCAAAAATAAGAGAGCCTCTATTGTAACTAGTGATCAATAAGAAAGATAGGTGAGATAAAGGTAGCTATAGATGTTTAAAGTCTTTGTTGGATTCACAACCCTAAGGTGCTCTTGCATTCAATCTTCATTGAGGTATGACATGGTTAGGTTATTCTTCCATTAATATACCACGTGTAGTGCATGATCTCCCTTGTAATCTTGAGAAATATTTGCCAATGTATAGTCTAAATGGTGTTATAACTATTGAAGAGCACATCAAATCATTTAAAGCTACATTAAGGTTATTAAACATTATCCATGAAGATGTAGATTGCACACTATTTCCTTTTATATTGAAGGATGTCCCATATTAATTGTTTATTAATCTACCTAACAATTACATTACCAATTCGGATGGTTTTAATAATGTCTTTAATGACTAATTTGGCAAGGTCATTATTCCCTACATCCTATACCAATAATTTACCACCATTAGAAGAGATGATAGTGAGTCCATAATTGAATTTAATGCCAAGTTTTAAAAGATGCATAATTAGACCATAGATCCCTATAAACCTAATGATGTTCTAGTTTTATAAATCTATAAAGATGCAGTAGATCATATGACTTATGTGTTTTTGAAGAGATCTTTCCCAGTCATAACCACCTCAGCCTATGCCTATTCTAAAGTAGTGATCACTAATGATCAAATGCATCCCCAAGGATAAATGGCCTATTCTATCCCAAATTTTAATCATCATATACCTACCTTGAATATATTTAGCAACAATAATTAGAATAGGCCAACCCTAAATCAGATCCTAGCATTAAACTAGTTACCTTTGAGCCATACTACCCCTAAGAAAAACTTAGGATTAATGAGAAATAGTATAAATAAGTTTAGTCCAAATGATCAAAAGGCATTAGTACCGACCTATGGTGATAACCAATTTAATAACTCTAAGAACCCCAAATATGAAATGAATCTATTTTAAAAAGGTCTAAAAGCTTAGCATGGACTTCCTTTAGTTACAAAATAGGTTAGTCATACTGTTGAAATCTCAAGAAGGAAATTCTCTTTCCAAATGTTTAATAGACCTAATAATAGGTTTCACAATGATAGCTTCCATAACAATAATAAAAATGAATCATCTACTAAGAATAACATGGATATTAATCTTATTTATATTGCATTAATAGATTACTATAGAGCTCATGGTATTTATAAGCATGGAGAAATTGATTGCATTGAATTTTTTAAAGATTTTAAAGCTTTTCAAGAAGATTTAGACACTCTTGAGGTAGTACCTAATAAAGGTAATGGTGTAGGTGCTTTAAGATCCAAGCCTGTTGACTAGACCTTCATGGTGGAAATGTTTGATTTCCCCTTCCAAGAAGATAATTAACTTGATGACATTATTGAAGAAGACCTACCCTCTAAGGAATAGATAACAGAGGTAGCATTTGACCACTTCTACTCCATCAAAAAAAAATTCCACTCCTCTTGGCACCACATTGGATACTAACCTAGAGCCTCCAAAGGGATGTAATTTTAAATAGAGTGTTGATACATGTATTCCTTAAAATAAAACTAGGTATAATATTATATAGGACATGAAGAAAATTAAATCTGACATTAATTTACATGAACTAACATAGATAATTGATCAAAGAGACCTATTACTAGAATCATTGTCTAATAAATCTAGAAAGATGTCCAAAATCGACAATGCAAATATATCTATGTATAATTCTAAGATATAATCCCAACCCTTCTATCTTAAAGTTAGTATATTTGGTAATAACTTGAATAATTATTTGTTATATTTTGGTGCCTGTATAAAAATTATGCCTAAAGGTATTTTTAAGTAACTTGGTGTGATCCCCATTAAGTTTGATAGGGTTATCACCTAATTAGATAAGTACAGGATCAAGGTGGTTGGAGAATTGCTAAATGTTGACATTCAACTAGCTTCTGAGCCAAGAGTCTAATAATTCATATATATCCAAGTGGTGGATATCCCTAATGCTTATAGACTAATTATAATTAGAGAATGGATAAAATATTTAAATGGATATATGTATATATATTTTTCACATTTGTGGTTGCCTTGAAATGGAGTTCTAAATCAAATCAAAGTGGAAAGAGAACCAAGGATGAAACATATGATCACAGAATAGAGTACTGCCAATGAAAATGTAAACATAGTTGACTCTGATTTTGGAGTTTTTACCATTAAAATTGCTAAATTAAGTAACTATAATCCTTCTCATACTATCCTTGGGTTGTGAAAGTTACATTTTGATAGGGCTAGGTGTAAATATGGATCTAGGGTGGGCATTATTCTAACTAACCCTATTAGTAAGAAATATCATGCTTCTTACAGGCTCAAGTTCCCATGTACCAATAACCTTTTAGAATATGAGGCTCTTATCCTAGAAATACAATTTTCCATCAAGAAAAAATTCAAAGAACTACTAGTTTATGGTGACTCATAACTAGTAGTTAATTAGGTAAGGATCGTGTATCCATGCAAATTGTCATACCTTAAGAGGTATAAATTTAAGGTTTGGGATCTAGTTGAGTATTTTTATGACTTAAATATTATGTCTATCCCTAGGGAGTAAAATAAAGCTAATGATGAACTAGCCTAAACTATGGCTAACCTTATGCCTGATCAAGACTCACCAAACTTAAGAATTGAGTTAATACCTTATCCTTCTATCCCAAATAATGTAAACATCTATAGGTCTTTAGTGATGACCACCAAATCATAAATTTCATGATCAATTCAAGATCATTTAAGGCCCAAATCATAGATGAGGTTGATGAAACCACCATTGAAAACAAATTTGATGGCAAATTCATTCAGCTAAATGACAACAAGATCCCTAAAGGAATGATTACATTATAAAGGTTGTTTGATCAAGATAAGATAGATGAAGCCTCTTAGATTCCCAAAGTGAGTGGGAAAGACTATAATGTTGTTGATCTTGGACCTCAAGATCAACCTTAGTTGGTCAACATTGGGAATGACTATACCAATGTTGAAAATAAAAGCAAAATAAATGTTAACAAAATACAAAGATGTGATCATTTGATCATATGAGGACTTGAAGATTTTTGATCCAAGAGTCATCACCCATACCATACCTCTCAAAGATAATTGAAAAACATTCTAGAAAAAGTAGAGAATTGTAAATCCTATCTTAAAATCCATGATTTTCAAAGAAGTCAAGAGATTGTTGGATTCTAGAATTGTATTTCCCATCAGGCACTCTACCTAGGTATCCAATTTGGTACCAGTTAGGAAAAATAATGGTAAAATTACACTATGTATTGATTTTATAAATCTAAATAGGGTATATAAAAAGGATAATTATTCTCTTCCCTCTTTTGACCAAGAAATACAAATTGTTTTAGGATCATCCGTGATGTCTTTTCTAGATGGTTTTTTAGGGTACAATTAGGTGTTGTTAAGTAAGGAAGATAAAATGAAGATAACATTCAAAACTAAGGGGGGTTCCTTTGCATACAAAAGATTGAATTTTAGACTAATAACCATAGGAAATACTTTTAAAATGGCCATGGAGCATGCCTTCTAAGGATTACTTGGTAACTGAATTATAATTTACATGGATGATCTAACTATTTTCTCTAAGAATATGGACCACCATTTCATGCATTTACAATAGGTATTTGAAAGGTGTAGAAGGTATGGAATATCCCTTAACCCTAATAAAATTAGTTTTTGTGTCACTGAGGGTATATTATTAGGCCATGTTATCACTAAACATAGGATTTATATATATCCTCAAAGAGTAAAATCCATATCAAATATAGAGCCTCCCAATAGTAGAAAATAATTAAAATCCTTCTTTGGAAAGATAAATTTTGTGAGAAAATTCATTTCTAGCTTTACAAAAATTGTCAAACCATTAAATGATATGAAATAAAATATTCTAAAGTCTCATGGAATGAGGAGTCAAATAAGGCCTTTGGGGACATCAAAAGGGCAATCAGTCAAGCTCTAGTCTTGATAAGTCTAGACTTTTAAAAGGATTTATTCCTTTACACTTTTGCCTCCGAGCACACCATTGATATTATTTTAACATAGAATATTGATCGATGTGATCATCTAATTTATTATATGAGCAATAATTTAAAAATTGTTTAGTTAAATTATATTTTAATTGATAAATAATCATTTACATTAGTTAAAGTGGTAAATAAATTTAAGCACTATATTCTTAGGAATACAGTGCATGCCATTTTTCTAAATTCAACCACTAAGTTAATGTTAAAATAGAATGAGATTAGAGAGAAGGTAAGTGTATGTCCATACTCTAATAATATGACATAGATATGAAGAGTAAAAATTTGGTAAGGTGTCAAGGTTTGATCTAATTGATTTCTGACACTAATCCCAAACTAATTTTTATGTAGGTTAATCAAAAAAAATTTCAACCTATTGACTGGTATGATCCCATAATTCATTTAATGATCAATGAAACTTTTCCTATATGACTAACCAAGGATAAAAAAATATCTATAAGGCTCAAAGTATCTCACTACTTGATCAAGGATGGAATTCTATACTAGAATAACTTCAAAGGAGTGTACCTGAGATGTGTTTCTAAGGAAGAAGATATTGAGATAATAAGCACTTTTCATGAAAAATTAGGAAGTGGAAACCCATATGGGAGAACCACAACTCACAAGATCCTTAGGGATGTATATTATTGGCCTACCATTTTTAAAACTACTCATAAGTATGTAAGAGAATGTCATTCATTCCAGATATTTAGTACACAAGTATCCTAATCAGAAATGTCATTACAACCAATAATGGTTGATAAAACCTTTGCAAAATGGGGGATATATTTCATTGGAGTCATCAATTTAAACTCATAACTAGATGGAATGAAGCAATAGTCACCAAACAATGCAAACCAAAGAAGTGATTAAAGTTTTAGAAGACAACATATGTACCATATTTGGGACTCCACTCTCGATTGTAGGTGGTAATGGGTCTACATTAATATCCATAGATATGATAGAATGGTCATATGATAATGGTGTTGTCCCTAAGTTCTCATATAACCATTAACCTCAAGTTAATGGGGTGTTTGAATCAACAAATAAGAACTTGATGAAGCCAATTAAGAATTTTATTGTAGACAAACCTAGAACATGGCATCAAATATGCCCTTTGAATAGAAAAGACAAGATTTAAGAAGGACCTCAAAACACCCCCTTCTTATTGGTATATGGCCAAGAACCCATATTCCCCATCAAACTTAAGCTACCAACTTACAATTTTATTTAAGAGTATATGGAATAAGACTAATAACCTATAAATTCAAGTTTTTTAGACATTATTCAGATGGAAGATGCATGAGAATAAGATTTTTATAAATTTAGCAGGCACCATACTCTACTAAAGAGGTGGTCTAACAAATGATCAAAGATAAAGGTGTTCAGACAAGGATATTTAGTTCTTCTTTGGGAGAAAGCATCAAAACTGAAGAGAAAACATGAAAAGTTCACACCTTTGTGGATTGTCCCCTATTATATTATAGATTAAATTAGAGATAACACATTCAAAGTAAAAGACCTACAAGGATAAAAATTCACATTGCCCACTGATAGGTAGTATCTCAAGCATTACTTCTCTACTGCTCCGCTTAGGATATTCAGGGAGTAAATTTGTTTAAATGGTTAGAATTAGTGTAGGTAGGCTAGTATAGTTTCATTTTTATCCTTTTCCTTCTTGTCCCTTTTTTTTTATATATTTACTTGATTTTTTTTACTTTCTGTTGTGTGTTTCATTTTTGTTGTTGTGTTCCTTGTTTTAAATAAGTTCTTTTGGGACAACCCTTAGATTAAAGTTCATGTAGTTTGCTTGAAACTCTAGAAGTTCAAAATGTAAGTGTGAACCTTATGTATATGTTCACCATGGATATGAGATATGAGCTTGATGTTATAACTTAAATAAACTAGTAAGGATTAATGGATAGGTTAACTATTTCGTAAGACCTTAAACATTGTCTTGCCCTTAACTTGGTTTTAATAATAATTATACACGTAAAATGAAATCTTAATATATTAAGTCACAATCACACTTAGACTAAAAAAAGATCCTTCCCTAGGACAAAGGTTTTAACCATAGGTGATTATCTAAAAAATCAAACACTTGACCAAATCTTTGAACCTAGCTACCTTAGTTCCCAATCTTTGTTTTAAATCCTAAAAGACCTAAAAATACAAAAAAAGACAAAAACATATTGTAAAATCTAGAGATTTTCAAGCAAAGGTGATTTTGGTAATCTCCACTATGGCTATGGACACTTAGCTGGCATTAGAGCAAGGTTGTGAGTGTAACCAAAGGCATCTCTATCAGGGCTATAAAAGCCTAGATGGGGGTAGAGCAATGCCCAAGACTTTCTTAAATTAGAAGTGTGATTCTTAATGAATATCTAAAAATGCTCCAGGTTAGTGTTAATGATTAAAGGCATGAAGCCTAGAAATTTTCCCTCAAATCCCATGGAAAATACTAGGTGGAATCAAATCACACACACAACATGGCTATGCTTTGATGTTTGATCTTAATTCTACATGTGCAAGGTTTGTTTTAACTATGAACTAATCTTGATAAGGGCATTAATCAATTGGAATAAGTGACCTAGTTATTTGTCTAAACTAGAGTCTTTAAGTTAAAACATATTGCTATGTGTCTCCCATAAGTCACTATTTTTTGAGGATAACATTCCCCATTTCTAAAAAATAGAAACCTTTGCACAAACTTTGAACCTTAACGCTAAATAACTTGACATGTTTTACAAATTATTTAAGTTTTAAGATCATCCGTGCCTAATAAGGTTAGCCTATTTATTCATGGTTATACTTTAACCTTGCCGAATGTTACTAATAAAGGATCTTCACGGTTCAATTTCAAGTTTCATGGGACCCTTATATAATGGACTACACTTGGAGTCTGTAGATTAATCATATTCAAGATTTTATTAGACCTTGGTCTGTTAGAATTCAAAGTTGAATTCATGTTCTAAAGACCTCCTTTATAAAACTCTAGCTTAGACCCTTGGCTAAAATCCAATTTGTTGGGAGAAAACTTGGTGGGAACATTTTAAACATGCTTTGGACTTAACCCTAAATTTCATGTTAAGGCTTGGTCATGTTTTTCAACATGATCAAACCTTGGTCTAAAATCATAGGTTTGGTAATTTTATATTATAAGCCCCTTTACTCTCCCTTTTATTATAAACAATTTCTAACTTTTATGTTTATAGGGACCTTTTATTTTTTAACTTGGTCTCCCTTTATGTCATTGGTCCTCTTTATTATGAACTTAGACTAAGGTCTTGATCTTAAGACCCCATTCATGTTTATTAACATGAACTAGACCTTAGCACTAAGACCTTAGCCTATGTCTTCACATTAGATATACCTAACTTAAGTATCTTTCATCTTTTTAAAATCAATGGCTTTCACTTCATTAGGACTAGATGATCAGACAAAGTGAAAGAGGCTCGATAAATCTAAAGCCTTGATCTATTGGACTGATCCCACATGATCACCAGATCAATATCAATGGTCCACACTTAAGAAGAGGTCAGAGATCCAATGGCATGACACCAAGATCAAAGATTAAAGGGATCCCTTTTATTAAACACAAACTTTGCCTACATTTTACCCCAAAGTCTCAGTTATATTTATTAATACAATGAAACCTTAGGTTAAAACTTATGTTTGGGATTTAATCATTCATAAGGCCCATTTATTTAGAGGCTTATGAATCATATGGTAATTTGATCACATTTTTATATATTCCTAACCTAAATTCATCCATATTTGATCATGGGAACCAATCATATGAAAGCATCTAGATCAAAATCAGTAATCCATGGTTGCTCACATGAAATAGATTCGATGGAGTGGACGCAACATTATAATATCAAAGAACCACAAAAGTCCCATGAGTATGATAAGTTTCACCATCTCAAAAATTTATATCTTGATCTATGGTCTATATTTCCTTCCCAAGGTCATTAGGGTCAAATCTTAGGAGCCCCATGGAATCACCATGTGTCACTCTCACATTTGACAGTAATGTTAAAAGGGCCCTATGCATCAAAATGTAGTCTTAACCTAATTTTTTACCCTAAGGTTTATTTTATTTATTAATACAATGAAATATTTAGTTAAAAACTTATATTATCACTATAATATTCTAATGGTCCTTTTTTATTATGATTTAAAGACTTAGGCTTATAACTTAGTCTAATTTTCAATACAACCCTGACCTAACTCAATCCTCTTCATGATTTTAGGAACTAATGGCATGCATATACTCAAATCACGATCTATGGTCCATGCTTACTCATAGGGGATGATATAATGGAATGTAGTAAACCCAAGATTCTATAGGACCAACCACATTTGGGACTTAAATTTTATACTCTCATGCCCATCATTTGACATCTCTGAGGTTGTTACTAACATGTGTGAGGCTATCAAATTTTATCTCTAGATGAAAGGTTATTAGATATTAATTTTTAAATTACTATGAATGTTAAGAGACATACATGAGGCCAGAATTGATGTCCATGAGGCCATCATTGATGTCTATGAGACCATCAAAATTCAACTTAATAGCCAATTTTACTCAAAAGGAAAATTCCCCTATGTCTTGCTTCTCGATTCCTGAATTGATCATCTATAGATTAATATTGTTTTTAAAAACCATATTTAAACTAAATATCTATGTAAATAGGTTTGTATTTATATATACTAAGCTTGAACATCATTCGAAGATAAAATCATGTTTTTAAACATCAACTTGAACCTTAGTCTACATAAGCCTCGTGGCCTTTTAAACCTAATAAGTTTAGTTTGGCAAAAAGGCCCATCATAATAACACTTGTCTTAAACCTTGTGATCTAATGTTTTATTGTGTGTATGAACATGATAAAACCTTAGGTTAAAGCCTTACATTAGGTCCATTAATCATTCAGGGGGAGGGCCCCTTTATATTTTGTTCTAGGATTTATCTTAAAAATTTAGCCTAAATTTTATATCATGTTTATTAACACAAAATAGACATTAACCTAAAGTATTTATCCTATGTTACTTTTTATATCCTAATGATAATTAATGTTTAGGCACCTTTACAAAATTGATGTCTCATGGTTAATCAGAGTAAGCTGATTAGATGAAGCATAATCAACATGAACAATTCAACAAAACCTTCAAAGGCCCATGAGTTTGACATATGGTTGAACGTGTGTTTTCTTCATGACTGATAGAGTACAGAGTCTAGAAGGCCCACAAGGATTCCAAGTGGTGTATCCATGAAACCAAAACTAGATAAGGACCAACAACATGCAAGTCCCAAGATCACAATTAATGAACTACATTGATTCATGCATGAAGATATAATAGTGTGAGACAAAGCAAATTTTAGAAGGCATAAACTAGTGCTTTAAAAGAATTAATGAAAATGCCATTAAAACTACCACATAGATGACACACAAGCATAAAATGACAAAATCCATGTTTTTATGGGTGTGAAAAAGCAAAGGTATAAAGGTAGGGTTCAAAATCAAATCTAAGGCATAAATTCACCTAATCCAAAGAAATCATCACAATTAAAGTTGTAGGAAATCCTTAGCCTTCACGAAAAGCCTTAGGTTGAAGCTAAATAGATCACAGTCAAGCTAGAGAGAGCCCTATTGCCATCTAAACAAGTGTGAACTAATCCAGAGACAATTTTAAGGCCATTAGTGAAAAAAATTAAAATCTCATAGTCATGGAAATTCAAAGACAACATCAAAGGAAGGACACAAAATTTTAGTTAACCTTAGACATAAAGGAAAGGATCTACAAGGACATAGAATTTGATGCTACATCATTAAACATCAGAGATAAATATTGGTCCAAATGTTTTTGGACTATTGAAGAGATGGAAGACATCAAAAGGGAAGAGTAGAGAATGCCACAATCAACTAGAGATAGAATGACTTGGTCTCCATCCAAATGACTCATCTCCACTACACAGTGGAAAAACTTGAGGCATTGCACTATATCAATATCATTGCTATTACTTTCAAGGATTTCAAGATTGATCAGTACATGATAGTATACAAATGTAATTTCAAAAAAGTATTATATATCTCTCCTCTTACATTTGAAATTTATTATAAATCATCCAATCCTTAAGTGGATTTGCCCATAATTAGAGAAGGGTCAAGTAAAAATGACATGAAAGCTATCCTTACCCCATGGCTATACTCAGGGACCCACGTAGTCATAGAACCCACTAGTAAAATACCAAAAACATAGTGTAGGGTAGGAATTAGAATAATCAAGACACTAATGAATAGATTGTGTAGAGCCATATCCACCACCTGTGTCAACAAAATATGGGTGGCTTACATATATTTCATGGTGGAAAATGGATTCACTCCCCTAATAGGTGAGATGATCAACATTTTTTTGAAACAACAATTATCCACCATAAATAAGAAAACCAACAATCACTTCTTTATGATGTCTTATATTTTAGATGCCCTACAAGCCACCACCAAAATCCCTAACATGAAGACTTAGTCACCTGATGGTAGACCAACTATTTCCCATCACTATTAAAAATTTCATATATTCCAATATAGACACAACATATAATTCATTTATGATTGTGTATATCCAACTATAGTAGAATCCATTATAAGGATCCCTATACGCAAGGTCATCCCTATAGTCAAGAAGTATCTGGAGCTAATTGGGGATATCTAGTTATACCTAGACTAGATTGTAATTAGAATAGAAAGAACACTGACTCAGCCACTCAAATTACTAGTTCATGTGCCTAATAAATTGACAGAGCAAGAAATGACATACCAATTATTCCATGGTATATATGGAGTATGCAAGAAAAAAAGGAAGGGACTCATCCTTAGCCTTCATGAAAAGCCTTAAGTTGAAGCTAAATAGATCACAGTCAAGCTAGAGAGAGCCCTATTGCCATCTAAACAAGTGTGAACTAATCCAGAGACAATTTTAAGGCCATTAGTGAAAAAAATTAAAATCTCATAGTCATGGAAATTCAAAGACAACATCAAAGGAAGGACACAAAATTTTAGTTAACCTTAGACATAAAGGAAAGGATCTACAAGGACATAGAATTTGATGCTACATCATTAAACATCAGAGATAAATATTGGTCCAAATGTTTTTGGACTATTGAAGAGATGGAAGAAATCAAAAGGGAAGAGTAGAGAATCCCACAATCAACTAGAGATAGAATGACTTGGTCTCCATCCAAATGACTCATCTCCACTATACAGTGGAAAAACTTGAGGTATTGCACTATATCAATATCATTGCTATTATTTTCAAGGATTTCAAGATTGATCAGTACATGATAGTATACAAATGTAATTTCAAAAAAGTATTATATATCTCTCCTCTTACATTTGAAATTTATTATAAATTATCCAATCCTTAAGTGGATTTGCCCATAATTAGAGAAGGGTCAAGTAAAAATGACATGAAAGCTATCCTTACCCCATGGCTATACTCAGGGACCCACGTAGTCATAGAACCCACTAGTAAAATACCAAAAACATAGTGTAGGGTAGGAATTAGAATAATCAAGACACTAATGAATAGATTGTCTAGAGCCATATCCACCACCTATGTCAACAAAATATGGGTGGCTTACATATATTTCATGGTGGAAAATGGATTCACTCCCCTAATAGGTGAGATGATCAACATTTTTTCGAAACAACAATTATCCACCATAAATAAGAAAACCAACAATCACTTCTTTATGATGTCTTATATTTTAGATGCCCTACAAGCCACCACCAAAATCCCTAACATGAAAACTTAGTCACCTGATGGTAGACCAACTATTTCCCATCACTATTAAAAATTTCATATATTCCAATATAGACCCAACATATAATTCATTTATGATTGTGTATATCCAACTATAGTAGAATCCATTATAAGGATCCCTATAGGCAAGGTCATCCCTATAGTCAAGAAGTATCTGGAGCTAATTAGGGATATCTAGTTATACCTAGACTAGATTGTAATTAGAATAGAAAGAACACTGACTCGGCCACTCAAATTACTAGTTCATGTGCCTAATAAATTGGCAGAGCAAGAAATAACATACCAATTATTCCATGGTATATATGGAGTATGCAAGAAAAAAAGGAAGGGACTCATCCACCTTTTTCCTTTGGCCATTAGTATGACTATATTGTAGACTTAGAAGTAGTTTTACACTATTTATAGACATCAATACTCCTTCAATTTATATTTGGATGAGTTAATGTAATGGGACCCTTATGATAGGGTTAAGAAGCATTTGAAATCAAAAATAATAAACAAGACCTATGAACACTAACCTAGTGTCCATGATGCAATGTATATCAGGGCCTCTAATTTCATATAAGTATTGGCTAGGATAAAGAAGCATAGTATCAACTTTGAGGCTAGGTTAGTTAGAGATGAGAAACCACTTGGTGAAATATGGCAAATGGGATCCATGCAATACCACTTGTTATTTGGACACTCTTTTAAACACCATCCAGAATAGCTAGAAGAAGAAGTAAAATAACCTCAAGTGTAAGTTGTATAAGGGTCTAATAAGGAGAGATTAGAGGAGAGACTTGGTGAAGGGGCATCCTCTTAAGTGTAACCTAGTAAACCAGAGTCCCCAATTGAGTAAATTGACATGATTTCACTAGGTCCTGAATAGACAATGGAGGTTACACTCAAAGTTTTTGTTGATGCATATGGATCAGATGTATTAGGTGCATATTTTGTCAATCAGCATATTAATAAAAAAAATAGGTCTAATCGACCACAACAAGAAGATTGGTTAGCCAGTTGTATAGGTTTACCACATCAAAAGGAGACTAATCTCTCCTCTCATCAAGGGGAGGTTCCCTATAGATACATAGGAGCTATATACAGTATAAATAAGAAAAAAATAACACATGGGGGAAGAATAAACCATCCATATCTCTTCTTTTAGAGATGATGCTCATAGAGAAAGGAGAAATCCTGGTGTAAACACTAAAGTCACTTCTCTTCTTTTATAAGTGTTCATGTAGGAAATATTAGGAGTTTCTTTCAAGTAGTAAGATAAGAAACCAGTTAACCAAAGGGCATAGTAACAGCAGATGAATCAAAATACAAAGTTTCCACCTCAACTGCCCAAAGAGTATAACACAAAGGATAATGGGGGCACAAAGTCATCCCAGAATCCTCAACATAGAAAGAAAGGAAAAACATAGTTTGAAAATAATTGTGAAAGCACAGTCTTCTCACAGTCATTTCTAGGACACCTCCCTTTTTGCCTTCCCTAATTCTACTTGCCAAATTAAATGAATAAGAACACCTTTAGAAGATAGATGTAAGAATGATCTCCTAAAATGATACAAGCCAAAATAGCACAAAGTCTATAAACAACCTACTTTCTCATTTAGTAAAATGAAATGAAATTACAATCTGAGCTCAAAGTCTTAGTCTTCTTCTTTCAAAATGGGTAGAGTTTTACTCTTGTAAAAATGAAAATTCTCTCTTACAAATGAGAGAATTAACAAACTTATAGCCACTACACAAGGATTGGCACCTTTTTCCATGGGATGGCCCATGATGTAGTCAATGTCTTCAATGCATCTCTAGTTTTTTCTAAAGAGACCATGCTGAGAATAGTGCACTGCCATAACTATGGCATGTCCCTTCATCTAATATGTCTCTTTTGTGGTATGGACCATCTAGTCCTTCTCTAATTTGTCTTTACTTCATGGAAGAAAAACAAGCCGCATCTTTGGTTTGGTGTTCTCAGAAGTCTAATCGCTCCACTATTTCACCTATTAGAAATAACTCTTTTGAAGATAATTCTGGTCCTTTGCATCGATCTTCTCTTCCCTACAACAATTTGAGCCTTTAGGCTCTCTTTTCAGTCGATCACTTGATTCATGTTGAACCTTGAACCCATTAAACCACTAAAATTTCATCAGTTCATTGGTTCATTTTATCTCTTTTATTTTATCGCTTCTTGGTTCAATTACTTCTTCACTCCTTAGTTGAACCATTTGTTGAACCACTTGTTTGTTGCTTCTCTCTTGACTGAGGTTGCCTTTGAACTTTGAACTCTTTCAGTTTAAGGTTCAATCAGTTCATTGGTTTATTTTGTGTCTCACTCAAACACTGTTTCCTTTATCTTTCTAAGCTCTGGTTGAACCTTTGAACCTTGAACCCATTGAACCTTTTGGTTCAACGGTTTAACAGTTCAATTGGTTCACTCGGTTCATCCTTTGCAGCCCCTTTTTGTCTAAGTCTATGAAAGTTCCTTTCTACATCTTTGTTCACACTTTTAAAATGGTCCTTTCTCTATCACCAAGTGCCCCCCATAAGGGTACTTGTCCTTCAGGCTTCAACTTCCCTAGTGGTTTCTTACTTCTTCGGTGGGATTTTTCCATTGGGCAAAAATATTGAAAGAATTCCTTCAGACAAAATGTTTGAAGGGAAGTTTCTTGTTACTTGGCCATTCATTCTTTCCTATTTCTTTTGACTTTTTCTCCAGGTGAACTCCTTCAGACAAAAAGTTTGAAGGAATTTTGCCTTAACATTTTTTAGAGAAAATATTCTCAAAATTATTCTTTTGGCCTCTTGGAATTAGCCATTTCCATTAGACAAAAATTCTAAAAAAATTGTTCCTTTTGGGCCTTTGAACAAATTTGAAGGAATTCTATCTTTTCTTTGACCTTCAAACTAATGTTGCCTACCATGTGCAAGGGTACTTGCCTTTTTTGCTTTGGGGTAGCCCCTTGAACCTACCAATTGAACCAACTTTGGTTCAATGGTTCAATGGTTCAATAGGCTCATCCTTAATTATTTGGCTAAGTCCTTTTGATCTTTTATACCAAGCATGTTGAACCAACTTGGTCATTGAACCCATTGAACCTTTGAACCAAAGTGGTTCAAAGTTCAATGGTCTAAGCCTTTGTCCTTTATCATGTGCCAATTGAACTCTTTTGATTGAATTGAGGCACTGAACTGATCTTGGAAATGACTAAGTGGTAGAAACTTGTTCTTTTTACTGAACTGGGCTATAAAAGCTATTTTAACCTATTGAACCTATGAATCCCTTTACATAAAAAACTTAAAAATGAGGAATTTGAAAGCTCAAAAAAAAATTTGAGAAGGGAAGAGAGAAATTTTGGTCTGTAGGTTGTCCCAAAAATGAGTGGCATTTTTGGGGACAACATCTGGCTCTAGTTAGGGAACTACCTTTAGTTGGAAACTTGAAACATAGCTGAGGGGAGTAGAAACTAAAATCTCTAGTGCCTTGAAGTATGCCATTGGGCTACGGAGTTGAGCTACCCAAAAAGAAAGGCTCTAAAAATGAAAATGAAATGAACACAACAAAACAAAAGACTATACAAATATATATATATATAGGGGAACTCATCCGATACTTCAAGAGTTGAAGTGCTTCAGATGTTGCCCATTATGAGGTAGAGAAAAGAGAGTGCCATCTTGATACTTCAATAGGAAACTATTTTCACCATTGAGTTGATGAATAGTAAAAGGGCCCCTCCACAGGGAATCAAACTTTTCATGCATCCCCTTTGGTTATCTTCTCTTGTCCCACAACAGGACTTGATCTCCAATCTGGAAATCATGATTCTTTACTTTTTGGTCAAAGAGCTTCTTCACCAGGCTTTGATGGGTGGCAATTTA
The DNA here is from genome assembly GCA_037957365.1 of Torreya grandis. Taxonomy (NCBI): domain Eukaryota; kingdom Viridiplantae; phylum Streptophyta; class Pinopsida; order Cupressales; family Taxaceae; genus Torreya; species Torreya grandis. Next base: position 3,571,383 of record JARHVA010000851.1, on the reverse strand, counting down.
GTCCACCACTATAGTTCTCTACTCATTCAACTCAGCAAGGCACATGATCCTCTTCTCAAGTGAGCTCTCATACATTTGATCTTCAATTGCCTTAGCCAATTTCAATGCTAGTAATTCTAAGGTGATTGGTATCTCAGAATTGACACCATACAAAATTTGGAAGTGAGACATACTAATTGCTCTCTTTGGTGTAATTCTATCTACCCATAGAGCATCAACTAATGCCTTATGCCAAGTCCTTTGGTTGTCATCCACCAACTTCTTGATGATAGTCACCAAGTTCTTATTGTTTGATTCAGCCTGTCCATTGCCTTGTGGAAAGTAATTAGAGGAGTGGGAGAGTGTAATTCCATAGTAGAAGTAGAATTGAGTAATCTCCTGAGAAGTGAAATAGGTTGCATTATCAGTGATAATTTTGATTGGGACCCCAAACCTAGACATGATGTTCTCTTTGAGGAAATTGCATACTACTTCTAAAGTAGCATGTTTGGTTGGAACTGCTTCCACCCATTTGGTGAAATAGTCTATTACCATGAGGACATAGTCATGTCCATCACTTGATGATAGGTTTATAGCTCTAATAAAATCAATTCCCCATTGCTAGAATGGCTCCTCTATGATCATTGGTTCAAGGGGCAAGGCAACTAGTTTGGGCCTTCCAACAAACTATTGGCACAGTTCACATCCCTTGACCCACTTGTATGCATCTTGAAAGAGAGTTGGCTAATAACACCTAGCTTATAGGATCTTATGGGTAGTCACAGGGGCAAAAATATGTCCTCCACAAGCTGAATTGTGGAAGGACATTAGAAGTCAGCTTTGTTGCTCCTTATCCACACAGTGAAGGAACATTCCATCAAGGCTCCTCTTGTATAGGCTATTGTCCTAGAGGACAAAATTAGCATATTTCAAGTTGATGGTTCTCCTTTCTTTATAAGATAGGTTTTTAGGACATTCACCATAAGTAAAGAAATGAGCAATAACTGAGTACCACTCATTCATGGTGGAGACAAAGAGGACTATTGGTGTGTCATCCTCATCCACTTCTAGTTCTTCATGCTCTATTCCTCTTGGCTTGTTATCAACAATTAGTTTGCATAGCCCCTTTCCACATACGATCTTTATTTTCTTGATGATCAAATCAAACTCTTAGATCTTTACAACCCAATTGCCTCTTTTCATCCCAAACTCCTGTTGAGTCAGTATAGATTTCACTGTGGTGTTAGGGACCAAGGTAGTAACTCGAGAATTGAGGATGTAGAAATGAAAATGTTTTACGATCTTCACCGCAGTGTGCTTCTCCATATTTGAGTACTTCAACTCATGATCTTTGAGGGGATAGCTCATGAAGGAAATAGGAGACTCCATACATTATTTATTCTATTAAACCAGAATTACTAAAAGCGTATGTTCTGAAGCATAGCTATAAATGGTGAATTCTTTGCTATAGTCTAGACAAGCCAGAATTGGAGCATGAACAATACCAGTCTTGATATCCTCAAAAGATGACTTGCCTTTTTCATTCCAGCTAAAGGTGGCCTTTCCCTTCATCATGTTTACAATGTGCCTGGTCTTCTTAGTAAATTTGGGGATGAATCTCCATAAGAAATTCACCTTTCTAAAGAAAGAGTGAACAATACTCTTACTTGTTGGCAAGGAAAGTTCTTGGATAGACTCGACTCTATCTGAGTCAATCTTTATGCCTCCTTTGGACACAATGTGTCTAAGAAGTTTCCCCTCTATTACTCTAAAAATTAACTTCTTGGGGTTTAAGGAAATGCCATTCTAGCATTAGCATTCTAACACTTGTTGCAAATGGCTCATATGATCTAGGCGATGCTTAGAGAAGATAGTCAAGTCATCAAGATAAAATATGATGAACTTACACATTTCATCCTTGAAGGCAAGGTCCATTTCTCTTTATAAGGTGGTTCCAACATTTATCAAGCCAAAAAGGCATTCTTCTATATGTAAATGTGCCCCAAGGTGTGGTGAAAGTAGTTTTATGCTAGTCTACTTCATCGACTTTGACCTAACTATAACCTGAGAAGCCATCTAGCATTAATAACATCTTTGAGCCCATCACTATTTGCAGCACTTGATCCATGTTTGGAAAATAATAATTATCCTTCAAGGATGCCTAATTTAAATTCCTAAAATCCACACAAAGGTGAATTTTGCCATTCTTCTTTCTTACAGGCACTATATTGGCAATCCATTTGGAATGATGGATTAGGAAGATTATCCTAGCATTTAGCATTTTTTATATCTTAGATAAAATAGTACCTAATATTTTCATATTATAATGCCTGGTATTTTGCTTGTAAGGTGTTGAATCAGCTTTGAGAGGGATGTTGTGTTGAATTTCATCAAGCCAAAGTGATTTTAGGTTAGCATAGGAGTATGCTAGGACATCCATGTATTCATTGAGTAAAGAGGTGAACTTGAAATGCTCTACAAGAGTAAAACATTTCCCAATGTTCACCATCTTGGGGTCTTCCTTGGTTCTCAGATTTACTTGATCAAACTCCTGAGATGAGCTTGAATCCATTGGCTATTGTCTGATGAATCTATCATGCTTATCAAATAGCTTCTCAAGGGAAACTAGGCCTTTGGGAATCTTATTCCCTTTTAGTTGCAAGAACTCCTCACTTGTGTCTACATTTTATTTAGGATTTGTTTCACACTTCTAAGGTTCACTGCCTTCAAAATACAGCCATTCAAAGCTATCTTTTTGCTCCAAGAAGGCAATGATCTGGTCATCATTGTTAAATACCTACCAATGACTGGCATTATCAGGTACACTTGGTTCAAAGACCAGCTCAATCATGTACTTGTCTCCTTTGAAATTTGGGTTGGGGAGTAAGAGAGTAGCTAAAACAACCAGTGCATCTGCCTGGTCATTGAATTCTCTAGGAACTGTAGAGATGTTGAAAGCATCAAAGTCTTCAAGTTGGTCCTAAACTAGATTATGGTAATGACGCAATCTTTTATTCTTGGTTTATACAGGTTCCTCACCTAATAAACCACTAGTTTGGCATCTCCTTTAGCATGAAGGAGCCTGATGCCTTTGTCTTAAGCAACTCTTAATCTATGCAATAAAGACTCATATTCAGCTATGTTATTCATGTTGTTGAATTGCAATTTATAAGATGAGGAAAAAATATCTCCTTGAGGAGATATTAACACAATCCTAGCTCCTAAACTAGTGGAAGAACAGCTGCCATCAAATTCAAGAATCCATTCCTCATTTGATACTGATTTCCTTTTGTCAAAGTATCTCTAATTTCCTTGTGCTCAGCAAATTCCTCTGCTGTCATCTGCAAGAGCTTCATTAGATGTCTCATGAACTTCATCCATGTATAGAAAGTAGTTATTAATGCTTAAAGACTCAAATGAAATTTGAGCTTCAGGTGCTAATGTCTAGGTAACCACGTATTTCACTTCCTTCTTAGGGATCAACCTCTTCATAATACCCTTGATTGGAATCCTCACCTCTAATAAATCCATGCTCAATTCACCACCAACAGCCCTATATAAATTCTACCTGAGAAGGATGCTATATGATGTTGAGAAGTTTGCTACCAAGATAGTCATCTTGATTCTTTTATCTTGAAAGGCAGCTAACACAAATTGGGCATCTTTAATTTGTCTCAACAAAGGCACTTACTTGTTCTCCATGGAGAAGCATCTAACTAAGGTTTTGGTCAATGTGAGGTCAAGGGATTCAGCCACTTTAGCAAGCATGACATTATTTGAAGTTGTAGAATCAATGATGCAATTATTCAACTAATGTCCATTTATTAGCAATGAGACATAAAAATGTTCAATCTTGCAAGGAGCAGCAGGGGGAGTGGTGACAAGGTTGTTTTTGGTGGGTGCATTAGATCATGTGTCACTTTGGGAATTGCTTGTTCAACAGGGATGTTCTAGTTCTTAAAACATTAAACCAGTCTATCTAATTGCTCAAGATGGGACTATAGAAATTCAAATTTAGACATTTGAATTTTGGTTTTCTTTTTATGGTTAATGATATCAAATGCCTGGAATGAGCTAGGAGTAGAAGATGGGAGTTCATCATTTTGATTTTTGAAAGGGGGAGGACTAGAATACAAATTTGAAGTAGAAGGCATAGGGGCATTTGGGGTACTTACCTTTCTCACAATCGTTAGGTCCTTTGGCTAGAAAGGAAGAGTGGATCCCTGCTTAGCAATTGAAACTGCTAGTTGAGGCTACTCCTCTACTTTCTCCTTATTATCTTGTTGAGATGATTGATTCTTAGACTAGGTGAATACATCATATGACCCCTAAGCTGCATTACCTTCACTTTTAGGTTCATCCTGATAGTTCAAGAAACCAATATGGGAGTCACTAGCTAATTCTTCTTCTTCTTCAGTAAAGATATTATCATCATCTTCAAGATTCAATTCAGGTTGGAATGAAAAATCTACTTCAACTTCAAGATATCCAACTATCGAGTTGTTTGGAGGTGCTTCAAGTGTGAGGTTCCTCTATAGAGGAGGAAGGTGGTTTTTTTGTCCCTGATTCTTAACATCATTGCCTTAGTACACCTGATTCTAAAATTTCCTCCTGGGCATATCTCTATATGCATGAGTAAATGACATCCCTTGTGCCATTTGCTTTGTAAGATCTAGCATTTCATTTGCTAGCTTTTGTACCATCAAGTCAGTGGTGACTATAGGTGAATACTCAGAATATGAAGAGAATTTACCTTTATTATTGTCTCTCCTTATCTTTTCTGCCAAGATAAGCCCATCTTCTACCTCAGTAGCCAAGTCCTGAGCAATAACAAGGTCTATGTGTCCAGCTTGTCTTAGCAAGAAACTCACTTCAGGAAATTATGAGTTGATGAAGAAGCATTTGAGGTTCTAAGGTGTCAGTTGGGTGACCATGGGAATCCTCAACTTGTCAAACCTGGTAATAAAATCCCTCATATGCTCATGAGGCTCTTTCTTCATTTGAGTGAGTTGGGCTAGCAAGGCATGTGCATTTTCTACAGGCTTGAACCTGGCTTCAAATTTGTCTTTCAGAGTGTTTGAGTTAGTCACTGATTTAGCCTATAGGTGGTAAAACTAGTTTACAGTACTGCCTCATAGTGTCTCCATGAATATCCTAACCGTTATGTCTTCAAATTCTACCCCTATTACACCGCAAGCTATACTGAAAGTTACAATGTGTTCATCAGGATGAACCTTGCCATCACCAAATAATTTGGGGAAATTCTTTCTAAACTACGTGGAAGCTCATGCAAAGGTGGAGTCAAATTTAGTGGACCAAAAGAATTACCCCAGGGGCCTTGAGCCATGATTTGATTATGTAAAAGTGGGATCACTAATCTAGGTGGAGTGTGGCTAGGTAAAGCTCGACCATCAGTAGAAAAAGAAGCTCTACCTTGTGTTGGTGGCCTTATAAGGCTAGGAGGAAGACTCCTAGTTCATTTAAGGTGATGTTATGGAGAAAATAACTCAAAATTACTCTACTACACCAACTCAAAAGCAGGGTCAACAACACCTTGGGATTTCTAGCCTTTGATATAACATGGAGTTTTAAAATAAAAAATGGAAAAGAGCAGGAACTACTTCAACTTGAAGTTTGAGACTTCAAACTATGTGCTCTTCCCTAGTAGAGTCAGCAAAAACTGTTGGGTGAATATTTTGTCAATCAGTGTACTGATAAACAAAATAGGTCTAATCAACCACAACAAGAATATTGGTTGGCCAGTTATGTAGGTTTACAACATCAAAAGGAGACTAATCTCTCTTCTCATCAAGGGGAGGTTCCCTATAGATACGTAGGAGCTATATATAATATAAATAAGTAGAAGATAACACATGGGGGTTGAATGAACCATCCATCTCTCTGAATTCAAAGATGATGCTCACAAAAAAAGGAGAAATCTTAGTGTAAACACTGAAGGCACTTCTCGTTTTTTAGAAGTGTTCTTGCAAGAAACAATAGGAGTTTCTTTTAGGTAGTAAGATAAGAAACTAGTTAACCAAAGGGCATAGTAACAATATGATGAATTAGAATGAAAAGTTTCCACCTCAACTACCCAAAGAGTATAACATAAAGGATAATGGGGCACAAAGTCATCCTAAAATCCTTAAACACAAAAAGAAAGGAAAAACATAGGTTAAAAGGAATTATGAAGGCACAAAGTCTTCTCATAGTCATTTTTAGGACAACTCTCTTTTTACCTTCACTAATTTGGCTTGCCAAATTAAATGAATAAGAACACCTTCAGAAGATAGACATAAGAATGATCTCCTAAAATGATACAAGCCAAAATAGCACAAAATCTGTAAACAACTTGCTTTCTCATTTAGATAAAATGAAATGAAATTATAATCTGAGCTCAAAGTCTCAGTCTTCTTTCAAAATGGGTAGAGTTTCACTCTTGTAAAAATAAAAAGTCTCTCTCACAAATGAGATAATTAATAAACTTATAACACTATGCAAGGATTGGCACCTTTTTCCATGGGATAGCCCATGTTGTAGTCGATGTCTTCAATGCATCTCTAGTTTTGTCTAGAGAGACCATGCTGAGAATAGTACATTGCCATAACTATGGTGTGTTTCTTCATCTAATATGTCTCTTCCTTGGTATGGACCATTTGGTCCTTCTCCAATTTGTCTTTACTTCATGGAAGAAAAATAGGCCGCATACTTGGTCTGGTGTGCTTGGAAGTCTACTCGCTCCACTATTTCACCTACTAGAAATAACTTTTTCAAAGATAATTCTAGTCCTTTGCATCGATATTCTCCTCCCTGTAGCAATTTGAGCCTTTGGGCTCTCTTTTCAGTCGATCACTTGATTCATGTTGAACCTTTAACCTATTGAACCATTAAAAGTTCATCAGTTCATTGGTTCATTCTGTCTCTTTTGTTCTATCATTTCTTGGTTGAATCACTTCTTCATTCCTTGGTTGAACCATCTGTTGAACCACTTGTTTGCTACTTCTCTCTTGACTGAGGCTGCCTTTGAATTTTTGAACCTATGAACCATTGAACTTTGAAATCTTTCAATTTGAAGTTCAATCAATTCATTGGTTTATTTTGTGTCTCACTTAAACACTGCTTCCTTTATCTTTCTAAGCTTTTGTTGAACCTTTGAACCTTGAACCCGTTGAACCTTTTGGTTCAATGGTTCAATGGTTCAGTTGATTCATTCGGTTCATTTGGTTAATCCTTTGAAGCCCCTTTTTGTCTAAGTCTATGAAAGTTCCTTTCTACATCTTTATTCAGGATTTTAAAATGGTCCTTTCTCTATCACTAAGTGCCCCCCATAAGGGTACTTGTCCTTTGGGATTCAACTTCCCCAACAAGTTCTTACTTCTTTGATGGGCTTTTTCCATTAAGCAAAAATCCCAAAAGAATTCCTTCAGACAAAATGTCTAAAGGAAAGTTTCTTGTTACTTGGCCATTCGTTCTCTCCTATTTCTTTGGACTTTTTCTTTGGGTGAATTCCTTTGGACATAAAGTCTAAAGGAATTTTGTTGTAACATTTTGACAAGAAAATATTCCCAAAAGTATTCTTTTGGCCTCGTAGACTTAGCCATTTCCATTGGACAAAAATTCCAAAAGAATTGTTCCTTTTGGGTATTTGAACAAATTCGAAGGAATTTTGTCTTTTCTTTTACCTTCAAACCAATGCTCCCTGCCCTCCATAAGGGCAGTTGCCTTTTTCACTTTGGGGTAGCCCCTTGAACCTACCAATTGAACCAACTTTGGTTCAATGGTTCAATGGTTCAATAGGCTCATCCTTCATTATTTGGATAAGTCCTTTTGATCTTTTCACCAAGCACGTTGAACCAACTTGGTCATTGAACCCATTTAACCTTTGAACCAAAGTGGTTCAAAGTTCAATGGACCAAGCCTTTGTCCTTTATCATTTGCTGATTGAACTCTTTTGATTAAACCGAGGCACTGAACCAATCCTGGAAATTAATAAGTGTTAGAAACTTGTTATTTTAACTGAACTCACCTGCAAAAGCTTTTTTAACCTATTCAACCTATGAATCCCTTTATGAAAAAACATAAAAATGAGGAATTTGAAAGCTCAGGAAAAAAATTTAAGAAGGGAAGAGAGAAATTTTGGTCTGTGGGTTGTCCCAAAAATGAGTGGCATTTTTTGGGGACAATAAGATGAAGAAGAGGAATAAATATAATAACCTCAATCCCAATCTAAAGAAGCAAAAAAGGAAAAGGGGAAGGAGATTGCTTTGGACCTAGTTCCAATTGCACCCTAAAAAAGAGGAAGCCCGAATTAGCATTCATCTCAATTGGAAATAATAAAATAAAGTTAGCCTTCACTCATCCTTTGAGTGAAGTTAACTTAATCAATGATGGGAATCTTATTCATGTTCCAATCATCCTTTAATGTTTCATATATGAAAAAATTCAAAATATTCCAAACTTACATGATTCATGGGCCATAACCAAGGTAGTCAACATCATTGTCCATGATGAGCTCATGTTATGAATAGTTTCTCTAATGAAGGAAGAGCAAGAAAGAAATATGATAGTCCCTAGAGAGTCAAGTTGCATTCAAGTGGACACTCCTAGGGCTAAAAATAACACACAAGTTGAGATTTCATATCCTCCAAAGGTAACAACATCATTCATCAATGTGGAATTAAACCTAATGACTGTAAGACTATAAATATTGGCAATAAAGAAAGTCATGGCTGGGGGTGAAGATCTCACTTTTTAGAAAAATGATCCATTTTTTGGCTTGAATCTATTAGCAGGTTAGGGACCTGGTGAAGACCAAATCCATGAAGAGGATATAGTTGGATTAGATGATGCTCATTGAGCTAATCTAAAATAAAGAATCAAAGGCTTGTATAAAAAATAGAAAAACTATGGAAATAAAAGGAAAATCTTTAAATGCAAGTTGTTCTATTAGTCCTTGAGGAAATTATTCACATGTTTAAGGCATCATTTTATGATATGATTGACTCATTGAAGACAATGAAGGAAAGGCAGAGTCCACTAGCCCAATAAGATGTAGTAGCCAAGGGTTTAATAGCCCAATGGTAGAATTCAAATGATAAAATGAAGGATATTATCAACATACTAGATGAGGATTGAATTCTTGATTTCAAAACAATTAGTCTAGCCCATTTAAACATAATCATGGGATTAATTATGGAAAAAATTCAAGGATTGGGTGTATGGTCTAGGAACTTGGAGAGGATCCTAAGAGATGATGAAGAACTTATTGGTAGAATTAAATAACTCCTTGGAACCATGATTACTAAACCCACAAAACTCATCTCCCTAGGCATTATTGAAGACTATAAATACAATCACAGAGTTACCTTGGTCATATAATAAGTAAGAAGCAAGAGCCAAGGCAAGTATGGGACAAAGAACATCAAGATATTGAATATTATCATAACTAAAAAAGAGAATATTTTCAAGACAAAGATCATCAAATAATCCATGATAGGAAATGATAGGGATTTTGAAGACATGGCTAACCAATAAGATGAGTGCCTCCTAGATCTAGTTATTAATTTAAACCTAGTCAATGAACAACACTAAAAGGCTAAAAGGATTCTTCAACAAGAACAATGTATTAATTTAGCATAGGTCCCACCAGATATCTAGTAATATTCTATTTTTTGTGGAATTTTTTTAATATTTGAGAATGGAATATTCTTTTTGTAAAGGCATGTGCAAAATTTTTAGCATATTTGCCTATAGGTTAGCCCACTTAGAAAAAGGGAAATGTATTATAGAAACTTTGTAAAAGTGGATAGATGTCCTTACTTTTACATGTTTGTAACTAACATGACTAAATGATATACTTCCTTAGCCTCCTATAAAAGGTAGTATTACCATTTGTAAGAGGAGATAGTTTTAAAGCTAAAAACTACATTGTAACTTTTAGAGAAATTTAATACTAGTAGGGAATGTTCTAAAGTTTATCCCAATCTATTTCTGTGAATTGTATCATGGCTTCTCTCTCAATTGTCTATTCAAAGACTCAAAATTGAATGGTATTTTAGGAATTTTGAATGTGCATCTTTGATATAGGGTTGCTAATTTGTGTGAATGCTAGATAAGTTAAATGATCTTGAATTTGTTTTCTTTTTATTTTCTCTACATTAAAATGTGAAAATGCTATTTTAATTTAGTAGTAAATATTTAAATCAAAGTTATTTCTTACTTATATTCCTTCATATTTTCCTTAGATACTCATTTTGTGTGTAGTGGGATTTGATCATATGTTATTTTTCACTATATATTGGGTAAATGCATGTTCATTCAAAATTTAAAATTTGTCATGATGTCTAAATAAAGGACCAACAACCACATAATTTATTTCCACCCTACTCTTCCTTTTGATTGATTTTTGACCAAATCACTATAGTTTAAATATCACTATAAAAATCCATTATATAATAGTCTTAGATTAGAGTTTGATCATAATTCACCATTACTAACATAGATGATGCATACTTTGCAAAGATTATCAAGGACCAAGGTTGCTCCCAACCACCAATTAATATATATTTTTTGGAATAATTTGCATTATTTTCCCTTGTTTCACTAAGGATAAATTAATTATAATAAATTATAAATCATGCTTTGAACTCTCTGAGTTATAAAATGACAAGTGTTCTTTAAACAATGAGAGCACCTATGATACACATATAGGCATCAACACTAGTCTCATGTTAAAAAACATTATTCAAAATTAGATAATATTCAAGTTAAGACTGTGGTACTCATAATTATCCCCCACATAAATTTGAATCTTAGGTCAAGACACAACTTGCAATTAATCCAAAACCACTGTTACTATGAAGCAAAAAACTTCCACACATGATCAAGGTAAGAACATGTTCATTTATCTAAGTGGGATTAGTCCCTGAGTTTGAATTTCAATAGTCTCATGGACACTAATGATGGCCTTGTGGACATCAATAATATGTGTGTGAACATCAAAATTAAGCATGGGGAATATATAACTAATGTTTAAATTTCATGGATTCATGAATGTTAATTATGGCCTTGCATATATTAAATGATGGGAAAAAGAATGTAAAAATTAAGATTTAGCAATATATCACCATGGTTTATATTTTATGGATTCATAGGTGTTAATTATGGCCTTGTGGACATTAGAGATGGACTTGAAAATATCATTGACAACCTTGTGGATGTCAAATGATGGGCATGATAATGTCAAATTTAAATCATGTGGAACATAATAAGCCTTTGGAAATTTTTATTTATTATTCATCATTTGATTAGAGTTTTTTTAGAAAGCATGAACCATTAATATTCATCATATTAGTTGGTTCTGATTAGTTCCATTAGGATAAAGATTTGGATTCATCAGGTCTATCCTATGCCATCTAATTATCTCCACCTACATGCATGTGGGTCATAGATCTTATAGAGAAGCATGAAACTTAAGTTATGGCTTTGGTAAAATCAAACTTTGGAAAAAAATTTAGGACTAAGGTCTCATCTAGGTTAATAAATGAAAATGGGGCATTATGGCTAAGATTATAAACCAAGCTTTGGAAATAATGTCACAACAAGCTAGGAGTTTAATAGAAATGATCCTATAGACGTTACTTTTGGACCCTATAAAAATGAAATGAGACAAAGGAGCTCGAGGAGTGAAAAGGATCAAATGCATATCTTTTAGACTAAGGTTGGGTCATGTTGAAAAACTTGACCAAGCACTAATATAAATATTAGGCTTAAATCCATATACCATTTGAAATGCTCCTGTTAAAATTGTTCCCACCAATTTTGAATTTGGGTCTAAAAGAACCTTGTGCTAGGGTTTATGAATGAGGGTTTTAGAAATCTTATGCATGGATTCAACTTGACTTTTAATGGATCAGAGGATAATAAAAAATAAAATTGAGATAGAATTATGAAACTAAGGTATGATATCATCAAGGAAAGCTCTATTAAACCTATGATCTAAAACATAAAGATAAACTATTAACAATATTAGGCAAAGTTAAAGCAAAGTCATGAACAAAGAAGTTCAATCATACCAAGTAGTGGATGATATTTAAATGAAATATTGTATAAATCATGCCAAAGACATTCTGATTAAGTGAATCTCTAGTACCAAGGTATTAATTGTATAATTTAACACATGGGTCCCAAATTTTAAGAAATAGGGGGGATGTTGACCTCAATAATTTAAAAGATGATTGAGAGGGGGTGGGGTGAATTAGTCAGCCAATATTTCATTTTTTATCACTTATGATTCATTCATTAGCATTCATGAATCAACATAATAAACATATGAAACAAGATTACAATGAAATCAATGAGACCACATAAAAAGAATGAATAAGATAATCTCATTATAACACAACATTTAATGAGGGAAACCTTCATAGGGAATAAAACCCACTCTCAAGATTGAAAACACATGGATTACTTATCTTATAAGTTATTATAAACATGAGACTTTAATTTTAAACCCATTCCATAAGGAGCACCTACCCCTAAGATGGTCAAGTCCTTTTGACCTAAAATTAGTGAAACACTTGCCTTCACAAGGATCACCTACCCCTATGATGGTCAAGTCATTATAACTTCTATTTATTGAAACACCTACTTCATAAGGATCACCTTCCCCTAGGATGTTTAAGTCCTTTTGACATATATGTTGAGTAACCTCCCAACACCTATGATATAAACATCTCCTGAACACTAATTGGATGCCAATTTGATGGAAATATAATGTATATCAGCCTGTTCACTTCTTCACATAGCCAAAAACATCTAAAACCACATTTTGGATCACTCTACACTTCTCAGCAATAACTCTATCACAAGATCAATAACATGACCAAATAGTCATACACACATTCCATACTTTTATCTACCTCTCAAATTAAGCACCAAGCTTACACATACATCATCTATCCTTCACTCACACTCAAGGCATCCAAAACATCCTTTTGGATCAATCTGGACCTCTTCACTCATCCTCAATATTCAAAACTATAAGAGCACCATTTATAACATTCTAAATATGACCTATAGGTCATAGACACAATCATCAACCTACTTTGGTCTATATCCCATCCACTAGACACACTCCATTTCTTTTATCCTTTTTTGCAGAACACTCACACATGCCTCTCTTTCACATGTCTTCAAACCTATAAGAACACTATTTTTGACATCAAAAATATGAACTATAGGTTATACACACAATCATTAACCTATTCTATTCTTCAATCCATCCACTAATCACCCTTACTCTCCTTCACCTCTCAACTTTATACTCTTCCTCCACATAGAGCCCCTTCACACAAGTCTAGAAATCATCATGTTTGATTTCACATTTTATATAGAATTCATGAGTATTATCTTGTATGTTGACCATAATACTTGAATTATCCCTTAAGACATCTAACATAGTTCAATACCATCCATACAGGTTGACCATATCAACTATGGGTCATATTCAAGAAACAATATCTTTAAATTAGGCCTTAGTAGCCCTTATAGGTCTCATAAAGACCTATTCACCCATTTAACACTTCATAGAGGAATTTAAAAACATAGTACCACTTCCAAATTCATAGGTCCAATCCACATGACCTCTTAGATATTCTCAAATGATTACAATTATCATTATACACGTCTGTTTATGCTCAATCTACTCAAATATTAGCCTTATACATAAGAACACCATAAATGAACAAAAAATCTACTTCTAATAATTTATTCATACTAAATATGGATTTTTCAAACCTCAAAAATCCATATAGATGATCCTTATGGAGTCTACAACATTCTCCAATAGCTCAATCCCCTTGAAACATCTAAATACCATCAAAACAACTCAAATATCCTTCTCGGGTTACTTACAGAACATGGTCAAACACATAGTCAACTTTGGAGTTTAATAAATTTTACTATAAAAATAGTCAAACCTTTTAACTAGGTTCTTTAGATGATCCTTAAAGTCCTTTACAACATTTTTTTACTTCACCTTTGAATTCATCCTAGATCAGAAGTTATGTCTCAAACACTATAGATTAGATTTTACCTTTTCTAAATTCAAATTCTAATGGTCACTATTAAACATCAAACACTTTGCCATCATCTTATGGCTTCACATCACTTGAATAAATATGCATTGTCAATTTCCCTTGATATTAGCTTGATCTTTAACTATGCTAAATTTCTATTATTTTGACATCATTTTGTACTCGTTGGTAACTTTCAACAAATACACACCATCAATTTCTTTGGATTAGCTTAGCCTTTGACTTTGCTCACTATTAAACAATAATCACTTATCATCATCTCACTATTTCATAAAAATTTGGAACAAAAACACTCTGTCAATCTCTTCAAGAGTAGCCTAGACTTTAACCTACTTAAACATCAGACACTTTGACCTATTTGACTCAATACACATCATTGATCTGCATCTATACACTCACCCTCCTATCATTAGATTCTTATTTGGTCATGATGTTTACCCTTTAAAAATATAACTATGGGAACCACTACAATTTTCTTAATAGGACAACTTTAAACCTTAATAACATTTTCTATGCTTAATCATATTTCCTAAAATTTAAACCATATGATCTTCTTTCATAGGAGAATCCATCCATATATGAAGTTGATCTTGGAACCTTCACATGTGTGAAATATGATGCCATTAAACTGATTACTTGGATTTAATTCAAATTAGACATTTAAGCTTAGATTAATTTTGTGCCATAGATCTATGATGTGATTAAACATGCACAATTATATCTCCCTTTGCAAATATGGCTAAGTATGGGAAAACATTGCAATCAGCTTGGGAAGCCAACTTTGCTTAGTAATATATTTTTTTATACACAACCTCACAACCTAAAACTTGGAACATATCAATTCAGGACTAAATTTATCACACCTATATGACCAAATCCCCTTAAATCATACATGGCAATGGTGATGTTAGGAAACTACCTACTTAATTTTTTTGCCATAGAACCAACTATTCCCAAATGAACATAATGAAGAACTAGATGAACACCATAAATTCCCATAAGAATTTAATAAATATTGACACCCCATAGGACCTCTGTAACATGATCTCATCATCTATAACATTCATCAAATTCCTATCGAATCATATGATAAAGATCAACTCTTACATATTAGGCTACCAGGCCTATGCCAACACATTGTTCACATGTTTATCTTCTCTCCTCAGCCTAACACCACATAAACATGCTAGATACCATATGATAATTCTCAAATAATAATTAACTTAGATCATATGCATCTAAATCTTGCCTTGTACATCTTTAGGCTCAAACCCATCATCATCATGACATCACCACTTTGTCATTACCTTTGACATCAATGCACATATGACATCAATATATGACATAAATGACAACATTTTATAATAATCTCTCCCTTTGTCATTGATGGAAACCTCTTTTTTTACTTCTCCCCATTTTTCATTACTAATAAAGTGGAGTAAACAACCACCAATCTCCTTTTAACATCATGAATGTATTTAGATAAACTTCTAGCTGCTTAGGATACTTACATACCTCATATGAAATAATTTCTCCCCCTTTTGACATACACCAATCTAAACTTGGGATTCTTTGATCCTTGGACCTATTAACCTACATAAATTACAAGTCTTTTTTCTTATGCATGATGATTCAACACATTTTCTTAATGATTGAAACATCTCATAAATTTTTCTCCTTACATCATGCATGGATCCATAGGTTACTCATATTATCTAATTTAGCTCCCCCTAACTCTTGATAATAGTAAGAGAGACTCCCTTTAAGATCTCTAAGCCATTGCACTGCTTGAGCATCTTTAGATCTCCACACACCATGATGAACCACCACACAAGCTTACTATCCTTCTCTCTCAATCCAACTCAAGGACCACCAATAGAACTTCAAACCATACACTAAATAGGAAATATTTTCTAAATCAACCATAGAACTTTCATTGAAATACTCATACCATGCTCTTTTGGATAAAGTGAACAAAAAACACTTTTCTTCACAATAGGCCTATCTAGACTCCTTATAGCCCTACCTAAACTTTTAATAAACACACCTTCAAGACTTGAAACTTCATATTTGGAGCACTTTCATATTCCCTCATAAGAAAACAAATTTTCATCACCTATATCATTCTCTTCAACATACTTTCTTCACAACCTTCTAGCCAATTAGGCCTCCATCTTGATAAAAAAATAGAATAATTTAAATACCATAAACCTTCAAATCTCTATGAATCTTAATTAGACAAACCATTTGGCCCAGTAAACATATTAAGAATCCTTAAACCTCAACTCATAGGGTAAACCACTCTTTTAGCATAGCCTAAAAATCTAGAATCTCAAAACAAACAGGGTCAACAAACCTCCTTTTGGTTAACACCCACCTCTAAAACTTCATACACACATGGAGATAAACATCACACACTTCTAGACCAAGATTTGAGCCTCCATAATTTTTGGAACCCATACATATTATAACACATTCTAGGCCTACTTGCCCTTAAGCTAAAAACTACGAAAACTGAGAGCACTCAAAAATCTCCAATTTGAATTCAACATAAATTCAGACCACAAAACCACCTATAGTATGTTAGAATAAGGTCAATAGACCCTTTTGTGGAAAAATATCAACTTGAAAACTCACAAATCCTTCTTTTCCACCTAAAAACCTTTAATTTGACCTTGTAGATTGAAAACACCCTTTCAAAACCACATGTTTCTTCAAATTAATAAATGTCTTCATGAAGCACAACAAATACATCTTTACTTCACAAGGACCTAGAATAGAGGAACATACTATTCCTCATCATAGGACTGAATAACCTTCTTCTTCTTCTTCCTTTTCTTGACTAGAACAACTTGCTTAGAATCCATCTCTTCTTTGGCTTACTTGATAATGCATGATAACAACATAGGTTCTTGGCATATCTCTTCAACTAACACCTTTTCCTCTTTGAAAGTATAAAAAAAAACTCTTGGAAATCATGAAACTCTTTTATACCTAAAAACTTTTCAACTATAACAAATAAACCATCAGATTGAGATCCTTCTTTTAGATTCTCCTTGGCCTTGAATGGTATAATGAACTTGATTCTTGGATCATCTACCTTCTTATCGATTTAGACTAATATCAATCTTCCTTTACACTCTTGACACAACTCTAAAATTGATTCCTTTTTTATAGTATCATAAGTTTGATATTTGAACTCAATAGGACTAGCCATCACTACCTTAAGTCTCCACATCATGTTTTGACTTTTGATATTCTTCCTAGGAGTCTCTTCCTTCTTCAGATGACTTGAGGGATTCTCAAATTTACTAGGGAAAAATCTATCAATATGACCTTTCTTATCACAAATGAAATAATTATCATCATTCATACCTTTTTATATATTTTATCTATGATCAATCTTTGGCCAAAAATTCTTATCATAGATCAATAAATGTCCATGACTTCCTTCTATATTCCTTATCTCTATGACCATACTTATTACATGTATAACAATTACCATGGAATAAACTAGCATACCTTGAATTGGTTGTCTAACAGACCTTTTTACATTACTTTCAAAGCTTGCATTCTTCTTAGCTTACTCAAGATTTATATTTTCTTTTCTAGCTTGTCTAACTTGTCTATGAGTTGTTCATACTTTACTCTCAAGGTATCACTATTAGTTCTTTAACTCATGATGCTCACCTTGATTTGAACTTGTTTTGGTATTGGCTTCTTCTAATTGAGTATTGAGATATCTGCGCTCCTCTTTTTTTTATTTTAGTTTACTATTTGAAACATCTAATTAAAATCTAAGATATTTGATGACCTCCTTATCCTCCTTGGCTTCTTTATCCATGTCATCCTTGAATCTACATGTTTTATCTTCAAGAGACTTGATCAGCTCTTGATACTTCTTCTCATCTCTCTTGGTCTTGCCTAACAATCTTCCCTCAAGATAGCTAACTTGTGGTTCAAGACCTTTGATCACATACCTCATCTTGTGATTCCTCTTTATGAGATCAGCTCCTATATCTACTTCTTCTTCCTTGTCATAGAAAACTTCTTCTCCACTATCATGGAAAACTTATTCAACATACATGATGTCCTTTTATTTTGAAAAATTCTCCCCTTTTGAACTCAAACTTGCCTTGGCATATTTTAGTTGAAACTTGAGATCATTGACAAATTTTTCATCTTCTTTATTATCTTTCTTCAAAGTACATGTCTACTCTTAAAGTGCCTTGATCACAACCTTCCATTGTTGATTATCTTTCTTCAACTATTTAGACATCTTGTGTTACTTAGGGTCTCCTTGAAGATGTTAATCTTCCTCAAAAGTACTGGCTCTGATACCAATTTTTAAAGGTACAAGATGATTGAGAGGGGATGGGTGAATTAGTCAACCAATATTTCATTTTTTGATCACTTATCATTCATTCATTAACATTCATGAATCAACACAATAATTATATGCAAAAATATTACCACCAAGTCAAGGAGACCACATATAAAGCATGAATAAGAGAAGCTCATCATAACACAACATCTAATGTGGGAAACCCTCATGGGTAATAAAAGCCACTATCAAGCCTAAAAAACATGGAGTACTTGTCCTATAAGTTATTAAAAACATTAGACTCTAGTGGAACACCCATTCCAAAAGGATCACCTTCCCTTATGATGTTCAAGTCCTTCTGACCTTGATTTAGTGAACACTTGATTCATAAGGAGTACCTACCCCTAAGATGGTCAAGTCCTTTTGACCTATATTTAGTGTAACACTTGCTTCACAAGGAGAACCTACCCCTAGGATGGTCAAGTCCTTCTAACCTATATTTTGATCACCCTCTCAACAACTATGATATGAACATCTCTCGAACACTGATTGCCTACCAATATGATGGAGATACAATATATATCAACCCCCTTCACTTCTTCACATATCCATAAACATCCAAAACCACCTTTTGGATCACTATAAACTTATAAAAAACATTGTCACAACCTAAACACCAAGAGAAAATGGCAATACACACATTCCACACTATGATCTACCTCTCAAATCAACCACCAATATTACATAGACATAATCTATCCTTTGCTCACACTCAAGGCATCTAAAACATCCTTTTGGATCACTATACCTCTTCACTCATCCTAAATATTTAAACTTACAAGAAACATATTTTTGACATCAATCACACATGCCTCTCTTTCATAATCCTTCAAATCTATAATATCACTATTTATGACATCATAAACATGACATATAATTCATACACATAATCATAAACCTATTCTATTCTTAAATCCATCCACTAGGCACCCTTACTCTCCTTTGCCTCTTAACTCTATACTCTTCCTCCACTTAGATCCCCTTCATAAAAGTCTAGAAATCATCACCTTTAATTTCACCTTTTATAGATCCTTCATGATTATTATCTTATAGGTCAGCCATAATACTTGATTTATCCCTTAAGACATATAAAACAGCTCAGTACCATCCACAGAGGTTGTCTATAGCAACTATGTATCACACTTAAGTAGCTATGTCTTTCAATTAGACCTTAGTATCCCTTATAGGTCTCATGGAGACCTATTTACCCATTTAGAACTTCATATATCAATTTATAAACATAATAACACTTCAAAATGCATAATTACACTCCACATGACCTCTTACACATCCTCAATTGATTACATCATCATTACATAGATCTGCATATGCTTAATCTACTCAAACAATAGACTTGTACATAAGAACACCATGAATGAATGAACAACCAAATTATAATCATTTTTTCAGATGGGTCAAACCTATAAAATCCATACAAGATATCATCATGGACTATACAACACTTTCAAATATCACAATCCCCTTGAATCATCCAAATACCATCAGAATAACTCAAATATCCTTCTCGAGTCACTTACATAACATGGTCAAACATATACTTAACTTTGGATCTTAATAAATTTTATTGTAAAAAAATTCAGACATTCTAACTAGGTTCTATAGATGCACCTTGAAATCCTATACAATTTTTATTTTAAACACAACTTTTAATTCATCATAGATCAAAAGTTATGGCTCAAACACTGGAAACTAGTTTTTCTTTATACTAAATTCAAATACCAACAGTCAGTGTTAAACATCAAACACTTTGTCCCTCACATCACTTAAATGAATATGAATAATATATCTCCCTCAAAATTAGTTTGATATTTAACTATGCTAAATATCTACTATTTTAAACTCATCTCATGTTCCCTAGCAAGTTTGACTAAATACGCACCATCAATCTCCTCGAATTAGCCTAGTTTTTACCTTTGCTCACTATTAAACATCAAGCACTTATCATCATATTTTTTATTCTTGATAATTTAGAACAAATTCTCTCCATTGATCTCTTTTAGAGTAGCCTATACTTCAACATATTTAAACATTCAACACTTTGACCTATTTGACTCAATATGCATCATTGATCTACATCTATATGAACAACTGCTCACCATTAGATCCTTATTTGGTCCTGGTATTTACCTTAATAACTACAATCTACATAGAAGAAAAACTTTGAACCTTAATAACTTATGATACACTCAATTTCATGTCCTAAAATTTAAACCATATGATCTTATTTCATATGAGAATCCATCCATATCTCAATTTACTCCTAGAACCTTCGCACATGTGAAATATGACACCATCCAACTTCTTAATCAACTATACTTAAACTTAGACATTTAATCTTAGATTAATTTCATGTCATAAATATATGATGTGACTAAATAAACACAGTTAGATCTCCCTTTGTAAATTTGGTTAAGTATGGGAATACATTACAATCTACCTCAGAAGCCAACTTTGCATAGTTATATCTTTTGATATACACAACTTTATGATCTAAAATTTGGAACATAGAAACTTGGGAAATTTTTTATCACATCCATATGTCTAACTCCCCCTAACTCATCCATATGTTGTAATGGTAATGTCAACAAACTACCTACTCAAATTTTTATACCATAGAACCAACTATGCCTAAATGAACATAATGAAGAATTGGATGAACACGATACATTCCCATATGCATTTAAGAAATCTTGAAAACTCATAGGACCTCTGAAAAATTATGACATCATATATTACATTCATCAACTTCATATCCAAGCATATACTAAAGATCCATGATTACATACTATGCTACCAAGCCTATGCCAATACACCGTTCACATGTTTGTCTTCTCTCCTTGACTTGAAACCACATCAACAAGCTACATATAATATAATAAGCCTTAGAAAATACTTACCTTATCTCATATGAATCTAAATCCTACCTTGCACAACTTCAGTCTCAAACTCATCATCATCATCATGACATCACCACTTTGTTATTACCTTTGACATCATTGACAACACTTACCAAGAGATGTAACTATAATTAGCTAAAAAATAGGCCTTATAATACACATATACACCACACAACCATTTAAGGCAATCAATATGGTATATAAATTCATTGAGGGAGGCCTAGTGCTCTCCATTTCCACTTGTCTTTCGTCTTCAATGCATTGAATTACATTGTAATAGATGTATTTATGTAGGATGATGGCACTCTTTTCTAATCCTTTCATTCCATATATATATATATATATATATATATATATATATTGGATAAAAATGGAATTTATTAGGGATTTATATGTTTTTTTATAGCAAGACTCTACCATTTTGTTCTATGTTGTACTAATTTATATACATTAAAATCAATATAGATTGATTATTTGCCTTCTTCAAAGAATTATATCATTCTATTTGAAAATCCTATGAGTTTTAGATATTCATTGTGGTGAAGTCTTTTTTCCTTTTATTTTTTCTAACTCATATCATCTCTATATAGTAATCCATTATTTTATAGGTCATACACTATGTTAGGTTTGTCTTGTGTGTTTTTTTTACTATGGTCAGGACTTCTTCCCTCCTAAATCACACTAAGTCAGTAGCATTTTTATGAAACAATATTGTGAGAGATATTAAACTTGAATATTATTAACATATATCATTCTTATAGGTTTCATTATATAACCTTGAATAGGCAGAGGATATAAATATCCTAGTGCATCACCTCTTTTTAGGTTTTAGGTCTAGTTTAAGCTTCTCTCTCTCTCTCTCTCTCTCTCTCTCTCTCTCTCTCTCTCTCTCTCTCTCTCTCTCTCTCTCTCTCTCTCTCACACACACACATTAAATTAGTATGATACTTGTAGTTAGGTGATCTACTAGGGGAGTAATCCATCTCTGAAGACTCCCTCTTCACATAGGGCTACACACATCTTAAAGAGGGTTTCCATTAAATTATTAGAAAAGGAGAGGTATTTAAAACACCTCTCTAAAGGGTGTTTTCCAAGTTGATAATAGTTTTTGTCAACCTAGTGGGACTAATAATCATATAATTTAAGAGGTTTGATAAGGATCGATGCTTTTATTAGTAATTTTTAGTATTTAGACACATATATCCAACATTTGGTGACTCTATAAAGATAACAAGGATCCTATTTTTAGGTTAGTTCCTAAAATTTCATGCCAAAAATAACAATCAGATCATCTTCAAAAGGTAAAAGTTATGATTTTGTTAATTAACATTTGATTCAACAATAAGGAAGAGGCATAATAGGACTCATCCATATGGTATACCTTATTTTGTTGTTAATTCCCTTTAACACAATCCAATACCACCTCAAACCTTTTATATGGATCTCCCTAGAAATCAATATTTTATCACCTTTAATAGCGGGAGTCCATTAAACCTTTCCCAACATGATTCCATACCTATATTTACCATCAAAAGTATTCTTCTTTTTCATTTGAGATGAAACAACTAACCCCATTGAATATATCAAAGTTGTTGCAAATATTTGTTTAGTTTATCATGTTGTCCAGGAAAATGTGTCTGTCATATTACTACTTGCTTCCTTCAAGGACAAGGCATCATAGTGGTACATGGGTATGAGGTTGAATTCCATCAACACATTAGATGATATTGGAGAGGCTTTATGTAATTAGTTTGTAGATATATTAGATCAATTAACTTTATTTTATTAATTGACAACCATCAATATGGTAACAAATGAATATATGTTGGATTTCAACTTTAGATTTCAAAGGACATGGGATAGAATTCCATAATTGGTAAGGCCTGCATTTGAGTATGATTTTATATACTATATAAGAGCATTTAATATTGACATCTTGGTTATTATACAATCCATGGGTGAGGACACTTTTAGATGCCTATGAAATAGCCATCAGGGTTAAGAATAGTTCTATTTAGGAAGAAAAAATAGCACCAAAACCTCTTATAACCATATGTATAGAATTGCATCCTACATCACCTACCCAACCAATTTTGGCCCTCATTCCTATGCCTACAAGTTATACTACTAGCCAAACACTTATTCATCCTAGTGAGCTCCATGAGGTGAAGAGTCTAATTAATAAATTTAGGAATGAGTTAGTTTCTTTGAAGATGCATCAAGAGAAAAATAATAGATCTTACCATCCATATAACTAGTCCTTTCATTCCAATAGGTATCCTTCCCATGGAAATTCTCAAGCACAAGGTAATTTTACCCATGATAGGCCTTATAATATCCATAATCCCCTTGCTCCTAGCACTTTAAATGAAATTGTGCCTATTTAGAATAATCTTGTCTGAGATTATGAGTGGTGTTTTTCCTACAACAAACAACATAATCAAACAATATGTCCTAATGGTGTCCTAAATCAGGAATTGATAGTGTAGAGTCTACTACCTCCTTATTACACATAATTTGAATTTATATCTCAAGGATAAGATTCTCAAAGTTAGGTAAAATTTGATTCTACACTCCTAAATTGGAAAGAGGAAGAGTAATGTAGAGTAAATCAGATTGAGGGTCAAAACATGGCTTCTACCTCTATAAAAGCTAACCTAAAAGCAAATAAAAGGTCTATTGAGGTGGAATAATCAAATTTTAGGGATAAAAAAATATATTACCAATATTTTGAAATGACTTCAAGGCCTATTTAAATTCTAAAAACTCAAGAATAACATAAACAACAACTTACAAGAAATGAGTTTCAACCTAATGAGCACATCCAAACCACATAAGTTTAAGAGCCTACTATTGCTCCTAAAAATTAGTCAAAAGTTGGTAGAACTTCCTAAAATTCCCTTGATCATATGAAGAAGATAAATTTTTTAATTTAAATGTGGTAAATTATGTATATCCCTAGGGAAAAAGACTTATTATAACTAGACAATGTTTAACCTCAACCTTACAAGTGAACCATCCAAAAAGACCAAGTATTTCCTCACTAATATAGCCCAAGATAAAGAAGAGAGATTATTTACAAGTGGTAAACCCCCACCCTTTTATGTCTCCTTGATCATAGGTGATGATTTATTATATAATTACATAATTGATGGTAGTGTAATTATCTTAGTAATGCCCAAATAGATTGTTGATAGGCTAGGTCTAAAGTAAGAGCCTTTCTCTAAGGGATTGGTTTAGCTCGATGGTAAAAACATAAAGATAGTGGGATTAATCAGAGTAATTAACCACACCTTGCATTTTTTTCCTAAATTTTCAATCTTTTAAAATGTTTTCACATAGATCTTATACCTTATTTTGCATTGTGTCTATCCAGGGACTTTACATCCAAGATTAGAGGCTACCTATCATCTGATTGGTCTCATATGCTATTTAGGACTATATATGGGACTATGTTCACTATACAATCTGATCCTATTGCATAATATCATGGGAAACCTTATATGCCAAATGTTTCCAATGAAAATTTTGCCATTCTTGATCAAGAAGAAGATATTGTGGGCTGTGAGCCATCTATGCTCCTTGAGGATTTTCCTGACCTTTTCATTGATGAATGTGGCACTAATAATCATGAGTATGACCCATAAAATTTAGTTTAGTATAATAATCTTGGGCCATATGACTTCTATGAATAAGGTGTGTCAATCCAAACCTAATCAAGCCTAGTGAGAGTGATTAAAGAATGTGGAAGATGTTTTTTAATGGATCTAGAAGTAATAATGAAGTAGGTTAGTTGTGATATTGATGTCTTCTATGAAATAAAGGTATTATTATACTCTTAGATTTTATTTTAGTTGTAAGAACAACTCAACTAAGTATGACACCCTTATCTATAGCCTCCAATGGGCTATAAAGAGAGGAATCAAATAGTTGCAAGTCTTTGGAGATAGTGAGTTGATCATAAATAAGGTAAGAGGGATGAATGTGACCAATAAAACCTTACTAAATTTATAAAATCATAGTTTTTAGGATATTATAGATGATTTTAAAGCTTTCAACATGGAATTAATCCCAAGAAAGGAGAATGAACATGTTGACAGTCTAGCTACCATTAATGCTTAGTTTGACATTCCTCATGGCATAAAATTAGACAAAGTACAATAACATATTAAGTTTATTATGAGGCCTAATATACCTAATAACAACACTAATTAGAAAGTATTTGATATTGATCAGTAGATAAATCTTATCTTGCAAGAAGAAGTTAAGTTATCTAAAAGAAAATAAATAAAACTACAAGAATATGAAGACCATGTCATTTGGATGAAGTCAAATAGGCTTCAAAAAGGGTTGATCACCCTTGAAAACATCTTCAATGATTATTATTAGATTAAAATTGAAAAGGTGAAATTGAAGATCAAGTAAAAACACTATGAGTAAGTTTCCATCTTCAAGGACAAACTTCATCTTGGAAAGGTATGTATTGAGGAAGAAAAGCATGCTTTTATCAAAATTTGATAATAGTTTGAAGATGTTTTTTCATGGGATTATAGTGATATTAAATTATTTGATCCTATTTTGGTACAACATACCATAGAGCTAAATTTTGATGCCAAGCTATTTCCATAAAAGTAAAGGCCCAGAAACCCAATGATAGAGCCTCTCATGAAGAAGAAGTTGACCAAGATAACTGATTCTAGGATCATATTCCTAATAAAGAATTCATAATGGGCTGAAAACTTGGTCCCTATAAATTAAAAAAAATGGATATATAAGGTTATGTTGATTTTAGTAATCTAAATAGGGCCTTCATAAAATATCACTACCCATAACCTTTTATGGAGCAGATATTGGAGATAGTGATAGCTTTAGAACATTTGTTTTATCTTTTAGATGGTTATTATTGATACAATCAAGTTTTTTAAATGAAGAGGATCAATTTAAGGGAACCTTCATCATAATATGGGGGACCTATTCCTATATAAAAATTCCTTTAGGAATATCTAATGCTAGGGAAACCTTTCAAAGATCCATGTATATGGCATTTAAAGAGATAAGTAATGATTTTGTGCTTTTTTATCTTTATGATTTCATATTTTTTTATAAGGATGTTAATGAACATTTATTTCATCAAAAAAAAGTTTTTGAAAGGTGTAGATAGTTTACGGTCTCACTTAACCCCAAGAAAGTCATATTTTTAGTTCATAAGGGAAATATCATAGTACACATTATCTCCAAGAGGGCTTGGAATTGATCCTAAACATGTAAGTGCAATCATATCATTGTCTTTTCCTAGTCATAAGAAGGGGATAAAAAGTTTTTTGGAAGAATTAACTTTGTTAGGAGGTTCATAACTAATTATATCAACCTTATGAAGCCACTAACATCCATTTTTGAGAAGAATATGGCTTTTAACTATACTAAATAAGGAAAGGACAACTGTGAGGCAATCAAATAGGTCATATCTCAAGTCTTTGCACTAGTGAACCTTGATTTTATACAAGATTACACTTTATATGATTTTGGAGGTATGGATACTACCTTACCCATTTTGGTGTAACAAAATGAATAAGGGTTAGAGTAGATAATAGCATTCTTTAGCCAAACTTTGGAGGATTATGAGGTGAGATATACTTTTCTAGAAAATCATGTTCTTGTTTTAATAACAAGTATTAATAAATTTACGTATTTGGTGTCAAATAATAAGATTTATATAATTGTATATCACTCCAAGTGTCAAACAATCTATTGTAATCAAGGACTTGAATAAAAGAAGGTAGGCTATATTAAAATAATGATGGAGTATGATGTGGACATTAAAGTCACCAAGTTAGTAAGGGGAATAGGCTTATGTGATAAGTTATTTTTATATTCTCAAGATAATAATAAGGTTATCATATTATTATAAGAAGAAAACATCTAGTTTCACCTACGCTCTTTGAGAGCTCGATTGAGGACATGATTAGATTTATACAAACTGGTAAATACCCCCAAAGTCTAGATAAATTGTAGAGAAGGTACTTTAGATTTTAGTCTATTATTTATGTCTTAGTGGATGTTATTTTGTTTATTAAGGATGTCAATGGTGTGATTTTGAGGTATTTTAAAAAAAAATAGATTGAAAAGGTTTTGTAAGAGTTCCATGATGGAGTATTAAGTGGGAATTTGGATCCAAGGACCACATCTTTGAATATAATGAGGGAAGGTTAGTATTATCATAGCTTCTTTATGTATGAATATTCATGGATGAATAAGTGTAATAAATGTGTTTTCTTCACTATTAAATATAAATTGATAGGCCTCCCTCTCCATCACATTAAACTAGATCATCACTTCATGAAATGGGGTTTAGAATTCATAGGGATGATTAATCCATTTTGAAGTATAGGGAATAAATGGGTCTTAATAGATATTAATTACATTACAAGGTGGTTATAAGTAGTGGATATTAAAGAGGAAAATAATACCAATGTGTTTTATTTAATGAGATCATAATAACTAGGTTTGTAATTCCTTTCATAATCATTGATGATAATCCAATGGCCTTCCTTGTAACTAGGACAAGTAATCAGGAATTCAAGCATGGAATTCACTTGAGTAAATATTAAAATTATTGCCCTCAAGGGAATAAATTGGTTTAATCCTCTAATAATAACCTAATCAAAATTATCAAAAGGGTAATGGAAAAAAACCAAAGGTCATGTCATACAAAGTTGAAAGTAGCCTTATGGGCTAGTAAAATCAATCCAAAAAGGGATATAGGCAAATCCCCTTACATTTTTTTATATGGAAGAAAGGAAAGGCTACCTATATCACTTGAGATACCATCCCTAAAATCACACACCATATGAGATTGATGGAATAAGATGTCATGGTAGTCAAATTTGTAGAGTCAATGGAGTTATAAGAGACACTATATGAAGCAATGCATGTAATGGAGCTTCATCAAGCTCAAATGAAGAGGTCTTTTCAAAAAATAGAATATTTGAATATTTTATAAGGATAACTTATTTTTAAGTACAATGAAGAGAAATCCAAGCCTATAAGTTATACCAAGTTTGATTCCATGTATAGTGGGTAATACATGGTTTCTAGCTGGAAGAAAAATAATGCTTTTCAACTCTCTAGGTTGAATGGTTATTGAGTTCCTTAAAAATTGTTATTGAGTTCATTTACCACCTTTGTACATAATATTTAGGTGTTTTATTTTCTATCCAAGTGCTAATGCATAGTTTCTTCAAGTAGGTCTAGTTTTTTTCTTTTTCCACAAGTGCTTTGGCATAGGTTTTGTTTGTCTTTTATTTCTTTATCATGTGTGTTGAAGGAACTTAAATATATTTCTAGGGCTAGAGAGAATGTTATAGTCTTGAATATAATTCCACATCAAATTATTATTATTTTAAATACTCCTAAACCCAATGGATTCATCAAGGTAGTTGGTCTCATTATTTAGACATGCCAACATGCCTAGGAAGTTACCAAATTATTGGTTATTTTATCCATAAGGAAGTTTTTTTGTTAAAACTAGATAGATGCAGTCCCCTATAAACATATTCATAGTGTCTATGTGATTCCTAGATAATGTATGGTTAACTCATGGATATCCCTACACTTTTACTACCTTAATCAAGGTGTAACAACTAGTGGTTGAGGTCATAGTTGTAGGAGTACTCTTGAAGTCTATTTGGGTTTAGTGAGTAATGAGTCTAGTGGGGGTTGTATTCACATTATCAGATTATGAAAGCCTTATTATCTTTACACAAGTATAATGTGATGGTGATAATGAGAAGAGGTTCAAGAGAGGCCTATTTACATTGAAAAACATGTCATAAGTCTCCTAAAAATCCCTATTAATCTTTCCAAACATTAGCCTTTGAAAATGGCCCTTGTATTACTCCCTAATGCAAATTTGTTCCATGTTGATTGAGTCATTCACTCAAGTCATGAAATCCATATCATTAGTTAACCCCTACATTTTTCTTAAAAGTTTCCCCATTACTCAGTCATCATTCTCCCTTCACCCTTTCTTGAGTCAACATGGAACTTCTATGGGAGATTTTAAGTCATGAATAGATCACTATCATGTTTTTAGATTGGAAAATTATCCTAACATCCAAAATTCTATATGAAAATGTGTATTGTAGGTTATGATTAGTGTAAGTGTGACAAGGTTTTAGTTTAAATCACTAGAAGAGTGGACCGAGTGAAGATAGGGTTATATGAGACTATGATTATGTTGGAATTTTTAAAGAAGTTTAAGCATGAACATGATATAGGCAAGGCAAAATGAGTCAAGATCAAGAAGTGATATTTTAATAAAAGGGGAAATATTATATGTTATATTATTTCAAAAGGGTCTAGATTAGATGTTATAAATGAGAAGAGGCACAAAGAAAGAGTCCATAGTATTAGAGATCTTCAAGATCAAACCCAATTTTGAGCTCAAAATTCATCTCCTTAAGCTTAGGTTCCACCTCAACATCAACATTGAGTTTTTTGAGCTCAAGCTTGGATCATATTTTAACCTCACCCTAATTATAATCTCAAACATGAGTTTGAATCCACTTCAATATGCTCATCTTTGAGCCCAACCCTAGTTCAACTCTAATTCCAATTTCCATCCGATCTCAACTTCAACCATGCCTCGAGCTTGACCTTTAAGGAGCTCATTTATCAAGGTTTTGAGAATGTAAAGAGATATTTTGGAGCCATAGTATGAGTTTACAATTAGCTCAAACATGTAGATTCTAATGAAGATCACATTGTAGGGTTTAATAAAAGAAGTATGGTTTGTCCTTAAGCCTAAAAAATGATGTCACTACTATAAATATGAATGGTAAGTCCATTAATGAAACATAATAGTTGTTTTTGAGTTTATGGTAAATTTAAAGATATCATAAATCTTCAATCAATATTTATAAATCATCTAAAATTATTTATCAATAAAAACGTTATGAAAAGGTGGTTTTAATGGTGATTTAATAACCTATAATTATTTTTTAGTAAATCATAAAGGATATATTTGGGATTAGGCTCTTCTTATCCCTTCAATAATGTTAATGTTTATCTCCCCTTATATCTCCACTTTGATAGGTGATTTATATGCATGATTCAATGTTTGTGTGGTTCAGGCCCCATTTTTGAGGAAGGAGCTTTACCACCTTTCTTCATAATCCAAAATAAGTGTTGTTCTATTTAAACACTTTAATAGTCACCAGCATGGTGAATGTGGGACTAATAATTCAAATGATTTTAAAGTTTTTAGTCTAATCCTAAGCCACACTCTCAAGCCCAAAATTATAAATTTTATCCTTGATCTTGAGTTACACTAGAAATATCAAGACTAAGTTATATTGCCATTCTCAAGCCTAAATCTAATCATCAAGATTAAGCCCAAATCTAACTATTGGATTTAATCTTGAGTATGAATACCAAGTTGATCTCAAGTTACATTGTTTTAGTATTGATCCAAGTCACATAAATGATTCTGATCTCACATTCAAACATTTTTGCATCATAACTTTGTTGAGTCAATCTTACGTAAACTAGATATTAGTAAATCATTTGGCATAGTGTGGTCATGCAACCAAAGAAGAAGGGAGCCTGGTGGTATTTTAACACTCCAATGGAGACCTTCAGGGTTCATGTGGGATAATTATTCCAATTTTTATAAATATTTTGTTATGCTTGTCATGGACAAACCTAAAATACATTATCATGGCTAGACATGGCCTATATTATCAAGACAACACCTGAGTTGCATTATTAAGGCCAAATCCAAGCTACATCATGGAGATTAAATTGATGTACCAAGTATCCATTGAGGCAAGATACCCAACATGTGAGCAAGGGAAAACAAAAAGCATCAAGCATAGCCTAGTCTTATGACCAAGCATTAAAGGAGGTGCTTACATATATGAACCAAGGAAGTGATTTAATCACCACCAATGTGGGACCAAAAGTCCCTTTTTTATAAATGCATGCACTTTAACTTTGGCCTCAACCCTGAGCTAAAACTCAAGTCACCATTGGTGAATTCATCAACAAAACTCATGTATTATATTGGTTAACTTTAGATTCATGTACCATATCCATCAAAAAATCTAATTGATAGTGCGTAAAATGATTAATGAGCTCATAGTGGGGAAAACAATGGGTCAAGATCATAGGGCCCAATCTCAATGATCTATAAGCAAATGTGGGTTCATTTAAGGAAATATTCCCACATGGACTCTAAAGGATAAATATGGTATATAAGATCCAAATTCTCCCTTAAACCTTAACCATCTTGAGTTTTTGAAGGACAGTTCAAGTTACAAAACATCAAAAAAGGTCTATAAACGAGGCCAATTTAAAAATCAAACCAAGTTTTAAGTCTTCGAAGGAAGCCTATTCAATGATTTTTCAAATATGGGATGGTTAAATGGGTTTTGTTACCTAGGAGAATGTTTAAAGTCTATGTAGAGGGGAATATAGATGTCTAAAAACATCATATATAAATGTAAAGTTTTATGATGATTTCAAAGGAGTCTATAGTGCAAGGGATGAAAAATAGACTACCAACATTAACCGTAAGGTTGAACATAATATCATAGAAGCAATGTTCTAGGTTTGAAGGTTTTCTAGGGTAGAGAGGATGGTGTTGAAAGAATAAAGGTCTCTATCATGTTTTCTCCATACATAAAACACACATTCAATGTGTAGTTTAAGACAAGTATGACATCATAGGTTATAAGAGGGGAATGAATGGAAGACTAAATACATTATAACTACCAATTAATGATCATACGCACTTATTACTTATGTATAATGGGAATATGGGTGAGTTAGAAGAATATGGAGGTTGATGTAACTACAAATATACCCAAAATAGGCCTTTTACTCCACCTCTATGCCATACCACCATTTAAGGCCATCAATATGGCATGCATATGTGTTAAAGGAGGCATAGTGCTCACCATTTATATTTGTCTCTCCTCTTAAACACACTAAATTACATTATAATAGTTATATTTATGTAGGATAGTTTCATGATTTTTTTATCCTTTCATCTCATTTAAATATATTGGAATAAGAGGGCCTAATTGGAGATCCATTTTCTTGGTTTTAATAAGACAATCATTTTGAGTCCTATTGTACTAATTCATATGCATTAGAATAAATACCACTTGATTGTTTTCCTTCTTCAAAGAATTGTAGCATTTTATGTTAAATTTTTATGAGTTTTATATCTTCATTGTGTCTAAGTCTTTTATCCTTTGAATATTGTCTAATTCAGCTCATCTCTATGTAGTAATTCATTACTTTTTAGGTCATATTGTTTTCTAGGTCTATCTTGTGTGTATTTTAGCTGTGGTTAGGACTTCTTCCCTCATAAATCACACTAAGCTAGTAACCTTTGTATTAAAAACTATTTTAAAAGAGATTGACCTTGAATATTATGAACATAGGTCAGTCCTATAGGTTTCATTGTAAAACATTGAGTAGGCAAAGGAGATAAATATACTAGTGTATCACCTTTTAATTTTTAGGTTCAATTTAAGCTTTATTTTATCTCTCTCTATTTTCCTTATTGTCATGGTAGGATAGTTGTAGTTAGGTAATATACTAGGGGGAACACCCCTCTTTGGGGTATCCCTTCTCACATAGGGTCATCCACAGCCAAAAGAGGGTTTTAATTATGTCACATGGAAAGGATACGTTTTGAAACCACCTATCCAAAGCATGATTTCCACATTGATAATAACACCATAGGCTAAGGGAGAGATTAAGACTTGGTAGGTTCACCCAAGGTAAGTATTCATAACTATTTATTTTTAATTTGATATATAGATATTGTATAAGTAATATGTGTTATGAATTTATAAATATTTGTTTAGATTATCTCTATATTTAAAATTAGAGTAGATATATGGTTTTATTTACTTGTCATCTTTCATTTTATGTGATCTAGGCCCCCATTTGCCTACCATGATCCCTTTATTGTTTATTTATGTTTAACCATCCACCTTTATGCCATAAGCTTTTATGAGAATTAAATTAATCATATTTTATGTACTTATACCTAGCTAGGGTCATTGCATAGTGTCATTTTCCTAAAGGATTTGTAACCTTCTCCTTTGTTGTTGTGTGGTAAGACATCCCTTGGTTAGATTTAAAAAATATAATTTGGTCATGATCCTAATATAAATGTGTATTTTAATAGATGTTAGTTGATTACATTATATGATCTTGGATTTAATAAGTTAGATAATTGTAGATCTATCTTAATTTATTACGTACATTATAGTGAAGCTAATCTAAATTCTAACCCTTGTACTTTAAATTTTTCACTTTCAAACAACTAGATCAAGTTAGTCAATCTAGTATTAATAAATATTTGAATATTCAATAAATATATTCAACTAGATCATTTTGTTTTATCTAATTTTATCCTTCGTTATTAGGTTTTCTCCAAAAGTCTAAATCATGTTGGTCGAGCTAGTATTTTTATCTATTTTTAGGTCTAAGATCTTCAGTTAAATAGATCACATTGGTTGATTTATTTTTTTCATTTAGCCTATAGTATTTTTTATCCAAAAAAGTAAATATAATTGGTCAACTCAATTATTTTCCTATTTTCTATATTTTCACTTACAATCAACTAGATTGAGCTAGTAAATATTATTTATTTTACAATTTATAATTTATAATCTTTCAAAAATTTAGGTCAAGTTGGTCAATTTAGCTTCATTTTTAATTTATAAGTTATCTATAGACTACATTGACTTGTTTTATCCCATTAAATCTCTATTTTATTTCATATTTTTACCTCTACAAAACCCAATCAGTTCTAGACAATACAACTAGCATTAAAAAATTTAGCATTTTTAATCAACTAATGAAATAGATATGGTTGATCTAGTCATATCTTCCAAGTTAGTTATAAATAAGATCATTAATTCAATTATGTAAATTACTTTATTTTACCATTTATTTTTTCAATAAAATTACTCAATACTATAAATTTCATTCTATTTTTACCTTATTTTAGGTTCTTTAAAATTGTATAAGATAATCAACTAGACAACCTAGCCAACTTAGTTTTATGTTTGTTTTCCATACCAATCAACTAATTAGAAGTAGTTGACATAGTTTTTTGGGCTTATTTTTAATCATTTTAATAGGTGGGAGACCTACTCTATTTTGGCCTATTTTCACCTAAGTTAAATATGTGGTTGATTAGTTCATTAGGTGTTCAACCTAGATATATTTCATAATCCTATATTAGTTTTAGATTTTTATCAATCAAGAACACTACATAGCTAAGTATTTAGATTCATTCCTTACTTTTATTATCACTTTAGATGAAACTATTGAATTCTTTCCTTCATGTATTCCTAATCACAAACCAATTACTACATGATGCAACCTATAATCATCCAAAAGTGGTATTTGAGTGCTAAGAGTGATAATTAAGACTACCTATCCATAGTTTATCCCTAAACCTATCCTAGAGCCTATAGTCACACATATCTAACCTTTGTGTGGGTCACAAGTGTCCCTAATCATCCCTAAAATAGCCCCAAACCCTCATTTCCTAGTTTTGGCCCTTTGTGCCTAGTGTTTTACTAATTAGATACCACCACCATAATAAAGACACTACTGCCACATGCAACTAATGTACTTTACCTTTTTATCCCCAAAACATATATTTTAAAAATTAAAAGTTCCTAGGGTTGGCCTAAACCTCTTTTATCACCTACACACAAATCAAAACAATATATATATATATATATATATATATATATGAATTTTATACCTGTAACCACTATATGGAAATCAAATGAAACATACACATTCAATTTAGAAAAGTGTGTGTACAGTTAAGGTTATCCATCCCTATTTTACCCTAATTTTTAATACTACCATATATAATAACCCTAAGCTTATATTAGCTATGTTTCTAGTTGTAAGCACATTCAAGTCATTCAAGGCGTTATCATACTAGATTCACTTGTACCTACACTGACACTTATGTGGGGAGAACTAAATCAGGCTTGATCCCTCTTTTGAGTATTGGTATATAGGAAGCTCTCTTAATAATGGGGTGTTGAGGATGTCCATCCTACCCTACTAATAAACACACGTTAAAATCATATCAACTATATGACATAGCTACATGAAGGATTAGGTTTTTCTCACTAAATAATTCATTATAAGGAAAATATAGGGTTTTAATACTCATGCATGTAGTAACATACCTTAAATTTCTAGACACAAGTGTACCTAAAAGCTTTGGATAGTCTTTCATAGAGGACACTACCACCAATATCAAGACACTACCACCACATTTCAAATATTATCTAATTATGTAAATATTATTTAGGAGGGGTTATGATACTAGGATCTAATTTATGACACTCAAACTAGATTCCACCTTATTTTATAGCACCTAGATCACTTGTCTTAATTATTTTCTGGCTAAGTTCTTACTTGCACTATTTATTAATATTTTAGAAAAATTAAATATAGTCAATTTTGTAACAAGTGGTATTTATTGAATATTATTTCCTCATTTTTTCTACTTATCTCTTTCAAAAAACATAGGATCTACACTTATTAAGTCCTAAAGGTTAAAAACCCACCTAAATTTTGCATCTTCAATGTAATAAAATTGTAATATAGTTAAATTTACTCACCCTAATCCTCCTTCACACAACAATCCTACTCCTCCCATTGATACTACTTAATTACTTGATCAAATACTTCAACAAATAAACAATATGAAAATCACTCATAATAATAAAATGATGAAAGTATAGTCTCATACATTAAAAATGCCTATTCAACCACATCAAGTCAGCATGACTCAAATAAATTATAATTTTCCCCTTCCTCATCTTAGTGATGCTAACAAGATTATCATCCCTCACCCTCTCATACTTTAAAAAAATATTTAACATATTCAAAACAAACATTTATATCATTTAATTCTATCCATAGATATTGGAAAAACTTATTTAAATATAAAATATAACCTGACTAAATATCTTAATATATTTATCAAGATATTTATCAATCTCTATAAATAATATGTCTAAACTAACACCAAGCTCCTATCCAAAACCTTTGTTTATGATGTACTCCAATGGTACAATCAAATTCATAGACATTACACTATTTATATTAGGATTAAAAGATGTGATATTCCATGTGTTAGTAAATAAAATATGTTATAAATAAGCATAAGGATGCTAAAACATTGAGCCCAATCCCTAATGGGGTGTTGCAAATAGATTCTAAGAGATATTTCAAGAAAAAATACTATCAAACCTTTTAAATAGTGTCTCTCCTTCCAAGTATGACCAAGAAGTGTGTCTTCCCTAAATTTGGTAATCCAAGTATGTGTTAATGATGATTAGAAATATTATCCATCATTTATTAATGCACCAATGTCTTAGGCTCATGAGTTTGATCAATTTATGTAAATAGCTGAAGCTTTGTGAAGGCAATTTTGCATTATAACATTACACAATTTTTTAGCCATCTTAATCAATGGTGAATACCTATATTTATATATTTATAAAAAGGTGGAGGAACAACCATGATCATCCATATTGAGATGAATATTTGTGGCTAGAAGCTAATTCAATTTTGGAAAGACAAGTCATAAATATTTGGAGAAATGGGGCATTAATAAGGCATAGGAATGCTTAATCCTGATATTTGTTCCATTAATGGATTATGTATTCCACCCTATTTATGATGTTATATGTTGATTTATATTTATAAATAAATTTCCAATTAATATATTTTTAATAACTTCTATTGATTTTTCACTTAAGCTCTTAATTTGGTCTAAATTACTTAAGTGGCTTTTCTTAATTTTCTATAATTCTTTCTAAATTTGTTACATGCTTAATTAAAATAGTAAGAAACTGTCATTTTAATAAGTCATAATTTTATTGGATTGTAATTATAATAAGGTTTATATTTCATACAAGACAATACCCTAGTTAGGGCATTATCGACATGAAATAACACATGCACATGACTTGTGCCACCGAATTAGAAGAACTTAATGTCTAGAGCATCATTTTATGTGGTTGTAACTTTAATCGAAGTGATTTGAGAAAATATAATGATCACATAAAATTAATTTCCCCATTTAGGGATAGATTATCCTAAATTGGCACTTGTACATGATAAGTTCAAACCATTTAGTGCATTTTAGTGATTTTGGCCTAGATTATGCATTATCACAAAATATTGCTTAGATTGATAATTTTAGCACAATAGTGATACAGATTGGATGTATACATTTTAACCATATTTTAGAAGGCATGGAGATACATTCAATCAAAGTGACATATTTTCGAAGACTAAAATTCTATAATCAAAAGAAACAAATTTTGTTCCCATTTTCCATTTTTCAAAATTACATGAATTATAGAGAAATAGGTTTACAAAATACCCCAAATTTATTTTTGGAAACCAATGATGCCCCATTGAGGGGAAAATGGAAAATTTTAAAAATATTTTATGGATGCAACATCGATTGAAATAATTTATAATACCATTAATTTTAAGAAAAGAGGATGAAAAATGGAACAAGTAAAAGAAACTGGAAGGGAAAATATATCAACGAGGCTAAAATAGTAGCCCATGGAAGATAAAATGGATTGAATATAGGCTTAGGGGTGATTTTATTTAAAAATTTACTATATTTTGACCCTTAGTGGTAAAAAAAGTAATTCTCCAAATAGCTCTAGTAAATTTAGAGCTCTGGTATTTGCACATGAGTGAGCTGAGCAAAATGGCTAATATCCTACACCACCAACATCTTGAAGATTATATGAAAGAGTACCAATGACCACTGGGGAATAGGTCATTGGTAGGTATCTTTTTGGGTTTTTAAATTTGTCATTTAATTCATTTATTTCACATAGGGTAGGGAAGTTAAGGTGATCCTACCATTTTCCCAATTTAAAAAATGGTGAGTTCACCCATGGAAGTGGTGAAAATGATAAGAGATTAATGATCTTTTTTATCCTTTGATGGGTTCATGAGTCAAAATGGAGAGATAAATAATACAATGGTGATATTAAATTTTTGGGTGAATTTTGCCTTGTCAAATGGTGAGTTCACCAAGATCAGTAAGATCACCCTGTCAAATGATAAGAATAACTTACAGATTGGTGATGTAATGGAAAATAGCAAGATCACTCTATGAAATAGTGTGAACATGATAAAATATAATTATAATATATTAATAAATGGTATTAGTGTATATATAAATGTAAATATTTCCAAAATAATGGTAAGAATGCCAAAAGAAAGTAGGATGGGGCTCCTAACTGTTTAGACCAAGCCCAAAATTAGAAGAAAGGTAGAGGCACATAATAGTTTAGTCTAGGCCTCAAAATTAGATGAATATGATTTAGAGAGATAATTTATGTGATCCCCACATTTTTATTTACAAGAGTGAGTAATAGTTATCATATCACAAGAGCGATGCTCTCAAGTTATATAGTGATAGGGGCTAATGACAGATGAGCTTATGGGCATATTGGTTGGCATGGTCCTATATCACATGGAACACTTGTTATTGATTTATGTATAAATATATTTTTTATCAGTAATGGTAGAGAGATGAAATTTTGAGACATTTATCTTGCATCTACTGACTAGGGAGGTATAGTGACACTAGATGATGTACACTACATTCTATGAGTACCCATGCATAAACCTAGGATTACATAGATGGTGGAAGGGAGAGAAGTAGTGTTGGATGGCCTAATTAGGTTAATAGATTAGGATATAATATATGAGTGCATTAATGTAGATTCTCTAGTGTATATTCCCCCTTAAGGTAAGGGTTTTGATAACTCTTATCAGTGGCCTTCTATTACCTTATAAGAGTGGGTGGTGCTTTCCCTTGGGGTTGATCATTGTAGTATAGAATATGTTTGACCATATGACTAGTTCACCTAGGGACCTATGATTTGGTACAACTATATAGGGATTTAAATATGATCACATATAAAGGAGAGAAGAACATAGGTCACATCATGTTGTTATAGGTGTGGGTTTAGGAGCATATTATAATCACATGACCACTGGGGCCAAGGTATCAGAGGGGACCAGAGGATCCTATATCTTGTGCATGGTACCCAATAAGATTAGATATTCAAGGAAATTTTGTATACTTACCCTATTATAGGTAAGACATTGATGAGATGGAGAACGTGAATTTCATTTGACACCCTTACATAAGGACATAGTTCACATGGGTGGGGGACCTATTTATGATTGGATACATGACCACCCCATGTTATATTATAGGGTGTAACAATTACACCATGAAGATGTATAGGATAGATCATGTCTAGTAGTAGTTTGAGATGTGGTATGAAGTTCCTAAAGTTTTACATTACTTTACTCATGTGACTAAGGAGATCAAGGAGTGGGGGCCACTAGTGCCTAGGGTAAAGGTGGTGATTGATTAAAAGAGGGTGGCATGTGTTTTTGGACTACATATATATATATATATATATATATATATATATATATATATAAATAGAGAGAGAGAGAGAGAGAGAGAGAGAGAGAGAGAGAGAGAGAGAGAGAGAGAGAGGTGATATATATATATATATATATATGCCACATGGTTTTGGGAGGATGACCCATCTAATTGACCAAGCCATTTCCCCAACAACCAGTTTTGAAATAGTGATGAGTGAGGATGAGGAAGGATTAGAGATAATCCCTAAAATAGTAACAAGGTCAAGTGATAGTACATCCAACCATCCCATTCACCATTCCAATATAATTTACACAACCTTATAGGTAATAATATCTAGTATAAAATGTGGAGATGGTTGAGATAGATGGCTAGGAGATGGATATGTGGGATGCCCCAAGTATAGGGGCAGGTTCTAGAGAGCCAAGGCTTTTTGAGATGGTATAGGTATAGGGATCAGATCATGAGTGGTAGATCCATTATGCATATGTAGGTCCATAGAGGAATAGACACTAATTGACATGATATAGAGGGAGATAAATGCATGCATTATAGAGATAGTAGGTTTATAGAGCACTATGGCTAGGTTACAAGCATAGTTGGTTATTAAATAAAGGGAGACCACTAGGTTATAGGGTTTGATCATAGCTAGGGATGTAAATATTTTAGGTCTCATGGGATAAGTGGCACAACTATTAGGGTTTCATGATCGATTAACCACATGAGACATAGAGTATGTGACCATGGTTGGTGAGCATGACCTCAATTAGATGTATATGTAGAGGATACATTAGGAAAGAAATGAGGCATAATTCTAAGGAGGATATAGTATTAGGTTTAATGAGACATTTTTTGATGTGATTGTGTCCAAGGATGATGCATGAAGGATGATGTTATATGTATCAAGGATGAGATAGCCTACTAGAAGTGGGCCAATGAGGTGTTAATTCTTTCAAAGTAGAGAGTGTCATCCTATATGAAGTATATTAGGTCATAATGGATGATCAAAACTACCAATTCAAGTCATGGGATAAATTTAGATTAGTCAGTGATGTATCTAGTTGCACAACACATTTTCATGGTACCTCCACCACCACATCCACTAGAATCTACCACATCAAATATAGGTTAGGTATACATCAAAGTCCTCCCATGGATGAGTAAGATGAGAGATGATGATAC
Source organism: Torreya grandis (assembly GCA_037957365.1). Taxonomy (NCBI): domain Eukaryota; kingdom Viridiplantae; phylum Streptophyta; class Pinopsida; order Cupressales; family Taxaceae; genus Torreya; species Torreya grandis. Next base: position 3,530,319 of record JARHVA010000851.1, on the reverse strand, counting down.
TAGCTCTACCTTTTTTTGTGTACTTATGAGATGTATAGATACTCTCATGATGTATAAAAACATGATATATATAGATGTGTGTGTGTGTGTGTGTGTGTGTGTGTGTGTGTGTGTGTGTGTGTGTGTGTGTGTGTGTGTGTGTGTGTGTGTGTGTGTGTGTGTGTGTGTGTGTGACACTCATATTTGGCATACTATAACTTATACAGAGAATATTAATATTATTTCATTGTCACATGATCTATGCATTTATATTTATCTTGTTATGATATGGTTTTATATGATAATTTTAGGATATGAAAATCTCATATGCATGTTGATGTATTTATTTTGTTTTAGTATGAATAGATGCTAAAATATAATTTAGAAGATGGACGTCTCAAACTAAACGTAGAAATAGTCAAATAGACTCATAGTTTATGCCAAGAGATACATGTCTTACATAGAGTTCTGTGTTATAAATGGTGCATTCATAAATGATATTCACTTCTTTATTCACTGTTGTATTTAGATCACTTGGTGTTTGATATATAAAATTTCAAATTATGCATCATAAGTATGAGTAACTTATAATAACATTTTATTTCTATTGCAAATGGCCGGTTCAAATGTGAATATTTATAACTAAGAATAATGATAAAAATATTAATAAAATCAAATTTAAAACTATTGAGATTTAAAAAAAAACAAAGAAAGACAAAGATAAAAAACCAATACAAAAATGTAACCTAACATAAACTCAAGATATGAACAATTAGGACTTAAGTAAGAACAAGAATGTATAAAAAATAAAGCAATAAAAATATTTTTAAATAACTATAATTCAAGATATGAATAATCATGATTCATGTTTATAAATAGAATGTACTTAAAAAACAAACAAATAATAAAATAAGTCAAATACAACCCAAAACAAATCTAGTCTAAAATGGAAATTAGACTAAAATATGTTTATAAAATGCATTTGAACATAAAGTAATAAAAATAACAAGACCAAATAGTAAAGCAAAAATAAAACACAAAAAAATAAAAAGAAAAAATAACAAAAGAGTAAGAATGAACAAATATCAAAACAATAAAACAAATAAATTAATAACTCAGAAAATAAATAAAACAAGATAAGACACCAACAAACAAGAGAAAGACATGACATAGTGCAAAATAGAGACTAATGTATGAAAAAAACTTGATAAATTAAATAAAGAGATAAAAAATCATAACTAAACAACAATAAAAATCAAATAAACATACCCAAACAAGGGTTAGTCACAATTTTAGTGCAAACAACAAAAAAAGGGAATTATTCATGTAATTGTAATAGAGGCATTATGCTTTGGGATACGGTGACCCCTCATCTATTAAATAATAATATTGGTACAATGAGATAAAAAAACATGAAGATAAAGGTTCCCACAAGTAATAGGGAAAAACCAAAAAAAAAATGAGGGAAAGAAAATAAAATGAAGGGGTCGTTGAGTTGACTCTAGATCCATGAGGCAAGTGGACACTACCTCCATCGTTCCATGGAAGAAATATCCAACATGAAATTTAGGCCAAATGTAGTTCTCTTAGGAATTGGGATAAAAGAAAACTGATGATAATAAAACATGATTTTATTGTAGAGGAAAAAGGAAATGGGCTTTCAAAATGGTCATAGCATTCAAATGATTTCTCACAAAATGGAAAGAGCATGGGATCATAATAAATAAAAGTGTAAGACAATGTTTGTGTTTGTTTTGTCTATTGATTTCTAATGTTTTTGTGTTTTTGGGATAAATAATAGAAAATAAATTTTTAACAAAAGGCCCAGGGAACTACCTAACTAAGGAGGTGCACTTACATAGGTAAGAGTTTAAATAATATCTAAATGAAATGAAGATCATGAATATAAATAATGGCATAGAAAAACTAACTAGTTGAGGAGTTGCACATCCACAAGTAAGGAAAATAGATAAACTAGATACAATGGTAATCATGGATATAAATAATGGCACAAGGAACCAACTAATCAAGGAGATGTATATACAAGAGTATAAGTTCCAATAACAACTAAATCTAACTGTAATGGCCCTTGTAATCCTATTAAGGCAACCATACCTACCAAATAGAATTAAAATAATAATAGAATAGTGTGTAGTATTAGATAAATCTACAGAAACATTCAGTAGGTAAAAATCATGTGTTGATATATCTTTATTCACTTTCTTGTAAGAATAAGCTATAAAATATTATTTAGGTTGAAATTATTTATAGAATGGGTGTTGAATGTGTCCAAAATACCTATGAGTCATAATCAATATCATAATTGGTTATGGAATGAAATTGTCTAAGTTATAATGGTCCAGGGTATGAAAATGATATTGTTCAAAGTAGAATGGTCCAAGTTAGAATGGTCCAAAACAGGACAAAAATGAGTCTAGTGGAATATAAATAATCCAAAGTGCCAACAATCTAGGGTTACAATGGTCTAGACTTGTAAAATAATATTGTTAACATTAGTCTAGTCTAGGGTAGGTCAAGATAGAATAAAAATGGTCTAAGATAAGATGGTCCAAGATATAAGAGTGGGATAAATTGACTTCAACACACGTTGTCCCCAAGTAAGGGGTCTTGTAGATAATGGTTGAAAAGGATGTTAAGCATATAACTACTTGAGATGTATAATATTCATGGGATCTAGGAGTTATTCACTAGTTTGAGTAGCCAACCAATATGCCCCCAATCCATAATTTTCTATAATGACATATGGGCCCAACAAATTGGGTTAAAACTTACCCTTATTTTTATGTTTAACATTAGTATTCTTTTTATTATCTTTTAAGACCAAATCACCAATTTGAAAATCCATATGGAGAATACACTTATTATAGATTTTAAGCAATCTATTATGATAATATTTCATGTTATCTAAGGTAGCCAAATGCTTGTCATCAAGGAATTCAAGCTCTTGTAACCTATAAACGCTATAATCTTCATCATCTTCAATATTCTATAAGGATACTTGAAGTGAAGGTAGTTCGATCTAAATTAGGATAATAGATTTTACGTCATAAAGAAGGGAGTATGGAGTGGCTCTTATGGGGGTTCAATGACTAGTTCGATAAGCCCAAAAGGCAATTTTTTTTTGCAAGTTCTTATTAAATCCAATCTCATTGACAATATTCTTTAGGATTATACCAATGGTTTTGTTTGATGCCTAGTCTTAAATATTGCCTTATGAGTTATATGGTGTGGATTTCTTGTTATTGATTTTAAATTTTGATAAAATATACTTAACATCTCAATTTATAAATGATCTACCATATCAGATATAATACAAGCTAACATACCATATCAATAGATAATAGGGTAATATATGAACTTGGTAATCTACTTCTTAATGATGTAAGTGATAAGAATGGCCTCAGTCCACTTAGTAAAATAATAAATATAAATGAGGATATGTTTATGGCCATTAGAAGATGTTGGGTTAATTTTATTGATGCAATCAAGGCCCTATGTAGATAATGACCATGGTGTAGTTATCAACTATAATGGAAAGGAAGGTGTGTATATCAAATTACCATGCTGTTGGCAAGAAACACACTTCCTAACATAATTACAAGCATTGGTTTCTATTTTGGGCCAATGGTAACCTATTATGAGGATTTTTTTGGCTAATACTACACTATTGGTGTAGTCCACACACATTCCTTCATGAACCTCCTCAAGTGTTGACTTGGGTTCTCTCAAAGATAAAAAAAGAAAAAACATTCCATCATATCCTTTATGATAAAACATGTTTACAAGGAGAGTATAATGGGCTATGTGATGAAGGAAAATTTTCTATCAGTTAATAAAAAGTTTAGGTGGAAAAACTTGGTCATGAAAATTATTATAAATGTCTTGAAACCAAGGTAATTTATGTGGGGGATTGGGATCAAAAATGGTACATACCCTCTCTGAATTTTGAAATACATGAGGAGGTTATAGAATATTTTCAATAAGAAACTAGTACTATTTAGCATTGCTGACAATTTGTATCATAGACCCAATTGTTACCATTACTTCAATGGATCGGTTATGGCCCATGTCACCTGTTTAAATTATGAAGATTGTCATCTCTAGTCTGATACTTATCTATAGTTTGATTTATAATCAATTGGGAATCCCCATAGACCACTAACCATTAGATATCTCAATGAATGAGAAGATGAAGTCTCATAATAAGGGCTTCATATTTAGCCATATTGTTGGTATAACAAAAATTATTATGAAATACCTTAGGAATCAAATCCCCTTATGGTGTAATCTTCAAAATGTCAACACCAAATCTATGGGATTTATATTAGCCATAAAATTATGGTTTCCATTATTTAGGTTCCTCTATTACTTATATTTTCATAATAAAATCATCTAGAAAATCAAATATGAGTGGTTGAGTATCTATAATAGGGGCCTCTACAAGCTTATCTTTAATAACCTACCCCTTGATAACCTTTTGGTTTTGGTACTCAACATCAAATTAACTTAATATAATGACCTATTTAGCCATGAAACCTATGAGAGTTTCTTTGGAAAATAAATATTTGAGGGGGTCAACTTTAGCAATAACAATAGTTTTGTTATTCATCATATAATGTTGTAACTTCTGGGAGGTGAACACTATTTCTAAATAAGAATTGTCAATAGGAATATAATTATGCTCATAATCCAAAAGTATGACACTTAATTAGTTTACTAAATTCTCCTTTCCTTGATCATCATGTTAAGCCAAGAGTGCCCCCAGTGCTTGTTTAGTTGATAAAATATAAATAATCAATGGTTGTCTAGGTGTTGGTGCTCTTAAAATTAGTAGGTTTGCCAAGTATGTTATGATCTTTGTAAATGATAACTGACACTTGTTATCCCATTGAAATGTGACCCCTTTCTTTAATAAGAGTCTAAATAAGTATCACTTGTACTTTAGTTGTGAAATAAAGCTACTAATAGATTGAATTTTTCCTTGTAGACTATGGAGTTGTTTGAGGTTAGAAGGTAGAAGAATTTATACAAGGGTTTTGACCTTAATAGGATCCACCTTAATCCCTCTTTATGAAATAATAAACCCTATCAATTTCCTCAAAATGAGGTCAAAAACACATTTCTTAGGATTTAGATGAACTATGTACCCATGAAATCTCTCAATGATCCTTTATACACCATCAAGATGTCTACCACATGTTCTTGATTTAGCTAGGATGTCATCAACATAGGCCTAAATTATATCATATATCATGTCATAGAAGATGATAGTCATAGCACATTTATAGGTAGACCCAATGTTCTTCAATCCAAATGGCATGACTTGATAATAGGATGTTCCCCATAGAGGGGTGAAGATAATTTTATGCTAGTCTTCTAGAGTTATCTTGATATGATTATATCCTTAAGATTCATCCATGAGGGATAACATCTCATACCTAGCATTAGAATATATAATCATATCAATATTGGGTAGAAGAAAATCAGCTTTAGGGTATGCCTTACTGATATCTCTAAAATAAATACAAATGTGTATACCCTATGTATTTTTGATAACTAAGACTATTTTATATCCATTCAGAATAGTCCAGTGGTCATATGAAACCTACTCCTAATAATTTCTCTAGTTTTGATTTTACTAGAAGATCGATTGTCGATGCATATTTCTTAATTTCTGTTTGAATGGCTTAGCTTCTTGATGGATAACAAGTGAATGAACAAAAAAGTTGGGGTATAAGCCTATCATGTCACAATAATCCCATGTAAATAAATTAATGAAATCCATTAGAATGGTGATAATTTGGTCACACTCTTCATTGGTGGAGGATCAGAGATAAAGAATATTTAGATTAACATAAGTCCCCATGTTCACCTCAATAGTGTTTTATACAAGGAGTGTAGAGACATCTTCTAGAATAGTAGATAGATTTTGATCCTTTTCCTCTTCTTCCACTTCAACCTTTGGTTATTCTTCCCAAAGCTTTGGGAAATGAGATGAATTTAAATCTACCAATTTAGGTAATGCCCAACTATAAAATATCTCAAGAATGTCAAGATCAAGATGCTCAGATAATTTCTATTGTTTGAAGGTGATACTAGCATTAGCTATGGAATTAGGAATTGATGGACCTTATGCATAATTTTGAGATGGGAAAACTTCCCCATCTAAGAATGTTTGAAATAGGCTTTCACTCAATGGCTTGTCTTTCTCTTTACTATTTCCATGATCAACAAGAACCTCAAAGAGGTTTTCACTCGAGGATCTTGATGTTTTATCTTTTTCATGACCAAGAAAGTTTCCTCGCTCTTTGAAGTAGGTATAAGGGTCCAAGGAGAAGTCAAATCCTTTACTATGATCACCAATTGATAATCCATCTTTTAAGCCCATGTACTTATCAATATTATTTATTCTAAAATTCATCAAGGTGTATGATAGAATTATAATGGTACCAATCAATGCATTTCGGATGGCTAAGGTAAAGGGCACAATGGGATGTGATACTCATAATGGAATTTGAGTCAAATATGCCTATGTTAGAAAGCTCCTCATAAATACTCTAATGGGAAGATACATCTTTTTTAAGAGTTTTATTTCTAGTTGATTCATAATAATCACTATCTAAATACACAAGGTCACCCCAAACATTATAAATATAAGACCTTGACTCTTATTAAGCCTACCTACTGATATTGGTTTTAGAATTATTTACTCCCATGCCCTGAGACCTTTTCCTATAAATTAAAGTTATACATAATCCAATTAGGAATAGGATATTTAGTATTCTAAAAATAAGTAGCAATGTTACCAGAATATAACTAATCTCCTTCAATAAAAGCGTATCGATCTTGATTTTGTGAAGTAGCAGGTATGAATACCATTGTTGGTTTTTATGTATCCTTATTGTTTTACTAAATCATGTTGGGTTTGCAAAGGATTTGGAAATATTTGGGTTTGCCAAAATATTTATAAGACTTGGGTAACCTATCAATATGGAAGGCATATTTTAGATGGTATATGGAAACACCTGCATCCTCAATAGTGAACTATTATGCAAGGTTTGTGAGAAATGGATTAGCCAAAGTAGAATAAAGGTCACTTGGGTTTATATAATTATATTAGGGTGAATGCAAAACTATTTATTTGTTCTTCTTTCTGATGAATTCAAAACTAGGGCAATTTTTATAAATATAAAATTCAACCTCTAGGTGTTTACTATATTTATAGGGATGAAGATCGGTAGGAATGATGACTTCAATCCTATCATGGGGGAACTTGAGATAGTGGTGAAAATTAGATACAATAGACTATACTTCATGGATCTAAGGATGACTAAGAAGTATGTTATATGGTAATTCAATATCCATAATATGGCATAAAGTATGATGGGACATATATTAAATAATGATTGGTAAATCAATAGTTTCACAAGATTCCATTTTGGCATTATCATATGCCTTGATTGTGATTGTTTCCAGTTGGATGTCATTTTCATTATAACCCAATCATTGTACTATTTGAGTGATACTATGTTTAACCTTAAACCATTATCTAGAAGAACCCACTTGATTTTATGGTTTTCAATGATGACCTCAATATACAATGGTTTAGTATGGGTAGGACCAAGATCATACATATATCTATGATTGAATGTAACATCTTAGAAAGGGGTAAATTTCCTATAAGTGTTTGGAGTTATTTAGGGTTGATGTCTTAGAGAATAGTGGACTATTGAAGGAAATCATTCAAAATATTTTTGTGTACTTCAGATGTATGCAAAATATCTAAAATATAAATTTATGTAGGGGTTTTACCTAGTCTGAGATACAAAATGGATTTTCAATAGAAGCATGAGATGGTTTAGCCTTGACTAGTATAGTGTTCAACTTTGGAATCAAAGGCACAATGTTCATGTTGGGTCTAGTTTTATAAGAGGGCAAAGGGCTGTAAAGGGTGACTCATGAACATCTAGTTCCAATTATGTAATTTTGAGTCAACAAGGAGTCATTACATTTATAATATAAAGGAAAAGTGACTTGGATGGTGACTCATGAGTGTCTAGTTGTATTTTCAAAATCTAGAGTTAGCAAGGAGCCATTATAATTAGAAGAAGGGGGTTTAGAGATAGTAACCCATTAAAATCAAGGTGTAATAGAATCACTTGAACTTGATGCAGTATTACTTAAAGAAGAGGGTGTTGACCCTATAATGGGGTGTCTATTAATTCAATAAGAATGATATGGTTCATGAGCATTGATGGTAATGGTGGTAACATGATTTTAAAAATTATGTCTCATGGTGCTATTCTAATCACAAGGCATGTTATTGTAACCTAGGTTATTAACATGGGTATTATGATCTTGATTATGGTCATGTTGATTATGATTTTGTCCTTGTGCTTGTTCACACTAGTTTTACCCTTGATTCTGATTGTTTCTTGTTGGCCATTGATTATGTTTAGGAAATGGATCTTTATAGATGCCAATATCTTGATTAGTGTTTTTCACCATGTGTTTCACTTTATTTTCACCATTTTCAATCAAATATTCAATGAGATGTCTCAATTGAACACAATGATAAATTTTATGGCCAATAACATGATATAAGTTACAAAACTCATCTACTTGATACTAATCAAGTTTGAGGTGATATTGAGGGAATACCTAGGCTATAGGCCACATAATCATATTAGTTATTATGATATTTTGAGACGTAGCCTCAATAAGCTTTCCTATCTTGTTGAATACTCTATATTTATTAAATGTTATTTGTGAAGGAAGATTTTATAAATTAGTTGGTGGATTATGTGGGGCTAGTTATAAATTTAGATCTAGTAGATCCTGAACCATTTTCACATGCCTATATTTAGTCACCCATTCCATACCATGTTATTATTCTTATTAAACCCTTTAGGTTTTTATATTGCAATACTTTGAATAGGTGATTGGGTCTGATTAAATTTTTGACCCTATGAATAAATCTTGATAAGGACTTTAGTTTTAAGCACCTTCTCAATTTATACACCCTTGTTTATTATTTCCTCAAATGTATTTACTCAAGTGATTTATAAATTATGAGCCACTTTAGGGTGTAGGTTCTGTGAAGTATTATCTACCAACTATTTATCTATAAAATTGTGTTGAAAGCATATAGCTAATGATCTCAACTACTATAGATATGCTACGAAGCTATCTCCATCTTGTTTTGATTTACATAAGTAGACCATAATTAGTTCATGTTTAGATTTTGTAAGAGAAATGGTCCAAACAAAATTTAGATAAAGCATTCCTATCTTACACTAATCCCTTTGGTAACTTGAGGATACATTCCAAGTCTTGTCCAACCAAACTATGTGGAAACAAGAAAAGTAGATAAACATTGTTATAAGATACCTCTTGACACAATACAAAAAATGGCTGAATATGTTGTTGAGGATCACCCTTCCCTTTGTATTTGTAAAATTTGGGTGCCTCAAAATGAGGTTTAAATAGGACTTGGAGAATGCTTAAGTTAAATGGATATGGACATATCTCATCAAACTTGTATTTCTTGAATTGGTTTCCCATCTCCAATCTTGACATGATTTATTTCATCGAATTCCACTCCTATGTGTTTGATGTATTTGTAGGTGGAATATATTTTTTTTGGAGGGGTATGTGCCCATGTTACATTTTTTTAGGGATATAAACTGTATAATCAATAACTTTTTTTTGGTTTACTCCTTTATTCAAGTATGTTATCCATTTATTCTTAGTTGATAAATGTTTAATGAAATATGTTTTCATGAATTATAAGTATAATTTTGGTTTTGAAGAGTCTTTAGTTGGTTTACCAAAGGATGCATTTCTTGATAGGAGCTTGACAAAGTGTTTTGAACAATAACCTCAATTTGTTCTAATTTTTTCATCCCTTGGTTTTGTAAAGGGACAAGAGCCTCTTGGTATTGAAAATTGTATGCTTTGTGTCTGGCAAAACATGTCATAAAGTATCCCTAGGTTTATTTTATTTAGATGAGATTTCAAGATATATTGAAGATGTGTTATAAACAAGGTTATTTTCTATTTATTCTACCACATTATCTTATCTTTTTTAAACATTGTTGTTTATTGAAGTTATAGCTAAAGATTCAATTAAGTCTATGCTAAGTTGCTATGTATACCATTGACTAAATTGCTTAATCTTGGTAGTAAGATCTACATCAATGGAAAAAGAATATATGAACACTTATTTTCCTTTTTTAGAAGCAACAATGTTGGATTTTTTAATATGAGTTAGATATTATTCTCATTGTTGCTCTTATACCCTTATTAACATGTGCAATTGTTCCATAGGGAAATATAGTGACAACCTAGCACCTGATTCTATCAATCATAAGAGGGATTCATATTTATCTTTTAAGGCTTGATGTTGATTATATTATTCTTTAGACCCTATGATTGTTGGGATATCTTAAAACATAATTTAATTATCTTATTCATCATAAAAATTCTCTTCCTCAAAACTAGGAACATAAGAGTCCCCACTATGAGTGTACCTTTGCATCATGATTTGAAGATTGTTCTCATTATTTGCTAAGATGTAAAATGGGTTTTGAAAATATTAAAATGGTGATTCAGACATATTCAAACAAATGACAAGTTAATATGATAATATACTAAAATAAGTGGAGTATTACCACATACTTAAAATAAATGGTTACAAATTTACTCAATTTTGGTGGGTTAAAATCATCAAATTAGAAGAGATTAAGATAAATTTAGAACCTAAAGTGTGGGATAGAATAATAAAATTTGGACAAAAATAAGCCAATACCTTAAAAGATAGATATAACTCTGATGAATTGTGACTATAAAATTAGAATAGGGTCTTTCTAATTAGGAACATAACAATACAAATAAAAAATCTCAAAATATGAATTAACACAAGAACTTATAAGTATAAAGCTAAAACCAAATGGGCAATACAATGCTACTATATGGTAATAGGATGTAAACTTGTCCAAAAACTTAGAGCATGAGTGAATTCAAGATAATATATGTCCATAATGATAATAAAAGGATGATGAGTTTAGGTAATGACCTTTAATACAAATGGTAAATTGTACCCAAGTTTACTCAAACTATGTGTGAATGGCAAACTGATAGCACCTTGGCCTAGAAATTAGAAATGTGTGATTTTAAATCTAGATAAAAATGAATGACTTTAAATTTTTTAAAAGTGGTAAAATGGTATAGACTCAAATGGATATCATGAAAACATTTTTCATGAAATACAAACATAGTGTTCTAAATGATTTTTTGAACAAGGAAAAAAGTGATTATGATTTGATCAACATAACACCTCTTTATTTAAATGGTGTATGACAAGCTATTTGGGTTATTGACATGTTTTTTTTTCAAATATATTAATAATTAAAAAATACTAAGAAAGTAAAGGATAAAATGACAAAATTCTTAAGCAGAATGTCAAAAGTCCTAAAAGTGACAAGGTTTCATGATACTATCAAATTGTATCTATATACATGTTCTTGAGAGGATTTGAATTGTTAATGTAAAAATAAAAGTGCATGAAAATTAGGGTTTTTATTCCCCCTCTTCTCTCAATATTTTTTATGGTGACATGTAACTTTGGGCTACTCTCCTTGCATCAACAATATGTCTATGGCAAGTGGGGTTGTTCTAATACAAAATTTTCATGTGTCTATATGGTCTCACATGTGGTTAAAATAAGATATTATCACATTAATTAGATAAAAATAAATAAAATTATTATAAAAAGGTCTTATCCTTTTCACAACCACTACATCTATATATTTCTTAGTGTAGTGTGATGTTTAAGTTGATCATACATTTTGAGGGCAACAATCACTAATGAAGATAGTTTAACTACCCAAACTACCTTCATGGTGATTAACAAGCTCAATTTATGTACCATAACATAGAGTGGGGTTTAAATTATACTATGATATCAATTATTCGGTCAAAATTTCCCTAAATAACCCATGAGGAGGCTATGAACTCCAACTCATAAGCCAAATTGTATAAAAATAAGGACAAGTGAAAAACTTTAAGGTCATTTTAGGATCATCTAAATCATACATATCTAATGAGGATCTTAGAGACTTTATTTTCATGCCTAACAAGGAATAAATGAAAATAATGAGCACTTTTAGTCACCCAAGTTCCCTAAAGGGAATAGGGGGAGAGCATACATACAACACTCATTTTGCTTAAAAACAAACAATTTCAATAAACAAGCAAGAAAAATAAAACTCTTAAGAGTGTTTCGATAATATGAGAGTTCATTTTAAATCACCAAAATGAAGTAAAAATGAATTTTTCCTTTGTTTTGATATTTAAATAGAGACTAAATGCCTTGAATCCTACAAAAAGATGTTAGAAGTCTGAAATGAGGGTGTAAATTATTAGCACAAACTTCTAGCTTGTTGTTTTAAGTCTCTATTTTTATTGTATAGTTTGATCTCACCATTCCATAGAGTGATCTCTCTATTTACTAGAGTGTTTCTAAAATTCCAAAGCATGATCCCAATAAAATATATAATAAATACAACACTAGTTTGTGATCTTGCCATTTGACAAGGTGATATCACTGATTAACAAGATAAACTCACCAAAGCACAGGGTGATCGTATCAAAATAAAAAATATTAAAAGAAAATAATAATTACCTATCATTTTATAGTATAGAGAGATCTTGTCATTTCATAGGATGATCTCACTAATCTACAGAGTGATCTCATTGATTCATAGTGCATTCCCACCATTATACAAAGTAAACTTCCTAATTTGTAAATCAGTCTCACCAATCTTATAAGACACACAGGTAGATCAAAATGCATATAATTTATCTTGCCATTCATAGATTCATTTCTCCCATTCTATAAGTTGATATTGTTGATTTTTAGGTTGATCTCACTGACTTCTAGAGTGATCTTTTCATTTCACAGGTCAATCTATCATTTATCTCAAAAGTCATGGAAATATGAAATGAGATAAAACTAAGTAAAAACATCCTCCAAATTGGGTCTGAATGAAAATTATAAGGTATAAATATTTGTGTGAGGTGTGAGTCCCACTAAACATGCTGAAAATATAAAGTAGGATTATAAGATGCATTACTCCATGTGTTATTCAAGAAAATCTCCTATAAATAAGAATATAAATGCTAAATATTAAATTCCACTCCCTCATGGTGTTTTACAAATGCATTCTAAGAGCTATTTAAAGAATTAATACTACTAAACCTTCCAAATAGCATCCCTCCTTCCACTCTCAGCCAAGAAGCATGTATTTCTCTAGATTTGGTACTCCAAATTAGTTAATGATGAGTATCAAACTTCTTGATCATTTACTAAGGCACCAATGGCTTAGAATCATGAGTTTGATCAATTTATGGAAATAGGTGAAGCTTTGTGAAGAAAACTCTACATTATAATATTACATAATTTTTTTAGATTTATTAATCAATAATGAAGCCCTATATTTATAATTTTAAAAAATGTGGAGCATCAGCCATGACTGTCCATCTTGAGATAAAGATGTGTGTCCAAAAATTAATTCAATTTTGGAGGGACAAGTCATAAATATCTAGATAAATCAAGTATTAATGAGGCATGGGAAGGCTTAATCCTAATATTTCTTCCATTAATTGATTATGTATGCCACTCCATTGATTATGTCATAGGGTAATGTAGATTTGAGGAATGAATTTCCAATTAATATATTTTTAATAAGTTCCATGGATTTTTCACTTAAGCTCTTAATTTGGTTAAAATGCCTATGCAAATTTTCTAAAGTTTTTGTAATTCTTTGGAAATATGTTCCATGCTTAATCAACCTAGTCAGAAATGTAATTTTATGAAGTCATAATTCGAATAGAGTATAATTAGAAGGTTTCATTTGTGTAAGAAACAATACCCCAATTAGGGCATTATGGACATGGAATAACACATGTACATAACATGTGCTACCAAATTTGAATAATTCATTGGTCTAAAGCATCATTTTACATGGTTACAATTTCACTCAAAGTGATTTGAGAAAAGATAATAATCACATAAAATAATTGCACCATATAGGGATACATTAGCCTAAATTAACACTTGTACATGATAAGTTTGAACCATTTAGCACATTTTAGTGATTTTTCCCCAGATTATGTGGTGCTATATAATATTGCTTAGATTTACAATTTCAGCACAATAATGATAGGAAATGGGTGTTTACACACTACACACCTAAGGATTTAGTAAATTCTCTAGGGGATGAATTCCAACATAATGACCATTCTAAAAATTATCTTATGCATTTCATCAATTTCAAGAAACTTCATAACAAATATACTCACACATTCATCAAATGATGTAAGTATCTAGCTCAAAAATCAAAGCATAACATGAGTGATGATAATATATTAAAATTATTTTTTACCTCTCTTAAAGATCCTTTTCAATATAGAGTTTGGTTTTTTTACCCTAAAACTTTAGAAGAAGCCTTAGATGAAGAAAAAAGATAAGACTTTATTTTGAGTCAATTTAAATCACCTAAATAAACTAATAATTAATCTTTCCAATAATTTTATCATAAAATTGATTCATCTAAGCCTCCAAAACATCAAAAGGGATAATCTAATTTACATAATTTTAACCCAGCCCACCCTCCCTTGAGTCTAGAGAAAGTTAAGTAATTTCCACCCTCTAAACCCATGAGCTTTTATCCTTCCAAACCTTCTTAAAAATTATAAAATCCTAATAAGTTTTTTTGGTATCATGATACAATAGGTCATTATCATTATACTTATTTTAATATTCATTGATCCCTTCTTACCTTATTATTTGGTACACATTTCAATCTTTATACTTTTATAGAACAATGTTATCAATACTATGTTTATTACTTTAAAACCAAATCTAAAGAATCACAATCACATCAATATCACCTACATAGATCATAAATAATTACCCCAATCATCCACCTCATCCACTAATATTGTCTAAACCAAAATTGATCCTTTTACCTGCATTAATAAAAGAAGGATAATTATGTGAAAAAATTAAAATGGGTGGTTGCACCTATCAAATTTCAACCTCGTAACTCACATGAACCCAAGGAATACCTATTATAAATTACCTCTTCAAATCACATCATAAATGGTCCTGATTTAACTTATATACCTATTCATACCTATCCTAAAATTATTATGTCAATTTTAACATCCTTAAGATCCAAAATATCAACACATTTACCTATCCCACACTACATGACCAAACCCAATGTCATTATTTATTCTAATAATTAAAATTCACCCCACTCTATATCACATGTTGGTGCATCTTTTGATGCCCATAAATATTCCACTTAATAATTTGTGGCATATTTTGATACACATACGTACATCCAATTACCCTTTGATACATCCTAAAACAACCACTCTTCTCATACATTTCATAATAACAAACAAATTCAAATTAGTTTTTATTTGAGAAACATAGGATTTTATTTCACATGTTCATATTTGATATAGATGTTACCATATATTTTTCTCATTATTTTTGTCTCATTTTTCTTTGTTTTTGTGTGTTTAATTTAATTTAATTTATTTTACTTAAACCATTATTTCCTTTGGTTTATTTCATTTAGTTTCATTTTACTAGCACTATTATTTCCTTTTTGGTTCATTGGTTTTATATCACACAAGGTTTGGCATTTTCTTCCCTTATGGATCTTAGGTAATACCTTTAGAATTTTCATTGATTTTCATTTTATCACATTTTTGTCATTATTATATTAGTCTCTTTATGATTATCTGGTCCTTATTTACTTTCCCCCTCTTTTGAGATGACTACTACTTTCATTGGTTCTTATGTAGGATTTGTTATAGGTTAGTATTGCTTCCCTAGTGACATGACTCTTATAGTGTAGTCTCATACCTTTCATATCACTATTTTACATCCTTGTGATAATATACTATAATATTAATCATTTTATCACTTATTACATGGATGGGTCTCTCACATTCTACATATTTACCTTATTTCTATTAATTTGAGGCACGTATAGGTTACCTTTGAGATTTCACACATATATGTGGAAAAGTCAAGGTGTCTTTAGACACCATGGTATTTAGGTCCTTTTATATAGTGACCATGTGTAGTATCTCTTGTGTTCATCACCTATTTCACTCATGATTGGTTCTTTGAATCCATATGAAGGAATAGAAAACTACAAAAGAGTTAAAATATAGATCATAAAATAAATATAAGGAAATGATGAAAAGAAAAAATAATAATTAAAATTTCAAACTCACACTAGAATACATGATTCTTATTTGGCACATATCCTATTCTAGTGGAATCTCAAACCCTATAGTTTCCCTCATGATTATCAAAGGTCTATTGGGGTGTGGTAGGCTAGTATACTAGGGTAAGATGTTTAGTTATATCATATACTTATATTTCCACGTAGTTTATCACATAAGCACATAATATTCATGGTAGACTAATATCTCTATAAGGGGTTATGAGGATAAGGGAATAAATTATGGAAAAATAGGTTTATTTTAATTTTCATGCATATAGTCTTTGTGGTATGATTTATATACTTAACTTATTATCCCAAGATTTATGTTTTTTAGTTAGAGTATCTTAAGTCCTTAATGTCAATAGTTATTATCCTTACTCACTTTATTGTGTGTCTCATTCCTACTAATAATGTTAACATCACCCATGTGGTACCTCACATTCATTATTTATATCATATTTTCTTGATATTCCCATTGATAGGTATTTCTTTTAGTTAATCACATTTACCCACTTATGCCTCTTGGTTTATATTTTTTAAGTTCTATTATAATACCCTAGATAAGGCTAGGTTTTACTCAAAAACATTCCTTCACATTTACATGATAGACCATATTATTATCATACTAGTCATGTCATTAGGTGGTTATGGTTTATTACATTTCATTTTAGATCAAGCACTAAGTTTGATTCATCATCCTTTTAAGATTTTGATTTTCATCTATCCATAGTATTCTTATTTTATGTTTGTATACTTCACTTATCTTACATATGACATTTTAAATGTGTACATGTTTTTATTCATGTTTATTTTTGGCTTGTTTATCTTACATGACTTACATTTTATTTTCAATCATTTATGCTTTCTTCATAATTTTTTTGACATGTTGGTCTTACATTGTAACTTTCATCTCATTTTTATTCATTTATGTTTTATTTTTGTCTTGATTTGACATACTTATCTTACACGAGGTTACATTCATTTACTTACATATAATTAATGATCACAGTCATATTAAACTTACAATGTTTTTTAGGCTTTTCATGTAATTGAGTATGTTTTACGTTCATTTGTCATCATTTTGTCATTTACATATTTGGTTTTTTGGTTCTAACCTAGCCTTTATGATCCTAACTAGCCAATTTTCCAAGTAATTTAATCATTTTTGAAAGTTATTTATTACTACTTTGACCATCCTACATATGCACACATTTCTTGTATTTTTATACTTTTATCCCTAGGGGTTTTCAAATGTAGGTATTGTACCCTCCATTATTGATAATATGATATTTCCATCCAATCATTCAACATAAAGGTATATCAAGATATGTATATGGTACTTTTAATTATTTTCATTTAGTTTAAGAATTGATTTTCATATTACATTGTAATTAGCTTATCTGTTGTGTCACGATGTTCTTTCCTAAAGCACCATCCCATGTTAAAATATTGTGAAACATGATGAAATTTTATTTAAATATATGTATACACATAATATTTTTAAAAAATTATCATTTAGTGACATTTTAACTCTTACAAGAACTAATCAATATTTGATCTCTCTAAGTGCATGCCTTAAATAGTGCACTAGGAAGGGGGTGGGTATACCATTAGTGATTTTCAATATTATTGGTAAAATATATAATTACTTTAAAACATTACAAATATAACTTATATAACTATTTAAGCAATACATACCCCATTTATAGATTTCCCTAAGAATTTATCCTTTCAATATGCCATAACTAAGAAAAAAAAGCCCTTTTATAATAAATCATCCAAACTGATCTTGTTAGAAAGGATTAAGCACACATTACATAACTAAGTTAGTCTAGCCAACTTAGTTCAAGGATTAATGGTAATTTTTTCAACTAAAGGGATTGAGATGGTCAATCTTATTAATTTCAATAATGGAAGGGTTAAGGCTTATCCATTACAATAAATAGAAGGTTTATTTCAATCAAATGTAGAGAAATATTAATTTTCACTTCATTAAAATTCATAATTATACTAACTATGAATTTTAAAGATCCATTGCTTATGGTTTGCTTTGAGAGAATATTAATTGTCTAGTGGGAAGTATTGGATACAAGGTAGGAGTCTTTTAGTCTAGAGCTGATTTTTATAGTGTGATCCTTACAAAGCTACAAAACCTCTTGACAAGAACCATTTTCCAAGGAAAATATTGAGACTCAACAGGCTCACCCAATGTAAGTATTCCTAACTCTTGTTATTTAATTTTACACACACACACACACACACACACACACACACACAAGTAATATGTGTTATGAATGTATAAATCCTTTCTTAGATTACCTATATGATTAAATTTAATGTATATATACATACATATATATATATACATATATATATATATATACATATATATATATATATATATATATATATATACATATATACATATATATATATATATACATATATATATATAAGGTTTTATTTTCTTTCCATATTTCATTTTAGGTGATTTAGGACCCTATTTTCCTACCATGATCTCTTGATTATTTATTTATTTTTAACCATCCCCCTTTGTGACACAAGATTTGGAGGGCACTAGATTAGTTTTATTTGATGTAATTAGAACTAGCTAAGGTTATTACATAGTGTCTTTTTCCAATAGGTTTTAGAACACTCTCCTTTGGTTTTGTGTGGTAAGATATCCTTTGGTTAGGTTTAGTAGATATAATTTGATCATGATCCTAATATAAAAATGTATTGGAATGGGTGTTAGTTGATTACCTTATTCATTCTTGGATTTACTAAGTCAAATAAGTTACAGATCTATCTTAATTTACTGCATATAATTAGAACCATAATACATACTAAAATTAAAAATCATAAGTACAAACCCATGTAGAATGCATATACATACATATATATGTATGTATGTGTGTATGTGTGTATGTATACACACACACGCATGCGCGCACATGCACACACACACACACACACACACACACACACACACACACACACACACACACACACACACACACACACATGTTGTGTGTGTGTGTGTGTGTGTGTGTGTGTGTGTGTGTGTGTGTGTGTGTGTGGTTATCTCTATTTCTTACTTCATCCCAACATGGTAAGTGAAGTGTCAGGGTCCCTAATGAGCTTGCAATTATAACTACATATATTTTCCTACTAATAAGTTTAGGATCATAATCTTTGGATATTTCATTATGATCCTACTAGTTCTATTTGTATTCGTGCACTCTAGACATAGTCACTCTATGATTAGTAATCTTTATAGTTATATCTACTTGAGATACAAGTTTCTACTTCCACCATATGCCATCTTGTCATGTCAAAAATACCATTGGATAAGTAGCCTATTTCTAACAATAAATGTCTTAGGCAACAATACCAATCTATATGAACTAGCTAGCATATGGTTTGGATAGAGGAAAAAATTGATCCCCCATATATATGGTATGATGTACTACAATATAAGACCCAACGATGGTTTGTCTCCACCATAGTCTTCCACCACATCATATCTATTTTTGAATTTACTATTAAAAACCAATTTCAACATTAAATCTCTCTCTCTCTCTCTCTATATATATATATATATATATATATATATATATATAACTCTTACCTAATTTGTATATCTATAAAACTAAAAATTAAAGAGATAGTAAAAAAACTTAATGCACATTCTCTTATTACCTATTTATGAATGTTAATAAATTATAGTCTCATAATCTACCCTAATTCTAAGGGTAAACCTAATGTCTTCAATAAATATAGGTCAATTCCTACCCACATATAATAAAAAAAATAAGAGATAACATCTTTATGGTTGAACTCATCCCTAGGCATCCCATATATATCTTCATGGCAGTTCCCACTCCATCATCAAAAAATTAGGCCTAGATTTTGCTTAATTTGATACCATATCATACCATTATTGATGATGTTTCCTATTAGAACATAGATCATAAAGAGTTTTTAAAATTGGTAAATTGACTAGTACACCCAAACCCTTTCATTTCATGGATTTTATGAGTATCTAAGCTAATGGGGCGGGAACATCAATGGTTTTATTAGGTGAACTAATACAAACTACCCCAAGACATAGTAACATGCATGTGGATCTGACCACTAATTATAATTCCTCATAATACATAATCTCACTCATACCCATATATTAGATGGCCATGACACCCATGAATCCACACTGTACTAATATGACCCCTTACAATCTTCTCCCTATAAATAGTATCTATGGATAACTACAACATAAAATATGACTCAAAATGTGATATCGATCCCACCTCATTACCTAAGAAATGTGGTTCTCAATATTATGTGGGATCCATACTATATGGTAAATAAGAAATAATTTTATTCATCCAACATGAAAACAAGTTCATTAGCCCCATGGTCTATTGACCCTTACTCACACTACTATAAAAATCATGTATGATATGCACCCAAATCATAGTTCCCATATAATGCATGGTTCCTTAATTTAGCATATACCAACATAAGATAATAAATTATAGTGGTATATCTCCATCATACTTACCATAAAAACTCTCAAGGTCATTAGCATGATTATGGTCTTTTAGATATCTATAATTGTAATCATGTAGATATAAAAGAGTCTGATGATTAGCTTACAATTATCATATACATCAAACCCTTTGCCCTACTAAGCTCTTTCCTGACACTATAACACATAAATTAGCACATCACATATCATATGCATGAACACATGCACATCCTCTAGGGTGATATTGACCTACACTATGTCGCCAGTCACCACCCACTAGAATATGTTTGTGATATTCTCCAAACACCTAAGGAGCATGAATATTAGCTTCACACTTTATGGTACCAAATACATATACATGATCCCTCAAAATCCAAAATTTATTAATAATTATCTATCCATTTATATCGACCTAGATAATAAATATGGTATCTAGATCACATACACCATTCTATAGCTATGCCTTTGTCTCTAAATAAATATCAAACAATAACACCTTGTTAGATCTTTGACTAAAATTTTGAGAAAAAATAAA
This sequence comes from Torreya grandis, assembly GCA_037957365.1. Lineage (NCBI taxonomy): Eukaryota > Viridiplantae > Streptophyta > Pinopsida > Cupressales > Taxaceae > Torreya > Torreya grandis. The sequence goes on along the minus strand of JARHVA010000851.1, from coordinate 3,508,937 downwards.
AATAACTAAATTTTTGAATTAAAATTTAAAATTGTATACACACACACACACACACACACACACACACACACACACACACACACACACACACACACACACACATATATGTATGTATATGTATGTATGTATATATATATATATGTATGTATATGTATGTATGTATATATATATGTATGTATATATATATATGTATATCTATATATATGTGTGTGTGTGTGTGTATATGCGTGTGTGTGTGTCTATATATATATATATATTGTATCATCCATTTTTTCTATGTTTATACTCCATTGACCTATGATAGATTATATTGTACTAACCTTTTACTTTACACTCAACTATATCGACCATACTTAGAATATATTAGTAATTTATTTAATTTATTTGACATAAACCTAGTACTATATTTTCAATGTTTAGCATCTCCCTAATATACTAGTTATAATTGTACTATATCAACCATGAAAATTTTCTAATAGTTTTGGTTGCATATATATTATACTAGGCATGATCTTCTACTTTATACTGTATCAACTATACCTAGTAGTGCCAACCTAATATTTTATCTTTTAAAATACTAGTCAATATTTTAATTTATTACCAATTTATTCATCTTAATCTATTATATCATTTGTGTAAAATCATATAGACCTTTTTTTGTACATTTCATACGTAATCATATTGGCCATATAATACAATATTGGCCATTTTTATGTTTTCTCCACACCCAAATATATTGGCCTAACCTCTATAGTTATCTAGTGATGGTGACTTGTTATTTGGCCATAATAAATTCCCTTGGGTATATATTTAATTTAAAATTCCTACTTTACCCATGTCATAATTTTATCTACATTATGACATTTGGTAAGGAAAATTATGTTATGCATATTTGTCATGACACATAGATTTCATAAATCCATCCTATTTAATAAAAAATAAAAAATAAAGTAATGAATTCATCACATACCCACACATCTCTTGTTATTTATCCTAGGTGACCTCCTACACATATTCCTTATCATCTTATAGCCATAATTTATTACTACACTAAAAATGGATACTAAAATTCTCATTTTCAAAAAATAAAAAATGGACACATGAAATGCTTTTTACCCATTTATAGTAATAAATTAAAGTTTTATATTTTTAGTTATTTACCTGTAAATTTAAACAAAAAATCATAATTTTTTTTTGTATTTTTTTTCATGATCTAAAAGAAATGTTAAGATCCTAGCAAATTAATAATTTTTATGTGTTTTTACAGAAACTTAGATTTTTCTCTTATTTTTTATGTATAATCATATGTTATACAAATTGTAACCTTCCTTCATCTACAACACATGTAACATCCTCTATTTAGTCAACACAGTAAGTGATCTTACATAATTACATTTAGTTAATTTTAGTTCTTTCATCATTTATTTTAAATAATGT
>JARHVA010000851.1:3287500-3502500 GCA_037957365.1 Torreya grandis | reverse complement strand
ATTGGAGTTTATAAAACAATCTTGTTATACCACTAATTTGAAGGAGTGTTTTTACACTAAAAAAATTATTCCTAAACACTTTCCTTCTTTGAAACCAAGTTCCAAAACTGTTCATACCTTTCATTAACCAAAGTTTTACCTCAGGTCAAATTGGGTCAACCCCTTACATTTTAAAACTTTCATAAGGTCCCCTAGGTTTGAAAATTGTCACCATGGTCCTAAGTGAGGTCAAGTCACACCTTTAATGTCACACAATATGTTTTTATCTTTATCATACTTATCCATTTTTCTTAATGTCCCTTTATGCCACCTTTTTGGCCATTTTAAGGAAATGTATGATTTTTCATAAAAAGGAAAAGTGTCAAGAAGTAGGCTAATGTATGACATGTTAGATAAAGTCTTTGAAACTAAAATGTTGTAGGTACAATGTAAAATAATAAGATTATCTACAAAAATATTAGTTTTAATTAGTTATATGGACTGAGGTGACTCATCTATAGGTCTAATTGATTTAATAAGGTGCCATGGAATCCCCATGTGTCATTCTAAGGCTCAATTAGCTTAATCAGATCAAAAATTGATGAAAACTAGTTTTTCTGTCCTATCATTCCCTTATACAACTCAAAAAGGGTCACTGATTCTCATTTGGTATAGATAGGAGAAGAGGACTTGGAGTTAGTGCCCTTGGTGAATGTTAAGGGTCCTTATGAAATTATATTTCATGGTAATAGTTTTAGTATTAGTGTAATTTGCTATATGAATAATCATTAATATTGTTAGTACCTCAAAACTACCTATGCAATCCCAATGGCTTGGTTTTTCTCATCTGGTTGCATTTTTCAAATTGGCCTATGTGAACCAAGTGATTTATGTATACTTTAAGTTCATATGCATTCATTTCATGTTATATCCATCTTGGTTTGGCATGTGTGATCATGGAAGGATAGGCAGAACCATATCCTTATGTTGTAAGTGAATACCAATGGTCTATAGAACAATGTTTTGGTAATTACAGAGTTCATATTTCTATGAGTGGATTTAGGTCAAGATTAACACACTTGTTTTCCACCCCTCAAGGCATGGTTAGTCATATTCTCAATTGAAGGTTTATATTAAATATGATCATTGATGGAAAGTAAGGTCTAAGACACTTGATATAGTCAAGTAGCATTAAAACAAACACCTACAAGTTTTTACTATAAACTTAGCTATGTTCATACCTAAAAGAGGGATAAAATCATGTTATAAATAATCTGATCCAATTTTAGCATTTCGAATAAGTTCATGGATCAAGAGAACATCACTATGTGAGTGGTGAGACCATTACCTATAATTAAACCTAGATAGAAAGGTGTAGAGTTGAAGAATGTTGAAAATGGCAAGTTTACCTTAGTTTATATAAAAAATGATTATAATCCACATATTTTCATCCCATGGTGAATTTATATGAGGTTTAGGCAAGCCTAATGGATTCACTCTTGTAGCCCAAGCCTATGGGTAACATCTTAACATAAGAGGATATGATTAGTTAAAGATAATATGATATTATAATGGGTTTTAAACTCAATAAAAATATTCCTAGAAAAACTCAAATAAATACAATACCATTAGGCCAAAATGAACCTAGGGCAATGCAACTTGTACACCTATAGTGCATTGATAGTAAAGGGATAAGGGAATTATATCAAGGAAAAAATGAGTTAATTAAAGTGTGAGATGTTCCTAGTGACCTTATAAGGAACCAAAAGTGTGAAGTAAAATTTTATAACATGTATCATTACCTAGAAGAATCTCATGACTTCCCTAATGAACACCTATAGTTTTATTCATACTCAGACTAGCCTAAGCTAATGAAGGATGCAGGTTTGGTTAATAGATAAAGGTTTAAGATGGATATGACCATGTATAAATAAGTATAATATTGATATTATAATAACTAAATGTTATCTTTATAATCAAGTATGAATAGATTAAATTTGGGCAAAGGTTCTCAGGCCCTATTGAATCTAACAATGCAACACGTAGACATACCTATAAGCTAGTCTTGAGAATTTGAGATGTTGATGGATATATAAGCATGGATAAGATTTGAAAAATTGATATGTAAGGTCATCATGTGTTTTAATAGGCCTCTATGGTCTCCTTTAATTCATAATAATAGGTTAAATTCTCTCTATTTTATCTTAGACTTGAGACACTCCAAAAGCAATGTAACATGTAGACCTAGTCCATTGATGGTGAAAAGGATGAAATGGAGAGTATTAAATCAAAATGGGATGATGTTTAGGATTTAACTAAAGATAAATATGTGTTTAATATGTCTTATAGGCACTATCACCACTCATAAGTGGTCACATACTTAGAAAACTAGTTTATACCTACTAGGCCTAAGAACTGGACATGAATTTTGAGCTTCCAAATCTTACTCATAGTATCAGGTGGTATCCCAAAAAAATATGAGAGACTTCATGGGATAATTAAAAGTTTATGAGACTCAATTTTTTGTACATAATAACCCAAATTTTCTAGTTTCACCTCAATTTGTCTTAGGGGTGTCCAAAATGCATAGTAAGAACTTGAGAGCCAACTTGTTTCACTCATATATGTACAAATGAGATGCATGGGGTCTACAAAAGTTAGGTATATTTGAGGTAAGTCATGAAATTTAATCTAGTGGATTTGTTTTGAATTTTAAGTTCATAACCTTTATGAACCTAATTTAACCTTTTTGGGAATATTGGTGTATTATTCCTAATTTAGTAAAAACGTCTGAGTAATAAATTAAGTAAATAAATATGCAATAATTAAGCTACTAATTTCTATAATTTTATTGAAATTTTTAACTTTCTAAAAATATTAATAATAGGGAGAAAATAATACTTAGCTAAAAAATAATCGATATGGTTGAGACAAGGTTTGAGATTCATCGTGTAAGACTTGGACACTATCACAAAATAGGATCTAACCTTCATTTTATGATTGTATAAGAACACTAAAAGTGGATAAGAGTGGCACCAACACTGTATTCCACCTCTATCCCTATTTTCAAATAGATATAAGATTTAAAGGTTTTGTTTACCATGCCAGTGTGACGCTAGCTATGAAGTTTTGGTAGCTAAAAGTCTGTAGATCTCCTTATAGAAAAGATTTTATCTTCAAACCCTATACTCCATTGTGATTTAACCAATTTTAATTAAATTTGGGGGTAGTGGGTTCAATATCTATTTAAAATGTATCCACACCCCTTGTATGGGAATGTTGCCTACATACCAATAATTTGAAGAGGGATAAATCCATATGTAGTTCTCCCATTTGATGTGATTTGTGTAATATAGTGTATTAATATGAAAAATACTAAACTAGATGTTCTTGAGGTGGATAGGGACTAGTGTAAGGATTTTAATAATCTTGTAAGTGTATTGGCTAGATGTATGCAAAGAATAGGGAAGATTTTTTGAGTAGTCTTTCTTGTATTCTTGCTTACTTAGTGATAATTGCCAACTCCTTCCAAATGATCTTTGAATGGTATTTTATAGGGATTTATTGATCATGGGTTGAATGTGATTGCATTATTTTTACAAGGATAAAGATGGGGAATCAAAATAAAATGACCATTAGGGCCGAAAATGGACTTGGATAGGAGCATTAAAAGTGGATATAAGTGGCACCATTACTATAGTCTAAGTGCGGCACTATTATCCTGAGTAGATGGGACCTAATGTAGTGATTTGTCTTGGAAAGAGTAGTCTGGGTGAGTTAGGACCAAGTCTAGAAGGCTAATGATGATTCAAAATTAGTGAAAATAAGCATAAAAGAGCCATGAAAGTAAGCAAGAGGGACCTAAGGTTTTGGTATCATTATCCACACTCAAGTTACCATTTTTTACATTTTATATGACTAAATTCCCCCCCATCCCCCTTTATTCTAGTGATGCAACAAAGTGAAATACTAGGATAAAGGAAAAGTATAAATTTTACCTAAACTTACCTACAAGGGTGAAACTCATGAAGCTATTTTGATAGTAGGTGTGCATAGAGAGATCATGCTTATGAAGTGTGAATATGTAAGATAAAATATAAAGTAGATCATTTATTACTAGATATTATATATCTAGTACAATAACATACAAAGTTGGGTAAGAGACAAAAATTAAAAATTAAAAATACACCTCATCAGGTACAAAAACTAATATAAAACATGTTGTGATGTTGAGTAATGTTGAGTGATGTTGGATGTGTGCTAAACTAAGAGTAATATCATAAATGGATATAAGTGCTCAATTCCCTCAAAGTGGCTCAATAATGTAAAGGATATCCCTTTTTCTCCATCATTTCCCACTAAGTGAAGCTAGGTGATTTTGCATGTGTTGATTGATGTTTGGACTATGTGTCTAATCCCTCTGAATAGGTGGCTCAAGAATACAAAGGCTAGCTAGTCATTTAGATACATTATTTTCCCATGAATTGAAGCTATAAACTGATACTATTATAAAGTTTATATCATATGAGATGGATTTTCAATCCCCTAAATGCTCTGTAATCTAACAATATTGGTGTGGATAGCTAAATATATGTTTAAAACTAGGCCACCCTTGGCCACTTCAAAATATGGAGATTAGGCTTGTATAAAAGCCACTCTAAAACTGGTGCACTAGGATTATATGAAATCAATTTCAAAATATTTAGGTTAGACTCATAGTAAATCCACTTAAAAATGATTCCAACCACCTAAAGATGGAATGAGGCATGAAAATTACAATTCCTGGGTAATATTGAGCTCGAAAAGAAAAGAAAAAATGTGCCATGCACATTTCCCCCAATCATTAGTGTTTGAAACATGGATTATAATTTGGAAGTTATATAAAATACCATATCTAAAACTAGAATTGAGTTCTATCATTCCACACATAATGTCTCCTATATCTAAATTCTTCGAGCAAAAGTGTACTAAAAACTACTAATTATAAACTAGTATGACTATGCAAAATTGTAGTTGAACCTACTTTTTTACCTACTTTTATAAAGTTTAGTTTTTCTACTATTTAGATAGGATCATAAAAAATGGACACTAGAGGACCCAGTGCTATATTACAATCTTGGTGTTATTTTCCTAGGCTAAATTTGATGACTATTATAATATTTTCACTAGTTTCCTAGTCTATTCTATCTAGTTGTCATTTTAGGTGTTTTAAAAGCTAATTTTTTTACCATCAAGATATTTTAATCTCTATGACAAAACCCATATTTATTTCCCCCTCTTCTAAATGTAGGAATTAATACCCTATAATGACATCCCTTAGAAAAAGAGCTTTGCAATTTTGATATGTTGTAAAGATACATGATATAGCAATGATACTTGATGAGATATCTCAAGATATATCATGGTTTGTAATGAGATATTATTAGATCAATAAGGGTATGCCTAGATAGATATATCAATCTAATAGCATGTGTAATGTACTAAATTTGAATTGGAATTCTAGTTAATTATTAGTTGTTACTTGTCATGGAGGGATGGAGCATGATGTCCATCATGGCATCCAAAAAATTAAGAGAATGCATGATGTATATCATGGTATTTCAAACAATTGAGTAGAAAACATGCAAAATTACATAAGATAAGAAGAAAAAATCATTCAAGAGTGACCAAGGTGACAAGAAAACAAGGGACATGGGCACATGTCACTCAAATTAGAAATCAAGCATACAAGTCATGTTCAAATACCATATACATATACAATTGAAACAAGCAAGGTTGGCTTTAAAGACACAATCACATCGAAGAGTATAGGTAAAAGACATTAGAAAATGTCCTAAGGCACATACAAGAGACAAACAAGAATTGATAAATGAAATCACATCTATCTACACAAATCAAGGAATGAAATCATGTGTAAAATAGAAATACAATCATATCTAACTAATCAAAGGAAGAGGTGAAAGTATGCAAGACATGGTGTACAAGATTAGGTATATGCTATGAAATACACAAGTGTTATATACTAGTGAGTATTGATAGAGTAATCTATGTAAGCTAGTAAATAATGAGCATAATCATAATAACTAGAGTGTGTGTTGTATAAATGATAGAACCTGGATGGTGTAGTCATGTAGAAGATGCCCGTAATGGGTATGTATATCGATGTGTGTCTCGAATGTAGAAGTAGGATCCCCCCTCAATGGGTAGAGTGAAGTAATCAAGGATATGGATGTCACTGCACACACTCAAATAAGATCAAGTGAATCATGGTAATGTATATAAATCAATAAATAATAACATGTAAGACCAAATGTAATCTAGCACGATAGTAGAAATGTAAAGCATGGATGATGCATATAATCAAAATATTTTTGGTGTTTTGAATTATTTGAATGGTTTTTTTTATTTTTGAAAGTTTTTATTATTTTTGGTATTTTTGGAATATTATATTTTTTTAATATTTTTAAAATAATATATGTATAATCAATTGTAAAAAGACTATGTACAAAAAATATTGAGAAACTATGTATAGGTAAGCAAAAAGAAACTATGTACAAGTAATGCTGAGAAGAGATGATACTAACCAATGAGTCTCATGGGAGACTCCTTATCATAGTATACTATACCAAATAAAGTAATAATGTTTGATTGTGAAGCATGATGGAATGGATGTTAATATGACTCTGAATGTTCATATTCATAGTCAATATCTTAGAAATCATAACTTGTAGTGTTCCACTCATCATTGTCATCTTGATTTTGAACCAATGTAATGTTGGTGTTGACTTTTCTTGTATCCATATTTTTTCCTTTAATAATTTATGTTTATGAATTATTTTCATTAGGATGTTCAGTAAATCCCAAACCTTGGTGACAAATATTATCAACTGCTAGAAGAGGAGTAGTGATGCCTTGAGCATGCTTTCCCAAGCCTTGACCTTAATAATAAATCTATTGTAGATATTTTTAACCAAACCTATACTACTTTGAAAGTTGAGTCTCATTTTGGATAGGTATATTATCATCTTTTTGGTGCTTTACCTATGATTTTGGTGTTATTTTTTGCTCTGAGTTTGATTTTTAATCCTTTTGTTATTCTGAGTTATGCTTTAGAAACAACTTTTGTACTATTTCTAAATTTGACCCTTTATGAATGTGTTCCTATGTCACTATGGATTGCTTGATTTATTTACCTTGTATATGATCCTCATTATAAATTATATATTGTACATGTTGTTTCAATGTAAAACATGAATCTGTGTGATGCCCATACATTCTATGATATGCACAATAGTATCTAGATCTTCTCACTAAATGTAGAGGAGGTAGTTTGATCAATTTATATTTAATCATTTCCCTTAGTACTCACTTTAACTCTTATTTTATATATTAATGATTTTATAATCACTATTTATAGAATTAGTTTGTTTTGATTTCTTGTTTTGATATTTAACACTGCTTACAACCAATTAACTAGGTGAAGGTACATATATATGATTGACACTAGGGTGCCTTTTAGGAATTTGTATTATAATCTGATTTTCCAATTATGTGATCTTGTCATGTAATATCTAATTATATGTTTGTAAATATGAAATTATCTTACTCATACTATTGATTTGATCCCTTATAGTCTCACAAGTGTGAACCCTAGTTGATTTTTATTGAACATGTAAGCACATATGTTGAAGAGGATTTATAGGAGCCATATGCTAAATGTATGAATTAGGAAAATAGTATAGGTTGCCTCACCTTTTTGAGGGGTTATATCATAGAATTGGTAGAGGTAAAATATCTATCACCCTCTTGGGGGAAAGGAGGTGAAGGAAACTATTTCTTGTGCATAAGATGTGACATTAAAACTTAACATGTGGTTGTTAGCTTATGCAATGGATCCTATAGGTAGAAACCATGTATGAAAGATAAAATTATAGTAATTGGAGTTATAAGTTGTATAACAATATGTTTATAAAGATCATTCCATATGAGAGATATCATGTTTGGCATAGAAATCATGAATTTGTGCATGAATGTATAAGAAACTTTGGAATGTTCTATGACATTTCTAATGTGCTTAGCATGATAAACTTGATTTTTTTTCCATATGAGAGATAGAAAGAAAGGGATAAAAAACATGAATTTGTGGATGAATTAATAAAAAAAATTGGTGTGTGCTATGTCATTTTTAATGTGTTTGGGATGATAAACTTTAATTTTTTTCCATATGAGAGAAAAAAGCAAGAGATAAAACCTTATATGAAAGACAAATAGACTTTGCTTTGAAGGAGAGGTATCCTACTATGTTTAACAATGAATTTATTAATATCATCACATATTATAAAAATTATGAATTAAAATAAAATAATGAAGCTTTGTACTGTCATATGGCAAACTTTATCATTCATGTACATGATAGGCCCAAGTATGGTCTCATTATTTACAAGAAATGCAAGAAATATTTTGTAAATAATTGAGATCCATTTTAGAAATCTAACTTAAAATGTAAGGTGATATCTTAAGAAGAAAATAGGAGATATTACATGAAATTAGGGTTAAAAATATGATTACTTTTAAAATTACAATGACATTTTGAAATTTAAAGTGAATTTTTGAGTGAAATATGAAAGTAAAAAAATCAGAAATTTATTGAAAAATGGTGATTTTAAGAGACCTAGTAAATGAAACTAGCATTTTGAAAACTAAATATTTTTCAAAATTACTATTTAATTTTGAAATTTGAGGTGATTTTTTTATTTTAATATGCTAGTAAAAAATAAGAAAATTATTGGTAAATTACTAAGAAAATACCGAGACCTAATATGGACAATTAGGGTTTGAAAGAAAATTATTTTTAAAATTACTACAAAATTTTAAAATTTAATGCTAATTTATAATTTTATTATAAGGTAAAAAATTAAAAAAATATAGGAAAAACTAGTATAAAAATTACCCTAGGGTTTTTATGCACAAATGAAGTAAGTCAGGTTCACCAAATGATTTTACCTTTTTATGAATATTGGTATATTCTTCCTAATTTAGTTAAAAGGTCTGAGTAGTAAAATTAGTAAATAAATATATAATAATTAAGAGAAGAATTTTTATAATTTAATTATAATTTTAAACATTATAAAAATAGTAATAAGAGGAAGAAAATAAGATTTAACTAAAAATTAACTGATATGGTTGAGATAGGGTCTGAGATTCACTATGCAAGAGTGGGATAGTATCAAAAACCAAGATTTGACTTTGGTTTTATGATTTTATAGGAGCAATAAAAGTGGATAGGAGTGGTACCAACACTATAGTCCACCTCTACCACTATTATCCAAGTGATCTAAGTTTTTTGGGTTTTGTTCACTATGCCAATGTGACCCTATCAATGAAGTTTTAGTAGCTAGTAGTTTATAGAGCTTCATATAGAGAAGATTTTCCCTTCAAACCCTATACTCCACTATGCTTTAAACAATTCCAATAAAGAGAGGGGGGTTAGTGTGTGTAAGATTAACTGAACATGTATCCATACCCCTTGTATGGCCACACTACCTACTTACCAATACTATGAAAAGGGATCAAGCCATATGTAATTCTCCCATTTGATGTGCTTTGTGCAATAGAGTGTACGAATATGAAAAATACTAAATTGAATGTTCTTGATGTGGATTGGGACTAGTGTAAGGATATAAATAAGCTTGTAACTATATTAGCTAGTTATATAAAGAGAATAGGGAAGATTGCCTGAGTAGTCTTGCTTGTATTCTTGCTTACTTAGTGATAATTTCTAACCCGCTTATAAATGATCTTTTAATGGTCTTTTATAAGGATCTATTGGTCATGGGTTAAATGTGTTCACATTAGGATGATAAGGATAAGGATGGGGAAATAGAAGGAAATCACCATTAGTACAAAAAATGGACTTGGATAGGAGTGATGAAAGTATATAGGAGTGGTACCAATGGTATAATCCAAGTATGGTGCTACTATTTTGAGTAGAGGGGACCTAGGGGGATTGATTTATCTTAGAAAGAGTAGTCTAGATGAGCTAAGATCAAGTCTAGAAGGTTGTGGATGACTAGGAATCAATGAAAACAAACCTAAGAGAGTCATGAAATAAATCAAGATGGACCTTAGGGTTTGGTGTCATACGCCACACTCAAGTTACCAATTTTTGCATTTCATATGACTACATAACCATTTTTAAGAACCTAAATGACTTAAAACCTCCTAAAACTATCATAAGAGTCTAATGAGGAAAAAATGAATCCATAAGTGGTAAATTGACCTAGAAAGTGAATTGGAACTACTTAGAACTCTCTCAATCTCCTTATCACTTAATTATTGCATACCATCACTTGTACAAATGGGCCAAATTCTATGTTTTGTACAAGTTTTGGGGTATTTTGAAGGTGTAAAAAGGAACAGATAGGTGAGATATATAGAGGAAGGTCTATGGAAATGTGTTCTAACTCCTTAGACCCCATTCACACCTTAATCAATTATGGATACCCATTTTCTAAGTTGGTTATTGTAGGTAGTCTTGGATAGAATAATAAGGAGGGTAGATACCAAGATGAAGATGAGAAGTGTGGTTTTGATTTATTTTAGGAATATATGATAGAATATAAGAAAAATAGGTTATGATTATGTGTATCACATCTCTAAAATTAACTCTCTTAAGCATATATAGGTCACCCTAGTGATAATTATGAGAGTTTATGTCTAGAGGGCTAGTGAGTAGTTGAAAGGAAGTGAACAATAACTGGTAAAGAAAATATCATAAATTATAGGGGTGTATAATGACCTACACCAATCATGTTTCCAAATTATCAATTTATTACACATGTTCTAATGAATTACAAAGTAGTTCTAGATAGTTAAGTGAACTCCTCATCATGAGGGTAGTTTCAAGAAGGATAATGAAGTGTCCGTATGTGAACCTCAAGATTATGTCATATTTTTTGTTGACACCTATCTAGGAGAACCTCATGACATATTATTTGACTCCTCTTAAATTGAAATTGGTCTTAAATAATTAATAATTGGCATTGTGACTCTTCAACATCACTATTTCTCTCTCTACTTCTATTTCTCTACATTTTAAAGCCATTTTTCATTGTAAATGATCCACAATTGGTATAACAAAGCCCTACTAGTTTAGCATATTGTTTTACCTTTGATTTTGTTTATAAAGCTAGTTTAGTTTCTAAAATTATTTCCTAATTATGTCAAGCAGTCCATTTGGATGACAAGTTATGATTGTTTCTCCTTGCTTTCATTATGTTATTATAAGCATTGTGTAAGAAATACTTCTTCTATTAGGTATTATGAAGTTTACATTTTTTTGAAGTGTATTCAAAGTGTGAAGAGAGATTAGTAGTGTTTGAGACTATACATATTATTCACATACCTTTGGAAATGCATACCAATTTACCTCCATGTAGAAACACTTATACTATAAAAACCTTGAGTTGAGATCAATTTTAGTAATCTGCCTTCATAGTGCAAGTTTCAAGTATGTTTATGGAGATATCCTTGTTGTATCACCTCCATTAGTGTAGGCTAATTTCATGTTTTGTTCTTCACTTTTCACCCCCAATAATTTATTAGTATATTATAGTTGAGATCCTAAATAATTAGAATAAGGGATCTATACCATAGTCTAGAGACCTATCTCTTTTAGTAATTTGTGCATACTTAGAAATAGTTCTGTGTTATCCTAAATTTTAGAAAGTTTGATTGACTTATCTAGGGTAAAAAATTGTGATATAATAGTTATGGCATGCCCAATAGGACCTACGGTCTAATAATGTTCTTCAAAGTGGATGTTGATCTAAACAATAAGTAGGTTATAATAATCTACTTCCTATAGTATCTGGTAACTCCAACAATTGACTTTTGGTGGTAGAATAGTGCATTGTTTCATTCTTAAGGTAAGAAAAAGATATAATAATAAAATAATTACTTTTTATTTCCAATAGATTCTTTATTATTCATTTTAAAGCATACATATTTTCTAACACCCATCCTTACCCAAAAAGATCCTACCTTACTCATAGACCTATAAGAATGTTTTTGATTGGTCCAATTTTGGAAAATGCTAAAGTTAGCATGGAAAGGAATGTACATTTTGTTACTTTAAATGGATATAGTCCTCTAAGACTTGCACATTATGGTGTAATTCCCATATCATTCCTCAAAAGTGTCCCTTCATACACTGGTGAGACTACTATTACACATATTGAGAACATTAGAAACATTAATAACTTTAGAAATATACATCATATCATTGAGGATAATATAGATATTATGTTTTTAGTTGTGTCTTTTAAGGGAGAATATACTAATTGGTATGGTACATTATCACTCGAATCTATCACCACATGGGATGAATTGGGTGATGCTTTGAGGATATGATTTCAACACAAGAGTGACAACTTGTCATTCACTAAGAAGTTAACCAACATAAGGATATCACCTCAAGAAAATATTCAAGACTTAAACACAAGGTTTTAGAAGACATGGGATATAATCCTAATCTTGGTAAGTCCTACTACACATAATTATTTCCTCTATTATCTTAAGGCTTTTGATAGTGATATTTTTATGATGGTACAATCTATGGGAGGGAATACATTGCCTAATGCCTATGAAGTGGCGATTAGGGATGAGAAATATTTGGTTTAGGCTCGATAGATTTACCCAATACCCCATATGCCTTTATTCCCTAATTTAAAAAAACCTATATCTACTATTTCTCCTATTCTTACACCAAAATATAAGCCAATTGCGCTTAGTCAGTCAAGTAAATATAATGAGGTAAAAAGAGTGAAGGATCTTGAGTAAGAAATTTTAGGTCTCAAGAGGTTCATAAAATAGAAGCAAGTGAGGAATTTCTAAATCCACTATCAGGACATTCAGTCCTATCCAAACTATCAAGGCAATAGACCACAACTTCAAGATCATCTTTAAGGTCAAGGGAAATTGGTTCAAGTAAAATCATATAATGGTTATAATCCAAATTCTCCCTCTAGTTAAATGGCATTAATACCTAATCAAAACAAAATTTATCAATAGTATGAGGGTCACATTCCATGGGATCAACCTCATGATCCATCTACCTATCCCGATGAGTACTTTAATCAAGCTTTCATGGAAAAATTTAGAACAATGCCAACCATGACTCAAGTTAAAGTACCCAATCAAGGAGATAATAATGGAAAGAGTACTTAAGTGGGATCTACTTTAGTCAATTGGAAATAATAAAAAGAAAATATTCAAGTCCTCTAGCTATAAACATAAGGTCAAAGAGAAAAGTAATTGTAGAGATTCATTGAGCTGGTAATGGTCTATCAATGAGCTCTCAAACATTTCAAAGGGTAGGTATGTCTAATGTAGTACCAAATGCACAAGTAGGTCAAATAATTTAGAATTTTAAAACTTCCTTCACAACTCAAAATTCTCAAGTTATAGGCAACACTATTCCTATTAGTGGGCAAGCTTAGGTTAGTGGCTCTTTCACTAACATTGTAGAGTAGATGAATAAGTCTCATGTGAATGTATCAATATAGGACACAATAGAAATACTTGGAAAAGTAGACCTTCTCTAAGAAGTGTTATCTAAACTTAGCATGGAAACCAAGTAGCCTAGTGGGAAAGAGGTAGCCTTGATAAACACATTGAAGCATAATGAGTGACAATCAAATAAAATTTATAAAGTAGACAAACCTCCTCCATTATATCTTTCTATCATCATTGGAGATTTTTTGGTTAATGATTGTTTGATTGATAGTGGAGAAAGTAATTCATCAATGCCCAATTAAGTAGCTAATAAGTTCAACTTGAAGTATGAGACTCAGTCTAAGGGAGTGATACAATTGTATGGGTTAGCTACCAAGATAATTAGCATAATTAAAGGTTCACAACTTGATTTTCATGCTTGTTCCACTTTCACTATTCCTCAGGATGTTATGGTTGTGGATGTTCCACCTAATTTTTCCTTTTGTTTATTAAGAGATTTTAATTTTAATATTGGAGGATAATTGAATTTAGATTAGTCTTATATGTAATTTAGGATAAGGTATTATGCTAAAGTTTTAATGAAATCTAAACCTCTATCTAACTTTCATGTATAGCCACATGTGCCTTATACATCAAACATGAATTACAATATCAATGATGAAGAATATCATCCTGGTGATCAAGAACCTCTAACACTTATTGATGGCATCTATAAATTGTACCTTTATAAATGGGGAGTTGAATAATATGTATTTGATCTATATGACCATATTGAAGAAACTAGTCTTGGTACATACATCCTCTATGAATATTGTGATAGGTATTTTGAAGAAAATTCTAATAATATTCTAGAATAGGATGAATGGGGAAAGTACCTTTTAAACATAAATGATGATGTTTCTATTCCATCTATAACAAAGCATGATATTCCTAGTGAGAATTCAGTTCTACTTATCAAAGAAGAAAACACTCACAAGCATGAACCTCAAGAAAATGTAGATGATATGTGGGAATAATTAAATGAAATATTGCATATGTTTGAGGAGGTAAACAGATCTACAACTATTCAAAAGGAATACAAACCTAATGATGAGGTTAATCATGTATCTAATGAACATAAGGAAGAATGTAGGGTCTTAATCAAGTAGAAAGTAAGCTTGGTAGACCATGAAGTGTTTGGTAAACTAAAAGATAGCCTTTATTACTACCAAAAACAAACATATCTTGACTCAAATACACTTAAATTTGAGAAGGGTTTCATGAATCCCAATGATAAGATTAAGGAATGACAAATGGACATTACCAAGGTCAAGTAATCTATAAAGTCAAACAAACCTCTAAGAGATATAGATGAAGTGTTTATGAGATCTCCAAGTGATACATTTGTAGCTAATAGAAGCACCAAAAATGGTAATCATTTGATTATCTCCATAAGAAAGTTTTCATTAACAAACACTCATTCTATTATGGTTTATTTTCATGGAGTAGTAGTGATTTTAGAAGCATTGTCTTTGACCCTAGTTGAAGCAATGAATAAGTTGTCTTTCAACTCACGTGTTTTGAGTTATTTTATATATGAGGATAGTTGTGTGTTTTTCACAATTGTTGGGTACTTTTTTTGGTTTGAGTTATTTGTATGTTTTCCCTAAGTGCTTAGATAACACATTATGTGTGTATTTTTGTCTTATTTTGTGTGTTTGTTTCTTATTTTTTTTAGTGTGAGTTTGGAGGCTTTTCATAGGTATATCAGTGTAAATTCTAGCATATGGGTGAATCCATTGCCTAATGGAAGGAGAAGGAAAATAGTCCTTAGTATAACAAGTATACTACCCATAAAAATCACTAAAATTCTAATCAAAATTTTACACCAGGTCAAATTGGATCAACCCCCTACATTTTAAAACTTTCATAAGGTCCCTTAGGTTTGAAAATAGTCACCATGGTCCTCAGTGAGGTCAAGTGACACCTTGAAGGTCACATAATATTTTTTATCTTTGTCAAACTTGTCCATTTATTTTAATGTCCTTTTATGCCACCTTTTTAGTCACTTGAAGGAAGTGTATAGTTTATCATCAAAATCTCAAATTTCAAGAAGAATTCTAATAACCAAATGTCAAAGAATGTAAAAAATGGCTTTGAAAGTGAAATGTTATAGTTCCAACATAAAAATAAGATCATCTACAAAAAGGTTAGTTTTAGGTATTTTTATGGACTAAGGTGATTCATCTATAGGTTTAAATGATTTAGGAAGGTGTCATGGCATCCCCATAGGTCATTTTTAGGATTAGGTAGATTAAACAGATCAAAAAATGATGAAAACTAATTTCTCTCTCCTATTACTCCCTTGGAGAGCTCAAAAAAGGTCAATGATTTTTATTTGGTATGGATAGGAGAAGAGGAGTTGGAGTGAGTGTACTTGGTATATGTAAGGGTTCCATATGAAAATATATTTCATTGTCATAGTTTAATTGTTACTAGCCTATGTTATATCAACAATCATTAATATTTTTAGTACCTCCAAACTACCTATCCAATCCCAATGGCTCAATTTTTATCATTTGGTTGCATTTTAAAAATTGGTTTGTGTGAACCATGTAATGTGTGTAGACTTTAAAATAATATCCATTCATGTCATATTGGATCTAACCTAGTTTGGCATATGTAATCATGGAAGGATAGGCATAACCATATCCTTGTACTAGAAGTGAATACCAATAGTCTAAATAAATGTTTTTTGGTATTTATAGATTTAATCTTTGTGTGAGTCGATTCAAGTCAAGATTAACAATATTTTTTTCCACATCTCAGAGAATGGTTGGTCATATTATCCATTAAATGTTTGTATTGAAGAGGATCATTGATGTAAATTAAAGTCTAAGACACTCGATATAGTCAAGTAGCTCTGAAATAAACACCTACATGTTACTACTACAAACATAGTTATGTTTAAACCTATAATAGGGATCAATGCATGTTTAGAAGCATTTGATCCTATTTTTGCATATAAAACAAGTTCATGGATCAAGAGAAGATCACTATGTGAATGGTGAGACCTTTACCTAAAGTCAAACCTAGATGGAAAGGTGCAATGTTGAAGAAAGTTTCAAATGGGAAAGTTTAACTTAGTTCATTTGAAAAAGGATTATAATACACATAGTGTCATCCCATGGTGAAGGTCTATGAGGTTTAGGCAAGGCTAGTGGATTCATTATTGTAGCTCAGGCCTATAGGTAACATATTAACATAAAAGGAGATGACTAGGTCAAGATAAGATGATGGTAGAATGGGTTTTCAACTTAGTAAAAATCTTGATGGAAACACTCAGAAAAATACATTGCCATTAGGCGAAAAGGAACCAATAATAATGTAACTTATACACCTATAGTTCATTGATAGTAAAGAGATAAATGTATGGTCTCAAGGTAGAAATGATTCCATTCAAGTGTGATATAGCCATAGTGAACTTATAAGGAACCAAAAGTGTTAAGTATAATCTTATAACATGTATCAACAACCTATATGAGTCTCATGACTTCCTTAATGAATACCTATAGTTGGACTCATACTTAGACTAGCCTAAGATAATGAAGGATGTAGGTTTGGTTTATAGACATAGGTTAAATATGGATATGAAAATGTATAAATAACTCTTGGAGTGATAATATAATATTTCCATGTGATCCTCAAAATAAAGGATTAACAAAATAAGGTTGGACAAAGGTTATACAACCCTATTGAATCTACCAATGTAACTTGAAGATAGACCTATAATCTAGTCTTGATAATTAAAGATATTGAAGGCTCTAAAAGCATGGTAAAGATTAATAAATTGAAAAAAATGGTCACAATGGTTGTAATATGATTCCATAGTATCCTTTAGGTTAGACTAATAGGGCAAATTCTCACTATTTTATCTCAAACCTAAGACACTCCATATGCAATGTAACTTGTAGACCTAGTGCATTGAAGAGGGTGAAATGGAGAGTCTTCAATTATTTTTGGATGATGTTTAGGATTTAATTGAATATAAATATGTTTTGAATAGGTCCTATATCAAATATAACCACTCATAAGTGGTCACATACTTACAAAACTAGTCTATGCCTATTAGGCCGAAGAACTGGACATGAACCTCAAGCATACAAACTTCACTCATAGGATCATGTGATTTTCCCAAATAATGTGAGAGAATTTATATGAGAATGTATAGTTGATGAGATAATTTTTTTTAATTTAACAACCCATATTGGCCATTTTTTGCCTCAATTTATCTTAGGGGTGCCTATAATGCATAATAAGAACTTTAGAGCCAAATTCTTTCACTCACATCTATACCGATGAGATACATGGGGTCTCAAAAACTTATAAATAGTTGAGGGTGATCATAAAATTAAAACCATTATCATTGGTTTGAAGTATAGGGGCCTAATATTTATAAACCATTGCTAAGAACCTAAATGACCTAAAATCCTCCTAAAACCCTCATAAGAGCCCGATGAGGAAAAGATGAATAAAAATGAATCCAAAAAGGGTAAATTGACTTGGAAATTTATTTGTATGTAATTTTAACTCAATATCCCTATCACTCAATTTTTCCATACCATCAGATATATAAATGGGCCAAATTTTGTGTTTTTTGTATGTTTTATGGTCATTTGAAAGTGAAAAAAGGAATAGATGGGTGAGAGATATAGTGGAAGGTGTGTAGAGATGTGTGTTGTGTTGTGGAGAATATTTATTAATTAAAATTTATCTCAAATACTATACATTAAAAATGTACTATACACTCTTTATGTATTCTCTTCGGGGTTTGAAGTCTTAAGGACAAGAAAATATTTAGGTCTATGGATGTTGTCTTTAATGAAAAGTTGTGTATAAATAGAATTTTTAGAATAAAAAATAGGATTCTAAAAAAGAGTATAAATTACTAGAGGACATTGTAGATGATAAAGTGTCCAAGCAATCAGTTTAGTCATCTACTCCATAAGAACCCCAAACTCCTATGGTGAGAAGGTATTTTAGGGTAAGAATGGAACCTAAATGTTTTTATCCATCTCTTAATTATTTATTACTCACTAAAAATGGAGATCCAAAGTTATTTGAATAAATAATGTAGGTAAATGTTATAAATAAGTGGGAGCAAGATTTGGATGAGGAGCATCAATCTCTCATGGAAAATCAGACTTGTGATTTGGTAACCCCACCTGAAAGTAAGAGAGTATTGTAGAAAAAGTGGGTGTATAGAGTTAAAGAAGATGATTGAGGCAAGAAAAGGTACAAATATTAGTTCATGTTAAAGGGGTTTACATAGAATAATGGAATTGATTTTGATGAGTTATTTTCCTTAGTGGTAAAGATGCCTTTTATTAGGACTATTGTTGGGATAGTGGTAGTGGAAGACTTACACTTAGATAAGATGGATTTGAAGACTTCATTAATTTATTGTGATTTAGAGGAAGACTTATATATGAAACAACCACAAGGATATGAGGTCACAATAAAAATAAAAATGGTGTGTAAACTGAAGAAGATCTTGTACGTCCTCAAAAAAACTCTATTATAGTTGCATAAAAAATTTGAAAATTTTATAATGGAGCAAGAATACTCTAGGTGTCATTTAGACCATTGTGTATATATCAATAAGTTTGATGATGGTGATTACATTATCCTTTGTTTGTACATGGATGACATGTTGGTTTTAGGTAAGAACATGTATAAAATAAAGGTACTCAAGGAAAAGCTTAGTAATTCCTTTGTTATGAAGGATTTGGGAACAACAAAATAAATCCTTGGTATGAGAATAAATCAGGATAGGAAGGAATGAAAGCTAAATTTATCCTAAAATGAGTACATTAAAAAGGTCTTGGAGAGGATTAGTATGAAGGATGCTAAACTGGTTGGGACTCCTTTGGTAGGTAATTTCGAGTTATCAAAGGATTAATGTTCTAAAATAGAGGAAAATATAATATAGATGTCACATGTACCATACTCATCAGGTGTTGGTAGATTTTTTTATGTCATGGTGTGCACTAGGATATATATTTCCCATGTAGTGGGAGTAATAATTAGGTACATCAATGATCCAGGTAGACCACAATGTAAGGTAGTAAAGTGGATCCTTTGGTATTTAAGAGGGACCATGGGAATATTTTTAAGCTATGGTGGATCGGACACTACTTTTCATGGTTATGTAGATTCAGACATGGTTAGAGATTTAGATAGCAAGAGGAGTAAAATAGGATATGTATTTATTGTAGGTGACACAATGGTGAGCTATATTTCATGACTATAAAAACTTATGGCTTTCTCAACCATAGAGGTTGAGTATGTTGCTGCCATAGAGGCAAGAAAAGAAATGATTTGGTTATAGTAGTTACTTGAAGAGTTGGCACATAAGTAGGAGAAAGTAAATTTATATGGTGATAGTTAGAGTTCTATACATCTAACAAATAAATATTCTTTCCACTCTAAGATGAAGCATATAAAGTGGAGGTAGAATTTCATCAGGATAAGTTTGGATGATGAGAAGTTGAAGCTAGGCAATATTCATACTAGTCAGAATCATATTGACATGATGACCAAGGTGGCCATAAGGGAGAAATTTGAGATATGTTTAGTTTTAGTTGGCCTTCATATTTGATAGTGAATGGTTGAGAAGCCTACTCAAATGAAATTAGTCTCCAAGTGGGAGATTGTTGTGTTGTTTTATTGTTTGAGAAGGAAGAACAAAGTGTGTGAATTTAGGTGCAAATTTAGGATGGTTTGCTGAGCAAAACTCCAAACAATATTGTGTGCATTGTAATTTTGAGAAGACCGATCTAGGAGTGGTTTGTACTCTCATGGATTGTAATAAAATATAGGAAAATGTTTCTTGGTGGATGTAGCCCACATTTGGTGAACCACATTAAATTTGGTCTTCTAATTTTGCATTTTTATTTCCATTCTTTTTTAATCTCTATTTTTATATATCTATTATTATGATTCTATAAAATTGTTCTGCATCAATTTTTATATTTATTCCCAATAATGTGTTCTAACTCCTTAGATCACATTCTCACCTCAATCATGTATAAATACCCCTCCACTAAGCTAGTTTTTGTAAGTAGTCTTGGATATAATAGGAAGAAGGAGGGTAGCTACCAAGTTAAAGATGAGAAATGTGGTTTTAGGTTATTTTGAGGTCTATATGATAGAAAAAAATATAACTAGGTTTTGATGATGTGTCTCACATATCTAAAACAAACTCTCTTGATCATATGTAAGTCACCCTACTGACAAATGGGAGAGTTTAGGCTTAGAAGGATAGTGAGTAGCTACAAGGAAGTGAACAACAAGGGTAAAATATAATAACATCAATTGAAAGGGTACATAATGACCTACATCAATTATGTTTCCACATTCTCAAGTCAGTGTACATGTGTTAATGACTTCCAAATCACTTATAGATACTTAAGTGGACTCCTCATCAAGAGGGAAGTTTCAATAATGATAATGAAGCATCCATATTCCAACTACAAGAGAATGTCATGTTTTTGATATAAAATTATCTAAGTAACATCATGACCTATTCTCTAACTCCCTCTCTCGCATTGTAACTAGTCTTAAAAACTTTACAATTTGCATTATGACTCTTCAACATCACTCTTTCACTCTCTTCTTCCATTGCTCTATATATTGAAGCCATTTTGGCATTGTCAATGATCCATAATTGGTATAAAAAATTCCACTAGTCTGACATCTTATTTTTCCTTTGAATAAAGTTTTCTCAAGCTATTTTTATCTCTAAAATTCGTGCCTATGTATGTTAAGTAGTCCATTTGGATTATAAGTGATGATTATTTCTCCTTGCTTCCATTATTCTCTTGTATTCATTGTGTAAGTAATAATTATTCTAATAGGTATCATGAAGTCTAATTATTTATTAGGTGTATTTGAAGTGTGAAGAGAGATTACTAGTGTTTAAGATTAGACATCCTATTCATCCACCTTTGGAAATGCATAATAATTTGCCTCCATGTAAAAACACTAAAGATATAAGAACCTTGAGTTGAGATCAATTTTAGTAATCCACCTTCATAGTGCAAGCTTCAGGTATGTTTGTGGAGATATCCTTGATGTATCACCTCTATTAGTGTATGTTACTTTCATGTTTCCTTCTTCCCTTTTCACCCCCAATAAATTATTAGACTAGTGTAGTTGAGAGCCTAAATAGTTAGATCAACGAAGCTAGCCCATAATATAGAGACCTATCTAGTATAAATATGCTTATACTTAGAGATAGTTCTATGTTATCCAAAATTTTAGGTTTCATTAAGTTATCTAGGGTGAAAATTTGGGATATAAAACCTTTTTTTAAATTCATGTTTATGCCTCCTATTTTATTTTAGCATATTTGAATTAGAAAATTTGAGTCTTTTATATTAAATTTGAAATTCAATCTTTTAATGTTCAGATCTCAAATTCATCAGGTCTACATCGAATCCTTATCTAATTTTGGCTTAGGTGGTCTACCTCTTTCATTTGGATTATGTTACATGGATTGATTTATTATTTGGTATAAAATATGTCTACCTAGACTTAGAGGTGTCTTATTCTACTTATTTTTATTGCCATGTGCCTTTTTTAAAGTTGTGCCAAGTTTGAAAATGTCAAAGTTTTGTTGTCAAGAGTCTTTTTTGAGCTAATTATAGATTTTGTCTAAGCCAATTACCAAGTCCTGTAAGATAATTACCTTAGAATTATATTGTTTTGTGCCATTTATTAAGTTTATCCAAGCTAATTACCTTAGATTTAGGTTGTTTTTGAGTTCTTATTTGAGACCTTTATTTCTAAGTCTATATTTGTGCCTTTGTCAAAGACCTAGCATTATTTTCCATGCTAATGATTATAACCTCTTTTGGGAAAATAATTACTCTTTTAACCTAGTTTAGAAGTCTATCTTTGTGATGTTATAATAAAGACCTAACACCTTTCTCTTTTATTTTTAGACTTAAAACATGGTTGTTTTGCCTTTTTCACTAATTATAACTTCCTTTAGGTAAATCAATACCTTAACCATAAACTAGTTATGTATTTTTTATTTCTACCTTTGACTTAGACCTAGATTAGACATTTTACATTTAGACCTCTTTTACAGATCCAAAGGTTATTTTACTCAAACCTCATTTTTTTACCATGTTTAGACCTTGTTTTTCAAGAGATCTAGTCATATATCTAAACATGCCTTGCTACAAACATAGCTGAATGATGTAAAATCTGAATTATGAGAGATTTAATACTAATGATCCATTTGTTTAAGAATCATAAGGTGATGATATAACACATGAGATGGATCCATATCCCTGATATAAAATTCTATAATTACCTACAATTGGTATTTGAGTTATAAGAGTGATAACTGAGATTACCTATACTAACTTATCTCTAGAGATATCCTAGAAACTATTATCAAACTTATCCAACCTTCATTTAGATCACATACATCCATATCCATCTCTAAACTAGTCCTAAGCCATCATTTCTTGATCCTATCCCTTCATGATTAGTGTTATGCCACTTATAAACTAGCACCAAAGTAAGGATAATAGTGCCACATGGTACTAGTGTCTTAATAATCACTAATGTCCTTTCCCCCTCTTTTTCACAAATGGATATATTTTCAAATCTAAAACCTATGAGGGTCATCCTAGACCTCTTTTAGCACATGAAAAAGAATTAGAATGGTATATATACATGAATTTTATCCCTCTAACCACCAGATGGAAATTAAATGAAAAATACACATTCAAACTTAGAATACATTGTGCAAAAGTAAGGTTATTAATCCCTATTATACCTTACTTCTACATACTACCATTTAAAACATTTGTAGTAATAGATTACCTAGGTTTATAGTCTTAAGCACACTTAAAGCACTCAAGTACACTATCATACTAGGCTCACTTATAATTACACCAAAACTTAGGTGGGGAGAACTATATCAGGCTTGATCCCTCCTCAAAGAATTGGTATGTAATCAAGTCTCATCATAACAAGGTATTCATGATGTCTAACCTACCCCATTAAAAACACACCTTTTAACTTTTATTAACTAGATACCCTATAAACATGGAGGATTAGGGTTTGCTCACAAAATCAATCAAAATAGGAAATATATAGGATTTGATAACTCATTCATGTAAAAACACACCTCATAGATTTAGACACACGTGCACCTAGAAGATCAAGATAGTCTTGCATAAAAGACAATACTACCAATACAAGGACACTATTACCACATTTACAATAATGGTGATACTATATAATAATATATCTACTATACAAAATGGGCTCTAATATTGGGATCCAATTTTTGACACTCAAACTAGCTTCTACCTTAGTTTCCAGCCTCTATATCATCTATCTCAATTATTTTCTAGCTAAGTTATTAATTTTACTATTTATTGATATTTTTAGAAAGGTCAAAGTTACTAAACTCTATAAAAAATTAGTGTATATATTTATTACATATTATTACCCTAATTTAGCATACTCGTCTCTTTGCCAAACATAGGATTTATATTCACTAAGTATTAAAAGGTTAAAACATTTGGTGAACCTGACTTACTTTGAGCACATTTTTTCAAAAACCTTGGTGCACCATTAGGGTTTCCCTTCTTATTTCCAACATCTAATCAATTTTAATTTTTTAGCCTATCATCATGATTATCATTATGGATACCATTTTGTACTTTATGGTACAAAGTTTTGTGGTTTGATTAACACGATTACTATGAGCCATTAGTATAAAATTGCAATATGTGTCACTCTTCAAATGGATCATGTCAGAGATAATCTTATTTTACAAATCGGTCTTCCCTCTTACAAGTCCCATTATTATTTAGATCATTGATACATCACTCACTTTGAGTTATCTATAGTTATTACTTTACAATATAGGTCACAAAGGACTTATTTTATTCTACATCCACCTAGACTAGTTGGTTATTTTAGCTCCCATCCTACCTATACTACTCATCTTCAAAAAATAGTAGATCCTATAGTTTGATCTATTACTAGATGGAACAGGGTGCCTCCTCATCCTATACAAGATAAATTTAATCCCACCATCCCTTCTCATCCCTAGCACACTACAATGGGACCCAAAAATCAACATAGAGAATTTGATATTGTGGATCAATTGTGAAACACACTGGTGAAGATATCAATACTATAATTACTTTAAAAGGTAACTATTTTAAAGGATATTATTTTTCAAACACTCAATCATACATCTTTGCCTCATGACAAAGATCTGACTTACTTTACCTCTATCATGAAAACTATAAAGGATATTGAAGATGCTATATATTTTTCCAATGAGAATTTACCATCATAGTTAGTTATTGCTTATAATTTACCACTTTTCATTCAAGAACAAATCAATACCACTTATATTAAATGAGTTCTAATTGATAGTGGCTCAAGACTTAACATATGCAACCTCACATTTATATAGATTATGGGGGTTGATATAGCATACTTCATAATACATTTAAGAATATTAGAGGTTTTGATGACATTCCTAGATAGGCATTGGGTTCTATTACATTGGATATTATGGTAGGGAAAAAAACTCTACCTACACACTTTTAGGTGATCCCTAATCACTTACATTACAAATTATTACTTGGGATACCTTGGATACATTCTATGGAGTCTATACCCTTTACTTTTTATAGATGTACCAAGCTTCTACATGATGGATACTTATACACTTGTCCAATAAATAATCAACCATTAAGATATTCTAAAACCATTGAGCCTATTTCCATAAGTGAATCTTATGATAGGACACCTCATGTTCTCATAAAATACCCATCTAACAAGATTTAAATTGATAAGATGCATACATATGAGGTTGGTAAATCCAATAATACTATTCTTAAACCTATTTTATATCTTCTTATACCATAATTAAATTCACACATGATGGAGGAGAAACCTCCCATAGCATAGATATCCCCATCTAGGGTGGAGGATGATATTCTCATTATATAATTACCATTACTTGTTAACTTATAAGAAGTATACATCTATAAATTTGATATAGATTCTCAAGCCACCATAAAGGATAATCCAACACCTATTGACATTGATATCTATTTATGTGGATTAAGTTTGACACCATTGGGATAAGATGGTACAAATATGATTATAAGACACTTTTACCTCTTGCTACACTAAAAACACCACCTTTTCATATTACTATAGCTACATGCTCTCCTACACAGTTACAATTAATGTAATATCCCTCCATTCATTTAGTACATATGAATAGATATATGGATATACAACCAATTATATATATTTAGGTATGGATTTCAAAAGATAAACTACACTATATTCTACATATATTACTTGATATATTATTTATGGCATTACCCATAGTTTGTCACAAATCCATCAACATGTTATCCAAACAATAAGGTTAATCATTTTGTCATTTTCATAGACTTACATGACATGATACTTATAAACAATCAAGATGAAAACATAATTTGAATAAATTCAAGGCTCAAGGCACTATTCGTATCATACATCCTCCACTTCCATAGATATGGTCACCATGATAGAGCCATCATCAACATAGATACTCATGGAATGATCCATTGACTATCTAGATTTTTGTTTTAGATAGATTCATCTCCCTTATGGATATAGATGATAATTTATATCCTATTACTTATACTTTGGAATTTTTACAACACATAGGTTAGAAATAAAATTAGCTACAACATGACATACATTATCAAAATTCCATTAGACATATCACATTACTAGTTGCATGTGGCCACAAGGTGACCAAAACATTATTCTTTACCATGAGTAGGAGAACTCATCTACAAGTTGCACTTGGTATTACATGGTTATAGGTGATGTATACCACCATTGATCAATTAGATAGATGTTTGACATTCAGTCATGAGAGACACATGGTTTTCATTTTACATGATGGCACAAATGAGAACCATAGGTTTCATACATATACTTTGTGGTCCAATGTGGTTTACACTAGGACCATATGGGAGGAATATTACCTAGTATAGTAGCATGCTATTTTTATGAACATAATCTATACTAATATAAAGGATAAGGATCCATGCATACATATAGAATCATATGATAATCATAGTGATGATGACTTATTTGAGGTCAGACAAATCTAATATCTAACACTAGATAATCTCCCACCTAATCCACCATTTTATTATCCACATCATATGGATGTTATCTTGGGTTTATAGATACATTTCACTTTGATGATACACTATCTTTTTTATTTCTAGAATTGGACATACATTCCTTCTCTCTTGCTCCTTGTATATAGTTTCATTTTCATGTTACTTGTACATTACTTATATATAGAAAAAAAATAGTATAATGTTTCAAAAAATATAAAAATATTGAAATATTTACATATAAAACATAAATCAAATATTTTATTCATTTTTATGTTTACATCTCTTATATTTTCTAGACACTATATATGTTATCTATCTTGTTATAAATAGTTTTATAATACATACATGATTCACTTTTTCTTATTGAGTACTTGAATATTGACACATGACTTATGTCCACTTAAATTATCTATATATGATATTATATTACCACTATGGGCATATAAATTAATACTTTGGGTCTTCACTTAACATATTCACCCACTTGGGGTACCCTATACACAATTTTTGATTACTAGGTTCTATCTTTATATACTCTACATCATAAATTTATCATTTTTATATCTTGATATTGATCATGATACACTTAGATTATTTTTTTCTATTACTAATTTAGACTCAATATATGTACATCCTATCTCTTACATAGATTTGTATTACATGTTCATGCATACTTTCACTTTTAGCTTTCCTAGTTTAGAATTTATTGTATCTTTATGCTTCTTCTATTCAAGGGAATTTGAATATGCCATTTATCTTTGGATCTATGATGCTTCATTTCATAGTATATATGATTTGGACATGTTCCCATGTACTTTTGTGTGCCTTACTGATTATGTATACAGAAATTTGAACATGTTATTATATGTGAATCTAAGCCAACTTGTTTCTTTCTTGCATATGTGACATCTGAACATGCCCTTATATGTCTTATTTTCATATATTTAGTGGTATTCCCATGTCCCTTGTATTGTGTCCCCTTTACCTATTTTCAATGCCTCAAGTGTGTTGTATGTATTCTTTATTGTATGCATCATGGCCATGACACTTATCTCTTACTTGTCACACACCCTAGTTTTAGATGCCATGAAGGACCTCCTGCATCTTCCCTTCCTACTTGGGTGCCATGATGGACATCATGCCCTATCCTCCTTGGTATCTACTTATTTATTACTACTATTTGATTTTACATACATTGTTATATCTATATTGACAGCCTTATGAATACTAAACATGACATATATCATATATTAAAAAATTATGCTCAGAATATCTTACATTCTAATGTGATGTATGCACATTATATTAGACTATTATGCATATATCATATGTTATATGGCTAACACACATCCTACATAGATTTTCATTTTTAGGATAGTTATTACACAAGTTCAACAACTCTCATAAAAAATAAGGTATTCATAGGGGTTTGTCACATATATCAAACTCTTATAATGTATTCATAGTATCCTTTTCAGCACATAGGCTTAAATTACATAAATAAAACTCAAGTAAACATAGTGAGAAAATAGTGACACAAAGACTAACATAATTACATAAAAAATGGAGAAAGACACTATTGCCCAAATTAGGACTCTAATGCCACATATCTAATAATGGCACTACTATCTAAGACATGTCACTACTATTTGATATGATCAATTTTATAAAAACTTAGATTGGATAAAAATACAATAGGTATAGTATAGGTTTTCATAGGTTTAGTTATAGATTTACATGTTTAGGTCAGACTCATACCAATTTAGATCATATTCATACCAATTTAGCATATATTTATACTAGTTTTCTCATATTGGAGGCATCATACATGAAATTAAAATTCTCATATTTATTTTATATACTCAAATATAAATTATTATAACTCAATCTAGAATCTATATACTGAGATATTAGATTTGGGGAAATGTGCACATCACATTGTTTTTGTATGATTAATTACACACTAGTTGATCAGATGGAATGAAAAAATCCATGTTATTATCTATTCTATACACATATGATGTCATATTCCAATTTATACACAAATTTTATGTCTTAATACATCTACAATAGTTGGAATTATCGAGTGACTTAGAGCTACCTAATATACCTGAGTTCCCATAGAGCCAACATACCTAGTTATGCATTTCCAATCACATCATGCAATTTTATATTTAGATTCATATACTAAACATGGTTTTGAAATGATGGTTCATATCCCAATTTAGTTCTTGATCCACCTACATGAGGTGATAGGGCATACCATTACTACAATCTAAGTTATTCACAAGTCATGATTCACCAAGCAAGGGTGGAAAATGATGGATTCAAAACTAAATTGAGTTATTTATCCAACCAAACATGAATATTGAACAATCCATTATCTCATTATAATATATTCACTTATTAATCATTATATAAAAGCACACACACATGTTGTCACCAAGTTTATGCATTAGTTTACATACCTAGTGAGGTGTATTTATTCCTTTCCTATCTACTATTTATTTACTAAATTTTACTTCTTTACTCAATTTAGTCTCTACTTTTTATATCTCTTAAGTAATGACTAATTTATTTATATTCCCATTTCTAGATATGAATTGGATCATGTTTCACATGCTCAAACCCAGCTTCATGATCTTTACCTTTTAGGTAAGTCTAGGTACACTTCTTTTTCCTTTACCTTAGTTAATTCACTGTGTTACATTTATAGATTAAATTGGGGGTAATGTAATCACATAAAAGTGGTATTTGATTTTTAAGAGTTCTACTTGAGACTACCTATCCCTAGCTTAACCCTGGACCTATCCTAGATCATATTATCACACTTATGCAACCCTTGTGTGGGCCATATGAATCTGTATTTATCCCTAAAATAGTCCCAAACCATCATTTCATGATCCTCTTCCTTTTTACTTAGTGTTCTATCACTTTGATAATAGTGCCATAATAAGGATAGTAGTGCCATATGGCACTAGTGTCACAATAATAGTGTTAATGTCCTTTCCCTCTCTTTTTCATAAATGGATATATTTTCAAGTCTAAAACCTCTTAGTGTTAGCTTAGACCTTTTTTAGCAACTACATAAGCATCATAATGGTATAAATACATGAATTTTATTCCTCTAATCAGTAGATGGAAATTAGTTAAAAAATGCACATTCAAACTGAGAAAACATTATGCATAATTAAGGTTATTAATCCATATTATTACATAATTTTGCATATTACTATATACAACATTCCTAAGCTTAGATTACTTGTATTTTTAGTCTCAAGCACATCCAAAGAACTCAAGTTGACTATAATACTAGATTCACTTGAACTTGCACCAACACTTAGGTGGGGAGAACTACATTGATCTTGATCCCTCCTCAAATTATTACTATGTAGGAAACTCTCATCATAGTAAGGTGTTGAGGATGTCTAACCTACCCCACTAACAAACACACATATTATATTTTATCAAATAGATGCCCTAAAAACATGGAAAATTAGCGTTTACTCATAAAGTTAGTCAAAATAGGTAATATACAAGCTTTTATAACTCATCCACATAAGAACATACCTCAAAGATCTAGATATGGGTGCACCCAAAAGTTCAAGATATTCCTACATAAAGGGCACTATTTCTAATATAGGGACACCACTACCACATTTTCAATAATCTCACTACTATCCAATTAGGATGATACTATTCAAGAGGGGTTCTAATACTAGGATCCTATTTATGACACTCAAACTAGTTTTTACTTTAGTTTATATCCTCCAAATCATCTATCAAAGTTGTTTTCCAACTAAGTTATTACTTGAACTATTTGTTTCTATTTTTATAAAAGTCAAATTTAGTCATTTTTTTATAAATTTGTGGATATATTTATTGCATATTATTACCTTGATTTAACATACTCGACTCTTTAACAAACATAGGGTTTATACTCACTAACTCCTAAAAGGTTCAAACATATTCCATATGTAGAATAAGAGCAACATCGACTAGTACAATACCTAGTTAACCCACCATCTTATCTAGTCCAAGATCAAGAAAAAATAACTCAATACCTTTCTCAAATGACACCTATTATCAAACAAAGCCAACAACAATAGTCCTACTATAAAACAACCATAACAAGTTATGACCCATACTTATTTGATTACCATTTTCTAGAAAACAAATATGAAATTATAGTTAGGGTGGTAAAATTAGGAACCAAATTCATACCAAACATCCCACATGAAAGTATATCTAGTTTGATTAGAACACCTAGTAATGTGCCTCATAACCAAAATTTTGAATAGGCATCAACTAGTTACAATCAAGGTTTAAGTTTCAATACCTCAATAGGGCCAAGGTGTACTTGTAAAAGGGAAAGGTCCACTAGATAATAAAATAGAATAGGTATAAAAAGCATACCAAAATTACTTTAACCTAGCTTATAATTTTAATGTCATGGCTATTTCAAACATGCCCCTTGATATATATAGATCCTTCAATAAGTCCACAAATGGATTCTTTGGTGAATGTAAATTAGAACATAAATCACTTTAGCCAAAGAATGTTGGTAAGACACATATACAATTTCCCAATTACAACATAATAAATTAAAAATCATATAAAATATCTCATGAAAAATATATCAAATAACATGTAAGTGCATTCCAATTTAAACCAAAGTGGGTCTATTCTACCATATAACAACACACAATAAATTCCTCTAGAAAATACCTTGAGTGGATTACACCAGTAAGGGGTAGGTTAACTTAGTTACCAAACACAACAAATAACTCCTAATCCTCAACCACATGCTTCCTCAAACACACAATAGGAGGAAACTAGTGAAAAAATACCAAAATCCCACCTCAAAAAGTGTAGAACACTACACCACCTCAATAGGTGCAAATTAATGTTCTAGACA
Source organism: Torreya grandis (assembly GCA_037957365.1). Classification (NCBI taxonomy): domain Eukaryota; kingdom Viridiplantae; phylum Streptophyta; class Pinopsida; order Cupressales; family Taxaceae; genus Torreya; species Torreya grandis. The sequence goes on along the minus strand of JARHVA010000851.1, from coordinate 3,470,865 downwards.
ACACAATTGTAGAGTAATATACCACAAACATCATAGAAATTTTCTAATCAACAATGTGCTTATATTGGTTAGGAAAAAAATCTAGTTGGTCAATAAAAAATGTCAAACATCAAGTGCCCAATTAACAATAGCTGTTTAACCAAAAATAATGTTCCTATTGTCACTTGGATTTTCACCATTTGAGGAGATTTCGAAGATCTCCTCATCCAAGTGGAACAATTGAAACACCTCTACAATTTTGGGTAGCCTAAGGATGAGGTGAATATCTACATAAGGGTAGCTCCTTTAATGTACTACTTTTAGAACACTACTAAACCTATAATTTGTAAGGGAAAAGGGAGAGAGAAAAATGAAATCAAAATATCCTAAGGGAGGTGATACACCAAATAATTTGATGACTTCCAACTAGCTATATGTTACACATGAGAACAAAGGACTAACCAAACATACACTTCTCTAATCTGCATCTTCTCACATCAATGTTAAACTATGAGGTTATGATGAATTTTTAGTCTAAGAGGACTAGATAAGAGGCCTATAATGGTACTATTTTAATATACTAACTCACTCAACACTAACACATCATAAAACGGTTCACATGCCCTGCAAGAAGAAGCTTTCCAAGTCCAAATAGGTGAGAGAATGAAATAATAATGCTAAGGAAACAATAAGTCATCGCTAAGAAAAATCAATCATACAAGTAAAAAAATAATAAATAGTCATGGAAGAGGTAAAAATCACTATTATTATTGATCAAATGGTATGAAAATGATTAGGGATTTTCCATACTTAGGTGGATCATAAGTTACAAAGGCCAAAATGGATATTTATTATAGAACTTGAGAAAGAGAGAGAGAGAGTAGAAGAAAGAATTCCAAAGGTCATAAGGACACTTATAAAGATGAGAAAATGAGTTAAATATTAAATTTAATAGAGTGTGAAATGAACCATGTAATGCTATAAAGCACAACTTTCTATACAAGGCATGAAACTCATGAAAAGTTGCATGAAAGTCCTTGTGTTGTCTCAAAAAACTACCTTCATCATCTACACATATTTGAACATATAAAAAAGGATTAGTGATAGGTATGATGATTGTAATGAGAGGTAAGGATTTTATAAACTCCTCTCCATGCATTGGTTGTAGTTTTGGTCATTTAAAATTATTTGGGAATGAGCCATCACCATCTACAATCTAAGAAAACTCCTCTAACACACACCTTGCACACTTGTCTTCCAAAAAGAATTATTTTTCCATGAAAATTAGTAAAATAGAGTGGATGAAACTTTTAAATAACCTCCATTGCCTTAAAGGCATCATGCATACCTTAAAATCAGCTCACTTTAAGTTTTACACCATTCTCACTAACCTGGTCTTTATGTTAGTTTTGACTGGCTTAGATGATGTTGTTTTTTTGAATACTTATGAGATATTATTAATAATAAAATTGACATGAGGGGTTATCCCAAGTCATAATCCTTCTAACAAATTTTGTTTCATCTTTAGACTCCTCCTAAAACCTACAAAACACATAAAATATTCAAAAGTACCCTATTTTGTTCCCTAATCATATAATTCCATACATCTCATCCTAATGGGGAGTAGGTTGAGAGATTCATATAAAACCTCCATTCTTTTTTATATTCAAACTATTCCATTTTGATGCATTATCTCCTTCATTTTCCACATCGAGTCTAGACCAAGGGCTTAGGAAGGTTTTAAGTGCATTATGGTGTTAAGGTTTATTCATGAAGGTCAAAAGTTGGAATTACAAGAAAAATACATAAATTCAAATTTTAATACATCTATTTACCTACCTAAACTCTTTGAACCTCAATGCAAAACCTCATGAAAGATGTGAGCATTTCAAGTTACCTTGACAAGCTTTTCCTTCCATTTCTTATAGGCTTTAGTTCGTTTTGAGATTAAAAAATGGAATTATTATGATTTATCTTCAAAAAAAAATAATACAAACCTTTATTATGATCCAAAAATCCTTAAAAAAAGGATTATAATGTGTATTAAAGGCTATAAGTGAAAGTGACATTTCCTTTGGGATCTAGGTCTAGCCATGCCTAATAGACCTGATTTGTCTTAAAGACCAAAATGACTTCTCATAGATTACCCTATAGTATATATTATTGAAACACACATAATGTCTCCTTAAAAACATGTTTCAATACATTTTATTTCTCACTTGAGGTTAGAAACAAATTTGACCCTCCCTTTGACTTTGGCTTAAAACCTTTACTAATAGGCATGCCTACAAGTTTGAGGGTCTAGGCCACCCTGTTGGGATTCACGCTTGAAATATTGATCTCTAATGTTGGTATGTATGTGTTAAAACCTTTAAAAATTCCTAATATTTTCTTATATCTTTTGGTCTACCTTTTTCATTTTCTCCAAAATTGCATGTTTTGTTCCTAAGGGGAGTGCCCTCTATCTGAGACAAAACAAAGGTCACTCCCCTTTTTCGTAAAATAGTATTAAATATTTAAGGGTATTATATAACCCATAAAATTTTTATTTACAAATTTTTATCCTTTGGTATGATTTTTTTACCTCCCAAATGATTTAATACCTAAGACAATCTATTTGCAGGCAAACTTTGCACACTACTTTTTGGTGTAAACTATGTTTATAACTTGTTTGATCCCTTTATCTATTCAATATCCACTATGATATATACATGGGAAATTATTACCTGAATTGGGATCAATTTTTTATTATTTAAACCTTTAGACTCTTTCCAAATCCTTCTTTTTTCATGCCCTACCATGATCATCCTAGACTAGGGTCAACTTCTTGACTATGTCTTCTCCTTCCTATAGGTGTGTAATACTCATCTAAAGTTGATTAAGATAGTACAAGGTCATATTAAACCAATAATAAAACCTCATATTTATTTTATTTACTTATTTTATTCATTTTTAATGCTAAATATGTAGGATAATCACCATTTGGGTCACTGCCAGCTACAATTGGCTATAACTACCAATTATTGGGGAAATTAAGAGTAATATAGGCACGAACCATATTTAGAATCACTATTAAATGAATTTTGGATCTAATATGGGTCTTATTATAATTTATAATTTACAAAAATTGTGTCTCTATATATAAACTCCCTTCAAAAATGAGAAATAGTTTCATAGTTAGCTATAGGTGGTCGTTTTAGGCAAGAGAAGCCTATAGGTGTACATGGGAAGCAAAATATATTATATCCTCCTCCATCAATAGTATTTATTACATAAATGTTCAATTGAAATATTTTAAAAAATTACCACATGTTTTCACAATATATAACTATCGAATTGGAGTGCAAGGTAAGTTTTGGATCAAAGTCTTATAGACATCAATGCCTAAGTTTAGTGTCTTTCTGGGCAGCTTTAGGCCTCTTAATAACTATATTCCCTTGGTCATTCTCTTGTAAAAATTTTAAAATTAATATACCTAGGATATTTATGTATAATATATATATATATATTTATATGAATCAAAGATGATGGTAACCTTGTCTCAAGATGTCTACAAAAGGGCTTGGATTTATATTTTCTTAGTTTAGGAAAAGTGTTCTTGAATACACAATCATTGCCTTTAACCATGAATTCCCATTATATCTACGAATATAACCTTAAAAATAATTATTCCATGGAATTTTAATGATACTAAGACCTTAATGGTGTCAGAAAATGTTTCAACCTCTCTGTATAAGCATTCTTAGTCCCCTACTCAGCCACTTGTGGGTGGATATTTACACACACATATGTAGTAAGTGTAACTAGGTTGAAAGAATGAATTATTTGACCTTAAATGAGTCATAAACCTATTTAAAATATTTAGATTATAATATTATTAACACTTAGGACCTTTTTTATCTCAATTAATCCTCCTTCCAACATTGTTGGTCCCTATGAAGGTAAGTGTATTTCAATGGCAGATTGAGTAAATTTTGCACATGACTGCAATAGTCCTTCTTTATTACATCAAATGAAATATTTAATAACTAATTAATAAATTATACACAAAGCCATTAAAACCATCAAGACACCTATGCGAACATGTTATATCAGCCCCATACACATACTTCACCATGACTATAGGTAGAATTGGGTAAAGAGCTGACTATGCATGCCAATGGATTGCAAACTCAATACTATTTAACTTATATATTTAAAAAATTTAATTAATGGTGTTACCATGACCATTTATCTAAGCTAAACACTATGCTTCATCATGTCAAATCCCTTACAGATAAAGAAGCCTTTTACAAATGGTGGAATTTGAATGTAAGTTCAATATCAACACCCTTATGTAAGGTGAGTTGTTTGAGATATAAAATAAACATAAAACATGAAAAAATATATATATATAATTTTAGTAGGAATATATAATCATTTGGAATCAATATAACCAATTGAGTTGTATGGAAATTTTGAAACCAAAACAAAACTTATATGGTGCATAGATTAGCAAGTAGAAAAACATAGTCAACTTTATCAGGATGGTTCATAAATAAAAATACACAATTATTGAAATTATTATTATTGAAATTACTCTCTATGAGTTTAATTTCACCTCCCAAAGGTGTTTGACCTAGAATTTCTCCTACTAACCATACCAAGTATAAACATGAAGACTAGTTTTATGTGTCTACAAGGGCAAAGAAGGAGTAGAATGGTTTTAGCTCAAAATTATAACTTTAAGAGAATTTTAACCATATAATTGATCTTGAGGAAGATAAATATACATCTTATGACCTTTTCCAATGTGTCACAATTCCCCATGGGCTGTACAAGTGACAAACTCTTCTCTTTTCTCAAGAAATCTACTCATTCTTCTAAAGAACCTATCACTCTCAGTAATAGACAATTTATTAAGGCATAATAATACACATGTAACATTACATCACTATTTTTACACCTTCAAACTTCCTTAGGAGGTTGTTCAACTCATTTAATGCACTATTTTGAACTCAAAATGACTCAAAATGATATAAGGACTAAAAAAATAATGACCAAGGCTAATATGACATTAAATAACATAAATGACATATGATATACCTTTTTAAATAATATTAATCCCCATATAAACCTATAAAGTAATCTTTTACCTATATGGGTTCCAATTTGACCTACAAGGTTAGATTTTTTCAATAAATTAGTGACTCATAGGGGTAGCATGCTTGCTATGCTAAGGATCAGTAGCCTTATCAGTCCATTGGGTTTAGGGAGTCATCTAAAGTCTGATACAAATAAAAATACCTTTGAAATAATTTTTTATAAAGAAAATAACAATGACTACCTAAACCACATAAAGTAAAGGGTGTACACAAAACAAAACAAACACGTTAACAAGACACACATGTGCTCAAAGCACCTAAGGAAATTATAAAAAAAACAACTATGCACAATTAGTATCTAAGCATACTTTCTTTCCTATATCAAAAGGAAATTTTCTTGAATCTTATTTTTCAAGAGGCGAATCATATTGCCAAGCATGTTTCTCCTTGGATTGGATGCTTTGTAGATTAGACCTATTTTTTGTGACTGTAAATGATTTATTCTCAAGTAGATCATTCTTAAATATGTCTCCAATGTATATATATTCCTCTAAAACTTTTACACTTATCTCATACTATTACCCACTCTTCATCTCATGATCAACTAGTATCTTCTTGGTAGGCATGGCTTCAAGAGGAGTAGTTTCTTGTTCCTTAAAAGATTAAGGCCAATAAGATCTTGTTCCATCCCTCAAGAGCTAATGTGTTTCTCCAAATTTATTGAGAGTATGACACCCAATTTATATGAATTCAAACATATCATCATCAAATGCATATGCCTCTTGAAAGGATATATTTGAAAGGTTGCTTTTTCTTTTCATAATCAATTGAGTGCCAAGGTTACCTTCTCCATATTTAAATAGATCATAGCCTCCTTAAAGAGGATTATATCATACTAAAATTATTGAAAACAATTAATCCCAAATATAATAAGTCACTTGTTCTTTCCCATCCATGTTATCTTGGATAGTGATAGAAGCACCAATGATTATTTTTTCCTCTTTGGCAAAAGGAAAACATTATTCCATATCAACCCGATAAGAAGTTTTAGCATAAGATACCACCTATTCTTCAACACTTAAGACATATTGAGGGATATCATATTATATCACAACTATCATAATCTTATGTTTCTTCTCAAGGTCTTCAATATCTTCAATCTCCTTCTCCTTCTTGGTGATTCCAAGACTAGACATCTTAAAATCATGTTACTTAGCCTAATGAGGCTACCAAGGAGTTAAATTTATTCAAGAAATATTTTTGAATTTTATCAACCAAATAATCATATTTAGGTTCCCATACCATATTTAAATCAAGGAAAAATTTTATGGGGTGAGGACAAGATGGACTAATTGGTGGAGGTGGCACATAGAACTACAAACCAGATTGAGACTGAAATGTAGGTGATTATTTTGGATTCTCTTGAAGAAGGGGAGGAAAACCATGGGATAAAATGGCTTATTTTTATTAATTTAATTTTATAATAACTTCATTAAAATATTATCTATATTGATCACTCTATTGAGGGAGTATATATGAGGTGTGTTTAGGCATATGATCTTATGGGTCTAAACCTTCCTTCACACTTTCACTTAGCAATTTCATCCTTGACTCTAAATCTTCAATTTGCTTGGATAGGTTATCTTGTAAAATTATCTATTGGAGTTGATATAAATTATCATGATGATTAGAATCACAAGAGGTCTGACATGTAATACAAGAGGTCTCTTGAGGAAGGTTGGGAAGAGCTTGCATAGGATCAAGTTCTTTATAAACTTTACACTTCATATTAAGGCTTTTATCCACTTTCATTCACCATAACTACACTATATTATTATAGATTAGTATTTTATGATTATGAGTCTCTTCTTGATATGGTGATGTAATTTTAGGAGTGGATTAAGTGTTAAATAAACTTGAGATCTCCTTAGGCATGGATTCTCCACCTTGTCTCCAACTTGGAATTTCATATCTAGAAGTCACTTATTAAGGTGGGGATGTAATTGGAGAAGGAAATGAGGGATTATATTTCACTTATTTTGTTGATGACATGTAATATTTCATATGAATATTAGACAAATAAATATGCCTTTCAAGATTTACTTCAAAAATAAGGTTTTTCATTTCAACTCTCTCCTTCAACTGATTGGGAAATGGATGACTTTGATAAACTTGATTGGGCTCATGATTTGGAATCATATATGAATAATAGTAATATTTGTGAATTGGATATGAAGGTTGATAGGTTTTTTGAGGTTTATTCTAATGAATTTTTATCCTATCTTCTAAGGATGAAACTAGGCCCCTCACATCCAGCATGTCACTTGTAAGCCTTTGCCAATTTTCTCTCTCAATAGGTACCCACTCTCTTTTGACCATATATAATTCATATCTTAACTTATAAATAAGATGACTAGAAACCTCCTAACCATATCCACTTAGAGTATCAATATCCAACATGTACATCTCATAGCCCATAAAAGTTCACTTGAAAGTGGATATGGACTTATTAGAGAAGTTACTAAGTTGACTTGGAGCAATATATGGAGAAAGTTGATTTTAGGGATGATAAAATTCGTGAATAGGCTGATACACTTCATGTTATAGCTGGTAAGGATCATGATATGGATGATAAGGGATGTAATAGGCTTGATATACCTCACCAAATTTAATAAAACAAAACTCAACACCAATGTCAATCATGGAAATTCATTAAGAAGAAAGAAAACAAAGAAATATATTACCAACAATATTAAAAAGGAAACTTGGTATGCTTGACTAGTTGATGTAACTTCTAAGTCACCATTGATGTTTGCATAGATTCCTCTAAAGGATGATTATTGAAAGTCAACACTAAAAATCCTTTAACCTCTTGGATTAAGAGTTCTATTAGGTATGCCAAAAATTATTATCACTTGGATTTTCACCCTTTTAGGATATGTCTCATATGTCCTCATCCAAGTGGCACAATTGAAACACCTCTAGGCTTGTGGGTATCCTAAGGATGAGGTGAATATCTAGATAGGGATATCCCCCTTGATGTACCACTTGTAGAAAACTACTAAATCTATACATTGTGAGGGAAAAAGGAGATATAAAAATGAAATCAAACTATCCTAAGGGAGGTGATACACCATATAATTTGATGACTTCCAATTGGTTGCATGTTACACATGAGAATAAAGGACTAACTAAACATACACTTATCCAATCTACATCTTCTCACATTAAGGTTATATTATGAGGTTGTGATGAATGTTTAGGCTAGGAGGACTAGACAAAAAGCCTAAAATGAAATTATTTTAATAAACTAACTCACTCAACATTGACATATCATAAAACACTTCAAATGCCCTACAAGAAGAAGCTTTTTAACTGTAAATAGGTGAGATAATGAAACAAAAATGCTAATAAAAAAATAAGTCATCACTAATAAAAATCAATAATCCAAGTAAAAAAACTACTAATATTCATAAAATAGGTAAAAATCAATAGTCTTATTTATCAAATGGTATACAAATGAGTAGGGCTTCACCATACTCAGGTTGAGCATAAGTCACAAAGGCCAAAATGGCTAGTTCTTATAGAACTTGAGAGAGAGAGAGAGAGGAGAAGAGAGAAGTCCATTGATCACAAGGACACTTTTAAAGATGATAATAGGACTTATATATACATGGGAGGAGAGTGTGAAATGAACCATCTAAGGTTATAAATCACAAGCGTCCATACCAGGCATGAAACTCATGAAAAGTGGAATGAAAGTCCTCGTGTTGGATAATAAAATTAAATTCATCATCCACACCTATTAGAACGTCCAAAAAATAAATATGATTAGGCATGATGATTATAATGAGAGGTAATTATTTTATAAATTTCTCTCCATGCATTGGTTATAGTCCTAGTCATCTAGAATCATTTGGGAATGAGTTATCACCATTTGTAGTCTAAGAAAACTCCTCTTAGATACACATTGCACAATTAGCTTCTAAAAATCATAATTTTTCCATGAAATTTATTAAAATTTAGTTATTAACACTTTAAAATACCCTCCATGGCCGTAAAGGCATCAGGAACACCTTAAAATCAGCTCACTTGAAGTTTTTCACCCTTCTCACTAGCTTGGTCATGATGCTAGTTTTGACTGGTTGAGATGAATCTATTTATTTGAATACTTATAATATGTTATAAATAATTAAATAGACATTAGGGGTTATTAAAATTCATAATACTTATCCCAAAATTGGTTTCATCTTTAAAATCGTCTTATAACCTACAAAACACACAAAATAGTGAAAAGTACCCTATTTTGTAACATGTCTATACAATTTTATATAGCTCATCATTATGTGGAGTAGTATGAGATTCATCTAAGGCCTCAAATAATTTTTTTTGAGTAAACCATTCCATTTCAATGTATTATCTCCTTCATTTTTGACATCAAGTCTAGACCAAGGGTTTAGGAAGGTTTTAAGTGCATTCTACTCTTAAGGTTTATTCATGATTGGCCAAACATTAGAATTGAAAAAAAAATCCACAAATTAAAATTTTAAGATATAAATAAACATCCCTAAAATATTTTAACCTCCATACAAATCCTCATGAAATATGTTAGAATTTGAAGTTACCTTGTCGTGGTTTTCCTTCAATTTCCCATAGGCCTGAGTTGGTTTTAAGCTCAAAAATGAACTTCTTGTATTTTTTATACAAATAAAATATTTAATACCTGTATTATTATCCAAAAATAATTATAAAATGTATTATAATTAATATTCAAGGCTAGAAGTCAAAGTGACCTTTCTTTTGGGGTCTAGGTCTAATAATGCCTAGTAGACCTAATTTGTCTTAAACCCCAAAATGGATTCTCATGGATTATCTTATAATATATATGATTGAATAATACCTAATTTATACCTAGTAACATTTTTAAATCCATTACATTTCTCACTTTATGTTATAAACAAATCTGACCCTCCCTTTGGCTTTGGCTTAGCACCTTCCCTACTAGTCCCACTTACAAGTTTGAGGGTCTAGGCTAACCTATTTGGATCCACCCTTTAAAGATTAGTATATCATGTTTGTATTTATGTTTTAAAAAATTTAACACAATATTTAAATGTTCTTATAGATTTTGGTCTACCTTTCTCATCCATTTTCTCCAAAATTATAGGTTTTATGCCTAAGGGGAGTGACCTTTGTATAAGATAAAACATAGGGCACACCCCTATTTAATCACAGAATATTAAATATTTAAAGGGATTATAAAACCAATAAACAGATCATGCACCATTTTTTATCCATTTTTATGATTTTTTTACCTCCCAAATGCTTTAAGACCCAATTTATACTACTTGCAAGTAGACTATGCATAGTGATTTTTGGTGTAGACTATGTTTTTTTCTTGTTTGAGCCCTTTCTCTATTAAATATACACTATGGTATATAAATGTGAAATTATTACCTTAATTTGTATCACTTTTTTATTATGTAAACCTTTAGACTCTTTTCAAACCCTACTTTATTCAATCCTTACCATGATCATCCTAGACTAGGGTCAACTTCCTAATTATGTCTTCTCCTTTTTGTAATTGTGTATTACTCATATGAAGTTGTTTAACTTAGTACAGGGTCATATGAAACATTTAATACCACCTCATATTGTTTTTTTAGTTACTTATGTTATGCATTTTCCATGCTAAATACCGAGGATAATCACCATTTGGGTCACTTCTAACTATAGTTGGTTGTAGCTACCAATTATTAGTGAAAATAAAAGTATTGTAAGCATGAAGCCTCTTTAGAATCATTTTTAAATGAATTTTTTATCCAATATTGGTCTTAGGATCATTCATACTTTTTTAACCTTGATGTCTCTATATATAAACTCCCTTCAAGGATGAAAAATTGTTTCACAATCAGTTGTAGCTAGTCTTTTTAGGCAAGAGAAGCTTATAGGTGTACATGGGAAGAAAAATATAGTGTATCCTCCTCCTTTAATGATATTTATGCCATGAATGATAAATTTAACCATTTTTAATCATTCTCATATGTTTTTATGGTCTATAAATATCAAATTAGAGTGCAAGGTCACTTTTGGATCAAAGTTCTGTAGACATCAATGCCTGAGTTTAGTGTCTTTGTAGGCAACTTTAGACCTCTCAATAGCTATATTCCCCTAGTCATTCTCCCCAAAAACATTTAAAATTCATAAAAAAAATATATTTATATGGAATTAATATATCTAAATGCATCAAAGTTGTTGGTAACCTTATTTCAAGATGTCTACAAAAGGGCTTGGATCTCTATTTTCTTAGTTTAGGGAAAGTGTTCCTGAATACACATTCCTTGCCTTTGATAATGACTTACGATCCTATCTACCACTATAAAATTAAAAATAAGTCTACCATGGCCTTTTCATCATACTGAGACCATAAGGGGGTTTCACCAAATGTTTTAACCTCTTTGTAGCATTCTTAGTCCCCTACTTAGCCACCTATAAGTGGATATTTACACATACATAGGCAGTGAGTGTAAGTAGGTTGAAAAAATGCATGATTTGACTTTGAATGAGTAAAAATCCTATTTAAAATATTTCAAGTAGACTCTTATTACTGCTTACAACCTTTTTTAGCTTAGGTACTCTTCCTTCCAACATGATTGGTCCCTATGAAGGTAGTTATAAGTGCATTTCAATGGTGGACTAAGTAAATGTTGCACATGACTGTAATAGTCCTTATTTATTACATCACATGAAATTTTGACTCACTAATTAATTCTACTAAAGGATACACGAAAGACTTAAAACCTTAAAAACACCTGTGTGAACATGTTATATGGGCCCCATGCATGTGATTCACCATGACTATGGGTAAAATTGGGTAAAGAGCTGACTATGCATGCCAATGGACTACAAACTCACTATTGTTTACCTTAGATATTTAAAAAATTTAAGGAAGGGTGTTACCATGACCATTTATATGAGTGAAACACCATCCTACATCATGTAAAATCCCTTGTAGAAAAATAGACCTTTTTGAAATGTTGGAATTTGAATGCAAGTTTAACATCAATACCCTCCTACAAGGAGAGTTGTTTGATATATCAAATAAACTTAAAACATTAAACCAAGCATAAAGATAATTTTAGGAGGAAGCTATCATCATCTAGAATTATCATAACCAACTAGATTATATGAAAATACCCACACCAAAGCAAAACCTATAGGGTGCATAGATTAATAAGAAAAAAAACACAATCAACTTGATGAGGATGGTTCATAAATCATAGGACATCATTATTAAAAATATTTTTTTTGAATTTAATCTATCCAACTATACTTTCATATACCAAAGGTGTTTGACCTGGAAGTTATATTGTTGACCATATCAATTACAAACCTAAAGACTAGTTCTATGTGTCTAAAAGGGCAAAGAACGAACATAAAAATTTAAGCTCAAAATTGGCACTTCCAAAGAATTTAAAATATGTAATTTAGATTTAGGAAAGTCAATAAATATCTCATGACCTTGTCCCACATGTCACACTTCCCCATGGGTTGTACAAGTGCCAAATTCTTCCCTTTTCCCAAGAAAACTATTCTCTCTTTTGAATAGCCCTTCACTTTTAATTATGAATAGTTTATTAAGGCATAATAGGACACATATCATGTGACATAACCCTTATTACACCTTCACACTTCCCTAGGAGGTTTTACAACTCATTAAATGCCCTATTTTGACCTCAAAATGATATAAGGACTAAAAGACTAATGACCAAGGATAATATGACATTAAATAACATAAGATTACATATTATATACCTTTTTACATAATATTAAACCCCTTATAAACCTCTAAAGTCAATATTTGACCTATAGGTGTCCCAATTTGACCTGTAGGGTCAAATTTGGTCAATATTTCCAATGTATAATACGTACCAAATGTTAGGGAAAAAATGCATTTTAACTAATAGGTACCACACATATAAAAGGTATCTAACATATTACACCTTTAATAGTTAGGCTTTAGCTAGCAATGGTTAACTTTTATATAGTAGGGTTTGATGAGAAGATAATAACTTCTCTCCCAAACCCAATAATACTAGTATATTGCACCTACACAAATGCCTTTAATGTAACCAAAATTTTTGAATCAAATCCATGTTACCAACCCTAGCTAAAATGTTTACCAATAACAATATATTCCATATCAACCATACAATCCTAATGCATGAATACATATTCTTGGTTGTCTAACCAATCAAATAAACATTTCATAATATGCCATTCATTCATACCCTAGTCAAGGTAATCCACCTTTAATCATGTAACCTCAACTATAACAGGCCACACCATCTAACTTCTTAGCCCAAAAGTTGTAATAAATGAAGGATGCAGTTCAATCCATTCAAAATGGAAAGTACATAAAGAAGTTCAAACTAGATGAGATATGCTCATATCCATTCAACATGGATTACCTCCAAATATATTTTCATTTGGGTTATGAGACATCTAAACTTAATAAATACAAGGGAAAAGGTGACCCAAAAGGGCATTTAAAATAATTCCTTATTTCTTTCCAGCTAGTGGCATGCATTGACATGCATTTTTTCCTCTCTCTAAGAATTTTAGCTAGAAAATCCTTGGGATGGCTTCTTAAAATTCCAAAACAATATGTGTCATACTTTGATGACCTTTTCAAGAAGTTTGTATAACATTTTGCATATAATATTTAACATGAGATTATAGTGATGGTTTTGGGTGAGGTGAATAGAGAAATGGTGAAATTTTTGTTGCTTACTTACAAAGGTGGAGGGCACTTATGAGTTATTCAGCTATAATTTACTAGAGAAATAATTGATTTTAATATTTAGTTAGAAATTACATAACAAGATATATTATTAGCTCTATTTTCAATGTGCTCACACATTTTTAGAAGTTACTGAGAAAGGCATATAAACTAAAAAGGCCTATGTCAATAAAGGGATTATCAATTTATCTTTTTCAAATTAGATTTAAGGCAAAAACCAACATCAAATCCAACAATAAAACCAAAATCAAATCCATAATTAGAACCATAAACCTATCCAAATATTATCTTTAATGCCAGCTCAGGGCAATAATAAAAGACAAAAATCTTATAATTTTAACAATAATGTTTTTAGAAATGGCGTCACTAAATCGTGACAAGTTAAAATGGTGCAACCATCAAATGTTCATTTACCTCTACCTATATAACAACCATCACTTCCATTCATTCAACCAAGACCTCTATAAAACCAACCACAAAATCTATCATAATTGTAAACACCTCCTCTAAGGAGAACACTTCCCATAGCCAGAGTAATTAGTGACCTCAAAGAGCCTATTGAGTTTGTATTATATAAGTTAGTTCAATTAAATATGATTATCTGGCCAATGCCAAAGTCATTTCCTAAAGGAATTCCTTTTATTTATTGTTACAAAGAAAATGAATTTTTTGAATACCATCAAGTTAAGAGATACTCCATATGTTGGTACATACAACTAAGGCATCTAATTGAGAATGGAGAGATAAAATGGGATGGCCATGCTCCTATGATGTAGGGAATCATTTTAAATTCTAAGTAATTCATGTATTTAATCATGTTTTGTGATTAGTAATGGTCTTATACTAGTGTTAGAAGTCCTATAGGGACATAAGGAGGTTGTTAGAGTCATTAGGTATGAATTATTCTCCTTCTAATATTGGAATAGATCATTTTACCTCTTTATGAAACATTAATGCTCAGAATTTAGTGATTTAGTTATGTATGCTACAATTGTCTCAAGTATGTGGAGAAGACAAACTATTAAGTTGTACCCATTTTTGTTTTATTTTCTTTAGTTTTAGGCACTCCTTATCCCTTTTCATTACAAGTTGTAATACCATTAGTTTTAATATTAAGTGATCCATTAGGGCCAATAATCCCTCTCTAAAGGTTCACTTTAACCATATCTAACCTATAAACTTCGGGTGTTCCTATTGTGTTGATTGGGTGAGGAGATGTGAAAAACCTACTCAGAGG
Source organism: Torreya grandis (assembly GCA_037957365.1). Taxonomy (NCBI): domain Eukaryota; kingdom Viridiplantae; phylum Streptophyta; class Pinopsida; order Cupressales; family Taxaceae; genus Torreya; species Torreya grandis. The sequence continues at coordinate 3,455,762 of JARHVA010000851.1, read as the reverse complement.
GTGACAATCAATGAAAACATAGTTTATGGAATGCCTGGTGGGATCCTACTTTCATCTACTAGATAATTTTTGGTGTGTTATTTAATACATCATATTTTAGACGTAGTTTATATAAACACCAATGGTGACTCTAAGTATAATTCATTTGGTTTTAGTATCCCATACATTATTTTTAGGTAAAAAATTAAGTGGTTTAAATATACTTATTATTCTAATCAATTTATAGTGTTGGAACTACATGAGACACCTCTTATATGGCTAGGTTTATGGGAGATTCCAACTACTTTCCAACTCCTTATCATGAGTGTTATCCTCCCCTTCATCATCAGTATTCCAATCAAGGTTTTCAACCTATCTACCCATAATTTGGTGATACAAATTATTCCTATGTATCCCCATGTGCTCCAAGTCATCCTCTACATGCTTCTAAATTATCTCAACTTATTGAGATTCTTTCAAAATCCAAATGTTGATTCCCTTGTGGGCAACCCCATGACCAATTAAAATGTGCATATATAAGGAGATTATTGTCTACTAAGGTACACAAATCCAAACTTAAATATAAACCTTTAGTAATATGCCACCAAGATAGACCAATCCTTGAAAATATACCTGCTCATGAGCATCAAGTTTCTCAACCATGATAACCTTCTTGGACTATACATCTTGACTTGAAGATGCCAAATTTAGGTAAATCCACTTCCAAACAAGAAAAGAGAATGGTTACAGAAGATAACCCAACTAAAATTCCAAATTTTAGAGGATCTAAATCTATGTTTGTGAAAACTCCATCCATTCTTCCTCAAGTCCCTCAAACTCCTCAACTAAAGAAGTTTCTAAGTTTCTCACCCACTCCTCATATGCCAATCCAAACTTAAGAGAGGGAAAAAGTTTTAGAATCCAAACCAAGGATTCTTTTGAGTTTAATGAGTGTCTCTTCAACCCCAAATCCAAATAAAGAGTAGTCCATAATGCCATATACTCCTATTTTACTAACTAAACATTATTTCCCTCCCTCCATATCCCTTTTTAAAGGAGGACCCATTGTATGGATAATAAGTGGAGATCATATAGGGAAATAATAACTTTTTTTAAGTGATTATTATGAGGAAAAAAATATTGTAAACCTTATTTTTTCCACTAAATCATAAAAATTAGACTTGTCATAAGAGGAAGATGAATATGGTTTGATAGAGTAGTGAAACAATAAACAAATGGATAAAAATGGAGAGGAAGGTATTATTGATGAGGAGAGGAAAATTTTCTATAGTCAAGGCTGAATTTAGGGAAAATATGATGAAGTGACTTCTTGGATAGATGAGCTTCCATTAATCATGGAATAATAATAAGAAGGTCAATTTAATTGGCATGGGTATGAACTTGACAAAGAGGAAATAGATTTTGAATCCAAGAGCATCACTTATCATAAACAAGAAGAATTGGGAGAATGTCTTGAGTCAATCCAAGGGATCAAAATTTAGGATTTGGGAGACATTTTAATCCTTCCCAATGAAACTCCAATTTAAACTCAGTTCCAAGACAACTCAATTCAACCTATTGAGGAAGACTTTATTTCTAATTCATATTGGAGAAATAAATCAGTCTTAAAAAGAGAAAAGAAGAGCTAGAAGAATATTAATCTTGGGATGAACTATAATAGTTATTATCAATACTTGACATTAAACCATCATCCCTTCAATAATATACCCATGAATAATATGAAAAATATGTGGAAGTAGATGTATTTCCAATGGAATCACATGTGCTTCAAGAAGAGCATCCTAATCAGTAGGATGATAGAACATCTTAAAAAAATTATGAGAGAAACCTTGACTGCTTAGGATTTGTATTGATAAGATGATGCCCTATAATTTACCTAGGATATTTGAAGGATGATAAAGAGAAGACATCACAAGTTTTACTCAATCTAGAACACAAAATTGAACATCAAGAAGGATAAAATCAACCTACCTATCCACTCAAAGATAGTTCATTTCTAATCAACATGAGTGGGTAAGTGTGTTTTTTAATCCTTGTATAAGTATATCACTAGTACATAGAGAATCCAATCCTTATCCACATTTGGTTGGCTTCTCTCAAACATGAAAATCATTCCAAGTTGATAAGAAAGAGAAGCTAGTTTGTGGAACCAATTAATGGCTTTATTTAGATAGCCTTTTGATTGGTTAGTTTCACGTAGTTTAACTAATTATATTTCCTCCAATTACTAGTACACATTAGTTTATTTTTTATTCTCTCCTATATGTTATTATTTTTTTCCTTGTGCCTTACTTTCTCTATTTTATTTAGAGGTGGATCTTAGTTAAACTATTTAATATTAGGCCAAACAAGTTACAATAGGGTTGTGTTCTTAGAATCAATATTTATAAAATCTTATGTGACTCCATGCCCAGTGGATTAAGTTAAATAATAATGGATTATTTCTTAGAAATAAATTATCCTATAGATGTCACCAAGAGTGTTGACCATTTTTGGTCACCATGGAAGAGCACCATTCAAATCTCAATTCAAGGATTCAAATTCAATAAAAAAGATATTTTAAAGTTCTATTAGAATTCAATAGAAGTGGTTAAGTTAGAAGGGAAGAAAAGGAATTAAAATTTTTCAAAAAATTATCTTCACAATTAGAAATTTTTCTAAGTGTTTTGATCTTCAAAAATTCTATGAAGGCTAGTCAAAACTTTTATTTCAAACAAAAGTTCTAAAAGCACCAGTTTTGAATACTAGGCTATGTCACACTTTCTATGTGAAGAGGAAATATTTTGACACTTAATCGATTCTCTAAAATTTTCCTAAATCCACATGTCACTTTTATGATGAGAAATACTTAGCCATTTTTATTCAAAAGTTGCCCAGTAAGTATAAAAATCACTTTGACACTTAGCCATTTTGGGGTTCGTTTATCTCCTAGTGACAACTTTAGGAGGTGATGAGATCAAATTTGAAATGCCTCGAGTGAATTATTGATGGCTTACTATTTTTTTATTCATAGTAAGTCTCTAGTCTAATCGAATAACACCACATAACAATCATTCACATTGGCATCATATGCCTCTTTTAAAATAATTTTGACACTAAGCTAATTTTGTAAAAGTTACCAATGCCACTTGTAAATATTATAATGGTATTGGGCCCTTTTTAAATTCCTTTCAACATTTATTCAATTTTCATGAAGTTTTTCAATCAAAAATCTCTATATCAATAAGGTAATAATTGAATGATTAGTAGAATGTTTCCACATGTCATATTCCTGGTGACCCAAAGACCCTGATCCATTTCTATAGCTCCAAACCTTCTACATTAGCACATTAGTGGGATGATGTCATATGTAATAATCCCATTTATGTACTTAAATATTTACATGTATCTCAGACATGATGTTAGAACCCTAGGTAAGTAGGTGAGTGAGATGGAACCATATCACATAATCTCATTACTCTACAGCCTCAGGGTGGTCCATTCAAACATAATAATATGTTATGGTAATGAGTGAGTGATATGTTGTCATGTGGTGAAATATCACTTCATCATAGAGAGATAAATTATATTTTCACTCAAATCCCCAAGCTAAGCAATTAAAGAGAGATAAATATCCATGTGGTAAAGTCTTCATAATTTTCTAAAGTTTAAGAACTAATTGACACTCACATGATGTTAGAATTGTTAGACCTAGGGACTAATAAAAAATGTAACACATTCTATGATCCAAGAAATCAATCTCATAGAACTAATAGAGATTTTATATCCTAAGAGATCCTAACCTTCTAGACTATGAAATGTGTCAGGGGCCCCATAAAGGTAAAGCTAATTGAACGTATAGTGTCGAAGAAGTGACATGTGGTAGAAGCTGAACCAAGAGAGTGATAAAGTAGGGTAAATGGGATTTCATGATTTTTGACATGAATCCCATGAAAAATAAATAGTTCCATGTGGCATCCAAAGATAAACCCAAGTTAGGTCTACAAGTTAAAATAACTGACTAAGTGTTGAGAAGGAGGACCTAAGGGAAGAATATACTCACAAATCCAAAAAATTCCATGATGATCCCAATTTTACCATGTGGCTAGATCCCACCACTAAAGAGTGTGTTGACATATACATTGTAACTAACTAGATTAAATTTTATGGGACATCTCACCTATTTAGACATCAAATCCATGAGTAGGCTGTGAAATTACATTATTTCATGAAATCAATCTTGGAGTGGATCAAAATGTAAATCATATCACAAATTGGATCCAAATGCTAGAGTGTGATAAATGGTAATTTGACCCCATTCATCATAGAAGCAAGTGTAAATGGAGAGCACACAAAAGATAATCTATAGGGTTTAAAAGATGTTGTAGGTAGTTATGTAGACATGTCTCTAGTAATCCTAAGGAGATTCCTAGTTCCTGAACCCACTTCCCCTATAATCATCAAGTTTGTAACCAACATAATTTTGGGTACAACAAAGTAAACACCTAATATCTATATATTTTGCCTATAAATATAAGCAAAATCATCATTCTAGGAGGACCCTTTTTAAAATATAAATGATGTAGAAATTGGCCCTTCATTGATCCCTCTACCTTTCTTTTATGTTTTTGAAGAAATAATAGATTTGTTTTTTCCCTCTCAATGAATTGAATTCTATTTGTATCTTATTAAATTTTTATGTTATTTTGTGGTGAAGTGATATTTCACTTTGATTGTGTCTAATTCCATTTCACCTTTATATAATTGGACTCTCTTTTGTAGGTCATAGTCTATGTATCTCATGGTTTATGAATTATTAGTTTTGGTGATGAATGCTTCTCCTTATAATGTTTCCATAGATACTTGTACCTCTCTATGAAACATTGATGATAATAAGATCATGATTGAGTTGTGTATGTTATAGTTCCCAAGGTTTCCATTATGCAATCTCAAGTACATGGAGGAGATAAATTATTATGATTCATCACCCCTTTCGAGTTTAGTTTATTTCTTTAGGCACTTCATCTACATTTTACTTGAAAGTTTAAATAGTGTTGGTGTTAGTTTTAGTGATCCATCAGGGTAATCTATCCCTCTCTAGAGGTTCACTTCAACCATAGGTGACCCACAACCTTGGGGTGTTCTCATTGTGTTGATTGGGTGAGGAGACATGAACAACCTCTTTAGAGGGTGAAAACCATCAGAGTTGTTACACTTATACCCTACACTAATACACTAATACCCCCACTAATACCCACACTAGAGGAAAAATAAAAACCTACACTAATACCCCTATAAGCGCAGCTTAGGTGGGCAGTGTGGAAATACAAAATGGGTCTCGACAACTAGGCCTGATGAGGTACCCATGTACAAATGCAATCTCCCATAAGATATAGAAAAGGATAAAACCCTTAGAAAAACACTCCCCCTGCAAAAGAGAGACATAAAAGAAAAGAAGAGGCTAGAAGGCCCCCTGAAGATGATGCTACTATAGATGTGGACCGCACCCCAAGAAGAGCTCGTAGATGAATGAACTTGCTCTCAGTGAAAGGTTTGGTGAAGATGGCTGTAACCTACTCTAAAGATTGGCAAAATATCATGTCAATGAACTAACTATGAATAAGCTCCTGAATGAAATGCATGTGAATCTCTATGTGCTTGGTCCACTAGTGCTGAAATGGATTGCTACAAATCTAAATGGTACTTTGGTTGTCATAATAAATGATGGTGGGCTACCTGATAGGAATGCCAAACTTAGAACGTATCCCCTAAATCCAAATAGCCTCAATAACTGCATTAACATCTCCCTTGTACTCTACCTCTGTGGATGATATAACAATAGCATTCTACTTCTTGCTAGACCAACTAATAGGACCTGAACCTAGAGAGAAATTGTAACCAGAAGTGGACTTGCGAGTCTTTGAATCACCAGCCCAGTCTGAATCTGTATATCCAACCAAGTCAACCTCTATGTGAAATATATAATGAATCCCATATCTATGTGAACCCTATATGTAATGCAAGATCCTCTTAGATGTTTTCCAATGCAACTCATGAGGTTCCTACATGAATTTGGAGACAAGTCCCACTGTATATGAAATGTTGGGTCTAGTGTGAGTTAAGTAGATGAGACTACCAATAATTTTTTGATATCGAGTGGCATCAACCAATGGTGAAGAATAATCAGCCTCAAGCTTGACTCCTAATAGAAAGGGAGTTGGAGAGGACTTGCAATCATCCATGTGAAACTGAGTTAATAAGTCAAGAGCATACTTAGGTTGTGTAAGAGAAATCCCTAAATCTAACTATGAGATCTCGATGCCAAGGAATTAGTGTAGCAAACCCAAGTCTATCATGTCAAATGTATCCTGAAGAGATGCCTTCACCATTGCAATAGCCGATGAAAAACTCATGGTGATCAAAAGGTCATCAACATATAGAACCAAAATCAAGAGTGAATCATCCTGCCATAAGAATTAGACATTGGGATCAAAATGGCACCTAGTGAAACCTGTTGTGAGAAGGAAGGAATCCATCTTGGCATACCAAGCCTGAGGGGCCTGTTTGAGGCCATAGATATATTTCCTGAGTCTACATACTAAGGAAGAATCCTAAACAAATATTGGTAGCTTCCCCATTTAAATCTCCTCCTCTAGGTTTCCATGAAGAAAGGCACTCTTCACATCCATCTGATGCACATCCCAACCATGTGCTACAACAATAGCCAAGGTGAGTCAGATAGAAGTCATCTTTACAATGGGTGCAAAGGTCTCTGAGTAGTCAATGCCTGCCACATATGAGAAACCCTTGGCAACTAATCACGCCTTCTACTTATCAACTAACCCATCCACTTAAAACTTGGTGCGATATATCCACCCACATTGAACCATCTTTCTTCCCTTAGGAAGTGAAGTCAAATCCCAAGTGTGATTTTTGATTAAGGAAGAATAGTCTTCTTTCATAGCACTATCCCACTTAGGTACCCCCAATGACTATTAAGAAGTCTATGGATCAAGCAAAGAAGGCATGTGGATCTCTCTAAAATTCCCCCCTAATATGTTTGTCATCTATGGGATCTCTTACCCAAGTGCTAGCACTCTCAAGTGTCTGTCTAGCCCAAAGTGGCCCAAAAGTGGGTGAGTTAGGTGCTAACTCCTCATCCTCTAACTGAGTAGAGGTGGATGACTCTACATCACTATCCTCACTATCTAAACTCAAAGAAGAAGAAGATGTCTCTGGCTCAACAACCTACTATGGTTGATCTAAATCTGATAAGGAATCATCATGAAGAAGTATATTCAATGAGGGAGAAGAAGTGTCAAGTGTTGAGTCTCTAGGACTCTCCTATAAATAGACACTTCTCTCAATGAACAACTCATGAGTGACTAGATATAGAAGGCAATATCCCTTAATACCATCTAGATATCCTACAAAGATGCAAGGCTTAGACTAATGTTCTATAGCTTTGAATTTCTTCTTCAAAATGTGGGCCATGGCTAGGGATCCAAAAACTCTAAGGTGCTCAACATCAAGTTTCCTTTTATGCCAAGCTTCAAAGGGTGTTATCCCTTTCAAAGCTTTATGGGGAACCTTGTTTTGAATGTAGCAAGCACAATTGATGGCTTCAGCCTAGTACTATGGTGGTAAGGATTTGGAGTGAATCATACAGCTACCCATCTCTTTCAAGAACCTATTCTTGCATTCTATAACCCCATTACGTGAAGGACTATAAGTGACTGTGCACTACATATCAATCCCCTCTATAGTGTAAAACTACTCAAACTTGATGCTGACATACTCCCCTCCATTATCAGTTTGAAAAAACTTGATGGATTTGTCACTCTATTTCTCAACAAGAGCCTTGAAGTCTAGAAAATTTTCAAACACTTCAGACTTTTGTTTGAGAAAATATATCCAAGTGTACCTAGAGAAATTATCAATGAAAGTGAGGATGTACTTGGCCCTTGTGAAAGATGGTTTGGGAAAGGGTCTTGATACATCACTATGGACTAACTCCAAAGGTTGTGAAGCCCTCCAAGATTTGCCTTTGTCAAATTTTGGTTTGGGATGCTTCCCAAGGGAGCACCCCTCACAAAGTCCTTTTGAGAATTAGACACGAGGCAAGCCAATGACCATGTCATGTTTGCAAATTTGCTCAAGGTAGTGGTAGTTAAGGTGGCCAAACCACTCATGCCACAATTCACTAACTCCATTTGAATGAGTCACCAATCTTGTTGGAGAAGAATCTGATGCAAAATGTGAGGAGGTGTATAACCTGGCTTGGTGATCTGCCCTACCCACTGCCACTATAGTATCACTATGCAACTCCCTGATAGCCACTAAATTTGGTGAAAACTCAACTCTCATGCCTCGACCAATGTGAGTGATTTGGTACACTAATAAGACATTAGTTGAAAGAGAAGGAACACTTAGAACATTATTGAATGTTCCTCCTTCCATTTCAACTGATTCTCTCCCTATAATAGAAATTGATGTGTTATCACCCAAACTAATTAAAGTCATGCTATAAGGTTCTAAAGATGAAAAATTAACTAGTGAAGAGCCCATGTGGTGAGAAGCACTTGAGTCAATGACCCATGAAGATGTGGAATCTGTTGTAGCTACAAGAGCCTTACCCTTTTCTTTTTCCTTACCCTTGCCTTTTGCCTTGGTAGAATCTTGGGTAGATGAATTCTGCTTGATGGACTCAGGAACACCTATGTTGTTCTTCTCTAGAAGATGAGTTAGGTGATCTATTTGTTTCTTCATGCATTTGTGTTCATCATGCCCTATATTCTTCCAATAGGCACACTTAACCTTCTCCTTCTTAAGTTTAGCATTGGAAGAGGAAGTTTCAGTGTTGTTTTTGGTAGGATTGGTGTTTTCTTTCTTCTTCTCCTGGTCCTTGTTCTTTTTCTTCTTCTCCTTTGTTGAAGTCTTATCCTTACCATTTCTAGCTATCAAAGATTGGGGTTGATTAGACTTCATTGTGCCCATTTGAATTAGCTTATCTTGCTCCCTAGTCAAGTCGGCAATGAATGAATCCAAAGAAGGCATTTTCCATGTAGTGCCAAGGGCACTTTTTGTGGCATGGAAAGTGGAGACAAAGACTAAATAGCTTGGACCTAACTTTGTGAGAATATAAATTATGAGTTGATCATCTTTCTTCTCTATCCTGCATTCTTTCAATTTCAATCTAAGGGCCTTAAACTTAGTGAAGAAGTCATGTAGGGTGTCAAAGTTTTTAGGACTTAGACTTATGCGTTCATTTTCGAGCTCATGACCTCTCATCTCATCAAGCTTCCCAAATAAATTTTTGAAGGTGTCCCATATGTCATTATGAGTCTAGGAGGATTCTAAATGGAAGAGAAGTTCTGGAGACATAGACAAGCTCAGTAATCCATAGGCTTCATCACTACGGTTGTACCACTTGACCTTTTCAGCATCAGTGTTGGAATCTATTTCAATACCCATGGTGATCCTATACAACCCTTTGCTTCTAAGAATGATTGACATTTTAACCTCCCATTCATGATATTTGAAGGGTGTTAGAGGTTTAAGTTGAAAATAATCCATTTGTAGCTGAATTTAGGAGAAGTTGTGTTGATTACAAGTTGTGAATTTATGCAGAAAGGATAATAAAAGAAAATATTTGCAAGTTGTGAAAAGCAATCACACCCACCCCCAAATATTGAGTACCCCCCCAAATATGAAATAACATGACCAAAATATGTCAGAATCAGCTAAGAATGCATCTTAGAGCAATCAGTGCAAGACTAAAGCAAACAGGACGTCACACTCAGTCGAAAATGCATCTCGAGAGACCCAAATTTTTGGTAGTTTATAAACTAGTGAATTTTTGAAAAATAACAAGCCTAAGATGTGGAGAATTGAATTAAAAATGCTTTTGTAAAAAATGGCACCCAAATCTGAGCTACTATTTTCAAGATATTAAAGGTTCAATTTTCCTATAAACTAGTGTTTTTGCAAAAAAATCACCAAAACATTTTAAAAATGCCTATTTTGAGAGAGAAAATGGCCTTCCAACCACTCATTGGATTCAACACAGAATGAGGAATCTAAAGGAGGTTTGTGTGAGGTGGAATTGGCCTCCTGCCAACCTGGGCCTCACTCTTCATCTTCGTAGGTCGAAGATACAAGTTAAAATTAAAAACCCCAAATTACAAAACTTTCTATAAAATTGAATATTCAACCAAATTGATTGATTTTTGTTTTAACAAGTCAATTTTAGCTAAAAAAATGAAGCATAGATAGAATAAAATAGAATGGTAAAGTGTGTAAGGGTCCACATGGGATGCCAAACAAGAAGAGGGTGCCTTTTTCAAGAAATCACATTCCAAATTTTAGCAGAAAAGACAAAACAAGACCTTTCTAGAAATGTTGTACGGCCTCACCTTGTGAGAAAAAGACTAGAAACTAGGCACAGAAAAAATATGCTTGCAAAAAAGACAATCCTGTAGACTACTCACCATATGGCCTAGTCAGGTGTTCAAGCAAGGTGTGGTAGAACAAAAGTACTTCTACTGAAGAAACTAAAGGCACCCAGCTAGAAGGAGTGTGGTGCAACAAAATAAAAAAATAAATAGTAGACTTGGTAGAAGGCATTGCTGTTAGAAAGGATGTGCCACTTTTTAGTCAAAAAATTTGCACCATGGCAAGCTGAATGGCATATGGTCTAAGAAGGACTGTTGTTTGGAGTTGTTGCTCTTCCCTCTATTATTGAGTACTCAATAATGACACCCAAACTAACTGCTAAACTAGCTAAGACACCCAAAGGACAAGGAAATGATACAAGAAAAGATTTTGAATTTATTTTTTTAAATTTTAGATCAAATCTAGAAAATAAAAAAACAAAGAGAACTCCACTCCTCTTGATTTCAAAATGAACTAAAAGCATAACCATACACATGATTACCATTCTTGCCATGATACCATATCGGATTTATTTCTAGAATTTGTATAATGTGAGTGCAATGGAGATGTGATCACACAAGTTGAAGCAAGTGCACACCACATAGATCCTAAAGAAATCTTAAATTAACACAATAAGATAAATTGCACAAGACAAATTGGAGAAAACCAAAATTTTATTAGCATGAGATGGCCAAAGTGAGGAATAAAAATAGGACAGTACATAAGTAACTCCTCCACAAAAGGTGGACAAGGCACCCCAAGAATAGAATGTAACTCCTCCATGAAAGGTGGTGACAAGGTGATAAGAATAGAGAAGTAACTCCCATCAAGGGAGTTACTTATGACATTCTTATGACACCTATGAAACATCTATGACACACACCTCCACATAAACTAGCCTATCCCATAAATGTAGGAAAATTCCATGTATGCACAAGAAATACAATTTCCCTAATTAATAAATAGGGGAAAAAAAACTACACTAATAAAAACTCAATGAAACAATAGCTATATGATTCATATTACACATATTAATAGATTGAGTGATATATTATGTCATTCCATTATCATATATACTAAAATTTACTCCTGATTACTCAAGAATACTCAAATCAAATTTAAATCCACCTATAGTGGTTAGTTCATATTTATTCAGGATTACTTAGTTATACAACTTACTCAGTTTATCTTGATTTTAATATGAACCTAGTATAGGGTTCCATCTCCATAGGAAGTGATTGAAATATTTTTAAATTCCCTATCCAAGAAGTTAACACAACTAAAGGCACATTCTCCATATGGACTCAGACATTTAAACCCATGACATATTTACTATAAACAACATTAGCATACTTTATGTGTGGTATAATAATTCACACTCATATATGTATTAATTATTTTATTATTATGATGTTTAATTATGAGTATCCTTATTTTTTAAATAATAATCTATTTTATTTAACACATATTTATTCATAGGTACACATACACTATGAAAGATAGGACAATGACCAGTGAAATTTTAAACAATTCAATTTTGTATTCTCTTTATCCATTTAAATTAGTATTTTTTATTTCACATAGATAATAGATTAAATTAGGGGAATTAGACACCCAATTTTCATATAACCCTTTTTTTTAAAAATATTTTCATCTTACTTTACATAAATATACTTATAAGGGAAAATAGGACACTTATTGCAAAAAATTTCTTGGTATTGTGTCTTCTTCTCTACATTATTTGGCTATGTAATATTATTTTGAGATCATTTGATATTTATTGAATGTCATAGGAATTATTGGTATTGTTCTCTTATCTCTAAATTGTATGTGGATTTGGGAGAATTATAGTAATATTAGATAGTTTTAGTTACCGAGAGTGTCCATATTTATTTCAAGTATCCTAGTGCATTATTCAAGTCTATTTTGGGACATAATACCATTTAGGGTGATTTATTTTACTTTTTTGTGTCTTGTTTAGTCAGGTTATGCACATCAAGATCTCTATAGTTTATAGATAATAACCCTATATATAAAAAACCCTTAGGATCATTTTATGAAAAAATAATCACTAGTTAACAAAGGCACCCAAAGGACATACAACCATCTAGCTTATTATTATTCAAATGCTTAATTTTGTATAAAATAAATCTAATTATATATTTGTATCAAAGGAGGACCTAAGTTAAATTTAAATTTGACTCACATTCACATTATTTGGTGCACATATGATTTCAGGATAACTACATGTGGTTTGACCCATTTTTGAATTATTAGAAATATGCAATGCTCAACTAGTCTCTAGGTATTGGTTGAGGTCAATCCATCCTAACCTAGTAACTAATTATTATAGGTCACATTGATCTTAAGATTTAAAGGTAGGTTTTTGATTAAGGATAAGGAAATAATAAATACTCATACATGGTTAAAGGTAAATTAATGCATATAAGTCACTTACAAACAAAGGCAACGCGATCCAAATTATCATAGACCAACATACTCATCTTGGATATATCTAGTTACCATAGGTGTTTAATCAATGCCATAGATGTCCTAAGATGTGAAAATAGTCTATTTCATGATTTTAGCCAACATAGAGCCTTTAAAATCATATTTTATGACTATGAAAATATCATAACATAGAAAAAATCCTAAATAAGATAGGTACATGTTGGCCAAAATTGGCCTACATACAAAATTTTTACCTAGTCTAGCCTCATGAAAATTTTTTAGTTTTCACATGTGTATGAGGTTTAAAACCTCAAAATTTGGTATGGATTAGAATGAGATCCCCCAAAAAGTGAATTAAACACTTTTAGGAGGTTTCCAACATGTGGGAATTCAAATTTTCAAGTTTTGAAGTCATAAAGCTCTTAATGCCAAATCAGCCTATACACTGCTTTTTGGAAGCATTTTCATAGGGCTAAACCATGCTTATTTCTCCTCAAATATTATATGATGGTATTAAAATCTTAGAGGAATAAAATGGTCAAGGTGTTTGTATAGAATTATTCTTCACTTGAAAGATTGGCTTCTGAGATGATTTTTAGTAAGTCAACTTTTTGAGTTTCTAGATTCCAAATTAGCCTATGTAGTGCTTTTCAAACACCATTATGCAGAATAAAATAAAATCCAATAGCCTTCATATTTCACAAGATGGTATAAAATTGTGGAGATAATGTGAGGGTTTAAAAAGGCATAGATAATTTTCTCAAAAGTGTGGAATGTGTAGCTATGAAAATCCTCTTATACACCAATTTTTACTTAGTCAATTCTTTTGGGTTCCCAATTTTTAGATTTGGATAGTGCACATGTTTGAAGCTCAAATTATCAATGGTAAAATAAGTCGTATATTTTTAAAATTTATCATTGTGATAGCTAAATTTCAATAGAGTGAAATTATAAAGATAGTGTGCATATATCATGTATAATGTGTGGAATGCATAGCTATGAAAATAAACTTCTACATTGACTTTAACTTGGTCATTTTCTACATCTCCCAATTTCTAAATATACCTAGTGAGCACTTTTGAACCCCATTTTCTCAAGAGAAAATGAATTCCAAATTCCATAAAAGTTTGTATTCTTGTACCATTATGTCATGAGAAGGTAATACGCTTAGTTTTATGTCTACGTGAGTTTCCATTGAAAAGTTATGATGGTGCGAAGTGACACTCCCAATAAGATTTATCACTCATACAACTTTTCACCAAAAAACACTAGGAGGGCAGGTCATAGGGGTTATTTTGATCATTTAAAAAAATTAAAATACCCTTTTTAGTTTATTTTCAATATATTTCTATAAATATTATATATGATGGTTTTTAATCATATTTTACTTTATGATTTTCCATTTTTCCACGTTTTGAAGGTGTTGATGTGACTCTGTGTGACTATGTGTTGGTTTTTTAGCCATATCCTTTTATTCATAGATCTATTTTTAATAACATTTATTTTGTTAGAAATTTATTATATCACTATTTTAAATGATTTTGGTTTCGAATTGAATAAATGGATATTAAAATTGAATCAATATCACAACTAAAATGGTGGTTATTGGCCCTAAAGAAGCCTTTCTAGGTTATGTTGTGAAAAAATCTTCATGTTTTAGGTCTAATGGAGTTATAAATGGTTTTATAAGTGTATTTTAGGTCATTAATCATCAATGGATATTAAATAATGTAATCAAAGTCACCCTTAAGGTTCTAGGCATTAAATTCTAAGGTCATCTCCCAGAATTTAATAAGACTTCACCTTCACATGTATTCTAAAGTCTTCTAGAAGAGGATAATCAAAGAATTTAATAAGAATTATAGAAAAATGAATACTTTCTCCATGTAGGATGACATCACTAAAGTCATCATCGATTTACCCTCTTCTCTCTTCCATTTTCTTCTATATATATCTCATTTTTCTCATCATAAGATACTACTTCCTCTTATGGTATGGATTAGTCCTACCCATTTTGATAAAAAAACCTATTTAAAATAATATAAGATTTCATTTACTTTTATTTATACTTTCAACTTGTTTTATTTGAGTTTATGTATGAATACTTTGAGAAGGATATCTCTTTCTTGGTGTTTGTCCTCTCTCTCTTACCTCTATGCAAGATAGTTTTATGTTTACAGGTATTAGGATTTGTTATATTAGTCATGAGGTGAAGATAGGATATGGATAAGATCATCCCTTCCTCATTTTTCTTATTTCATTGAGCCTTCTTAATAAACATGTTGACACTTAGATTCACACACGTGAGGAGATGCATAAATCTCTTCATCCAAGTGGAACCATGGAGACATTTCTTTTGATATGGGTGACACTATAGAGAAATGAATATCTAGATAAGGGGCTAGCTCCCCTTGATGGACCTTTAAATCTCTCTCTCTAACTAAATAATTTTTATATGAAAAGGGATTAAGAGAAATAACTAAAATAATGAAAATGTGATGCACCAATGTATAATGTCCTCTCAATTGACTAAAACCACTACTTAAATACAAACAAGGTGTTTCTCACACAAGACTCACAACTTAGGATTCATTTTTAAATCAATGTTTCATATGCTAGATTCAAGAAGGTATATAATTCTTGAGAAGGTAATGAATGATTCTAAAGAGGGATATACTCGTGGACCACTTCTAGGATATCTCTACACTTAGAAAATAATACTAGAAAAGACATGCAATAATCTCCTTTTTGCAACTTGCTAGACCATTAGGAGTACAAGATAGAAAAGACAACCCTTCACTAGACTAGACCAATAAGATTTGAGTCATTACGCAATATTTCAGCATATGAGTGGAAACAACACTTGTATATTTATTCAAATGTTATTCAATTATAAATCTAGCTAGAGTTTTCCCAATAACTAGTGGAGGCTGCTAAAACCCACAAAAAAATTGCATATATATAGATTTTAAGAGAGAAGTTAAGCAAAGGAAGTTCAAGATTCACATGGACATGTGTCCATATGTGGAAATTAGTTAAAATTTCATGTAGTAGAGAGGTAGGGTGAGATACACCATGTTAAGAGGTATACTTATTGAAAACCATTCATAAGAATGGTGAACAGTGGCATAAGACCTTTGAAATTGACACAAGAAATAGTTTCTATCAAAAAATCATCTATGAACATTTAAAATTAAAAATTGAGGAGTTGATACATAATACTACTAAGGGAAATAGGACTTATGGTTATAGAAAATGCTTTTCCTAATTTCCATCCATCTTTTGGACAACTATGTTTATTGATTTTATGGAAGCTCTTTGATTTGGTTAGCTATCAACAATGACTCGACCCATCAACCTATCTAGTTTGCTTACTTTGTATGCACTATATGCTCAAGATTCAACCATTTTATACCTCCACATTTGATCTCATGTTCCTACCAAGTATTTTGAGATCAATGCATATTTTATGTAGTTTAAAATTGACATTTGTAGGGCCTTCATCTTCTTTATTCATTCAAAACACTTTCCTCAAACTTAGGCTTCTTTCAGACCTTTGTCAAGTGCTCTTTAACTATGGAAAGTGCCCTTCAAATCATGAAAAGTGCCCTTTTGGGATTTTTACATGGGACACTTTTACTTTCAAGATATCTTTTGATGAAATTATTTGGGGCACTTATCTTCAAAGGTGTCCTTCAGAAAGATTTGTCTTGACCACTTTTCTCAAAAGAAATCCTTTGGGATTTTTAGTTTTGACCATTTATATAGATAATTTTCCTAAACAAATTCTTTTGGAATTTTTGTTTCAACATTTTATCTCAAAAGAATTCATTTGGATCTCTGCATCAGGTCTTTTCCATCAAACATTTTCTAAAAACAAATCCTTTGTCACTTTTTTCCAAATTAATTTCTTTGGGCTATCGAATGACCTTTCAACTTTTAAAATTGGACTATTTGGTTCTTTGAAATGTTCCTTTGGTTTTTTTGAATTGGAATTTTGGAACTCTAGAATGACCCTTCAACAATTTTAAAAACACCTTTGCTAAAAGGAAACATACCCTTTGAGGAAATCAAAAAGTGTTGTTGGTTTTTCTAAATTGACCCCTTCGACTTCTTGTAAATGACCCTTTGGTAATGTAAAAAAGACCATTTTATAAAAGTTGCAAGTGGCCCTACAAAAAATTTCAAGTGTCCCTTTAGCTTTTGGAAATGATTCTTTGAAGTTCTTGCAAATGAACCTTCTGAAAGGAAAATACCCTTTAGATTTTTTGAAACGTACCTTTCAGAACTTCTACATTTAAACAATTCTTTTAGACCAATTACATAAACATTTTTCCTTAAAGACTTCTAACCCATATCTTGAAAAAAATAACCCTTGAGGAAATTATTTTGGACAAAATATCTAAAAAAATTTCGAACACTTGAAAAAAAAATCCCACAAAAAAATCTCTAAAAGAAAGAACACTTGTACATTTACCATGGGTTTTATGTGGAACACTTCCTCTGAAGGAATTTGTACATAATAGGAAAACCTAAAGTTTAGTAATTGAGCAAAAATGACTAAGTCTAGAAATTATTCAAAGCAAGTATTTGAATATGAACAAATTTGATTATAATTTGGTGAAGGAACTTAGACTTAGTACATACGAACCTTGAACCATGATAAACTTCCTCTACAACTACTACATGTGCAAGATTTGGTACTTTGAAACTTCTCTTTAAACTATGTTCAGACCTATTAGCATGACTCAAATAAGGTAAAAGGACCTAGACAGCAAATTTATCAAAGCTAATAGCATTCATATTACATTAAAGAGATTTTAGCTCACACTATGACATGATATTTACCCCTAAAAGATCCAAAGATCAAATTTTTATACATGGGTACGTAATTTTGACCTATAGGATCAAAATTTGGTCAACAAATTGGTGACTTGTAATGGTAGTATGCCTACTATATTGACTAGACTGGTAGCCTAATAATTCCATTGGGCATGGATTCAATATATACCTAAAGATTAATAACAAGGTCATGCCACAACAAAACATAAAGCAAACACACCAACCAACAATAACAAAATCATGCAAAAATAACACAAACAAGACAAAGAGAAACTCACACTTGTGCATAAGCACTTAGGAAACATAAGAAAATAAAAAAAATATGTACAAAGGAAAATGAGACCCTAATAACAATGCTTTAGATATATCCCATTAACTAGGATAGGTAGTTCCGCTCTATCCAACTTTGAGAGTTGGAAATCATTGTGTTATTTACAATGTGTGATCACATATGGGTAACTCCACAGAGCTTCAAACTTTGTGTGTTTTCTAATTTTGGCCCTATCTTGATCCCATTTTTAGATAATGTCTCCTTATTTAAATCTCCTTAGCATGGATTTCTTGTCAAAATAATTCTTTGTTTGCTCTTGGTGAGTTGTCATGGTGTACATAGCTTGATTTCTTATCTCCTCAAGCTCCATCAACTCACATAGCCTAACTTCCATGCTATCATTTTCCATCAATTATAGTTGACAAGTAATATCTAAAGCTAGTAACTCAAGTGAAATAGGAAGTCTATCTTCCCTTCCATAGACAAGTTTATATGGTGAGTTCCTAATTTCTCTCTTTAGGGTGATCATATCAATCCAAAAGGCTGTATTTAACTTGGAGTGCCATGTCCTTTAATTCTCATCCATTATCTTCTTTATAATGCTGATTAGATTCTTATCTATGGACCTAGCTAGTCCACTTCCTTAAGGGTAATATCTAGAGGATGTGATAACGTAGATGTCATGATTTAAAGTCCATTCACTTGTACTTCCTCTTAGAAAGGCCAATGCATTATCTAAGATGATTATTTAAGACGCTCCAAATCTAGGCATTATACTCTCATAGAAGTCTAAGACTAAATTATCATTTGCCTCTTTAAGAGCTATCACCTTCACCCATCTTGTAAATTAATTAGTGGTAGTCAACACCCATTTTTGGCTAGAACTAGGAGGATTGATTAGGCCCATGAAATCTAAACCCCATTGTATAAAGGGTTGATCAAGTTGGATTAGGTGAAGAGGCAAGGAAACTAGATTTCAT
The DNA here is from genome assembly GCA_037957365.1 of Torreya grandis. Taxonomy (NCBI): domain Eukaryota; kingdom Viridiplantae; phylum Streptophyta; class Pinopsida; order Cupressales; family Taxaceae; genus Torreya; species Torreya grandis. The sequence goes on along the minus strand of JARHVA010000851.1, from coordinate 3,436,805 downwards.
TTGCCATAAAAAAGAGCACACTTTTGGCATTTTCTTACCCAAGCATGGGTATATTTGAACAAGTTAGACCAAAAGTAATCATCCCTCATAATATTAGTAGGTATGGTTCTTGGATCAAAGTGACCACTAGTTGGTCCATCATAGAATTCAAACAATACTTTATCAATTTTATCTAAATCAAGACACCTTCAAATCACACCTAAAAATTCCTTTCTAAATATCACTCTATCAATAAGTACATAAGGAATGGATTGTAGCCTAAAGTACCTTGGCCCTATCAAGACCTTACAGACACTCACCAGTTTGAAGGAAATGGATCATGTCCTATGTCTAACTTCTCATAGATGAAGGTATAGATAGTAAAAATTTATCATGAATTACCAAAATATCTTCTTTTTTCTCTTTTAATTCTAAAGCAAGATGCTCACACAGTCTTTTTCGTTTCACTAACTTGGTAGTTTTGATTTACACATCATATTCCATCACCCTTGTGATCCATCCTACACTCTTTTCATTCAAATATCTATTCAATATAAAGTCTTTCACACTATCATGAGGCACAAAAATATGAATCTTGTTATTATACAACATATTCCTAAACTTATTTAAACTCCGTAGGACTAAAAGCACTTGTTTCTCAACATATATGTATCTTATTTCATAGCCTTCTAAACCTTGGCTGAAAAACGTAATAAGTTATTCTAAATTCTCGTCATTTGCTTGGTTAAGCATGGAAAAAATCACCTCTTCATTCCCAAAAGTGTACTAATTAATGTCTTTGGAGAATTTTGGACTTCAAAGAGTATTAGCTTGGGCAATGGCTTTCTTAATCTCTCCAAAATTTTCTTTCCTCCTTCTTGTCCAAGTGAATATATCATCTTTCCTTAGCATAGATGCTAGAGGTTTGACCAAATTGTAAAATTTAGGAATAAAACTCCTAATGAAATTTATCTTACCAAAAAAAATTTATAAACCCTTCTTATGTTTAGGCAAAGATAATTCCAAGATGGTATTTACACTTTTCAGATCAGTGGACAAGCCTTTCTTGGAAATAATGTGTCCTAGTAGTTTGCCTTCATGGAAAAAATCCACACACTTATTTGGTTTATAGAGATCCTAAACTCTCTTCACCTCTCAAAAATATACCTTAAGTGTTTTAAATTATCTTTTGCTTCCTTGGATAAAAATGTCACATCATCAACATATACCAATACAATGTCATTGAGTAATCCTTGAAAATCCATATCCATTGCATGTTTAAAAGTATATCTAGAATTAGACAACCCAATAGGAATTTTATTATAATAATATGTACCCCATTTAGTAGTAAAGGTTTTCTTATATTGGTTACTTTCCTTCACCAGAATCTTATTATACCCAAAATACCCATCAAGGAGAAAAAGCCTTTAACTACCAACCACAACTTACAAGATTTGTTCCATGGAATGGAATGGGTAATTATCCTTCAAATAAACTATATTTAATTCCTAAAATTAACACATAATATTATATCTCCATTCTTTTTCCTAACAAGAACTAGGTTTGCCAACTAAGAAGAATGCTTAAGGGGAAAGATGATTTTTGACTCAATCAGTTTGGTGAGTTTTTCCTCATGAGAGGATCAATATTGGGATTGGTTAGAATTTGAATTAAATTAATAAGATTATCATTTTCATCTAAATCTATACTACGCTAAGCTAGATTCAAATCAAAACCTTTTGAATCATTATACTCCCATGCAAAGACATTAGAAAATTCTTTGCATAACTCAATGAAAGCATGCTTCTCTTCACTAGTACATACCTTCCCAAGTGAAAGAAATTTATATTTGAATATTTTAACCTTCTCATATTTTTATTTCTTGGTAGATATGCTTACCTTCTCTTTCTTCAGATAGTCATCATCATTGAATATGCTCTCAAGAATGACTAGGCCTTTAGGGAGTTTGTTAGACTTCAACTATATAATCTGCCCTCCATATTATTGATATAGTTTATATTAGTTCTTGGAAGATAAATAAACTTATTATTATATAAAAATTTCTATTTTTTGATCACTATCAAACACCTACCAATTCATGACATTATCTAGTATGGAGGGCCTTACAATCACTTTTAGATGAAGTTGGTTCTTATCTTTTTTTATCCCTTTTGAAACATCAAATTGAGCTCCAATTATTGCCAACCTATCATCATTATTGTTATATTCTCTTGAAATATAAGTGATGTTTAATTATTTTAAATATTCCACAATATCTCATACTCTATGCTTATAGGACTTCAACAAAGAGGTTTTTGTCAAATTAGGCCCTTTAACTTGAATGATAACAAGTTTACTATCACCAAATACTTGAAACTATTTGACACCTCTTTTCCTAGCCCACTAAAGTCCATTAATAATGTATTAATATTATACTAAATTACAATTTCAATACAATTTGAATCTAAATGTTAAAAAACACCTTTCATTTGAAGGTGAAACCAACATTGCTCCACCACCTGCCCCAATCTTGCTTCTAAACCCATCAAAGAAGAGTTGCCACAAGTCATTCACATCTCCAATTCACTTCATAATATTATGTGTGAAATATTCCTTATAATTTATATAATATACCCCAAGAATATATTTTTAAATAAACTTGTAAGGATCATGTTCATAGTGCTCATATCCCCACTCATCTAGGAATAAATTAGAAACTCCTTCAAGGGAAGATGATGGAGATTGCTCAATATGAATTTCCTCTTCATCAATGATAGAATGATTAAAATATTCCAACTTAGGTGAGTAAGGTTCCAAGTTATCTCTATGAATAGGTTCTGACTCACTCTTCACTTTAGTGCCATAATCTGTCCTAAACACCATGTAGGACCAATTGGCTGCCAAATATCCACCTATCTTGGATGTAAAGTCTCTTGACAAACAAAGAGAAAAATAGGGAGGTAAATATACCACCACCACATCTTTATGAATTTAAAATTTAGTAAAATAATTAAGGATTAAATTCAAACCTTTAAATACCCCCAAAGTCTTGCCTGGTGATCCATCCAATTGTAAAACTCCTTTAGTCATTGGCTCATACTTGAGGCCTAGCTTATCTACTATACATTTGGGCATAACTGATGTGCTTTATACAATATATATGATTAATTATGAACCAATAAATCACAAATTATTATATATAGGTAAAAATAATGAGTCCTCTCATCTTTATTCAGTTGGCCATCTATAGATTGAGTTCCATTGACCAAAACCACATTGTCATTTCTAGATTGGCTAACTTGTTTACTCAATCCATGTAATTATTTTTGAAGTATATATTTATACCATGGTAATTTTAGATAATACCAAAATTATATTTTTATATTAATCTTCTTCATCTGATCCACCACATTGATTGAAGGATTACTCACCTTGGGGTTCTCTTTATGAACATTGGCACCTTGTGATGTAGCTTGTGGAGGTAAAGTTGTATCAGCTAGCCTAAAATTTAGAATCCTCTAATTTTATTATATTTTATGAGATATATTAGACCAAATTATCATAGGATATTATGTATGAGTCATAATATTTCCTTTATTATCTCTTTTAACTTCATCAATAGCCCTACTTTTGGACCTAGTATTTTGATTGCTTATATTTACCAAGTTATTAATGGCACAAAACTCACCCTCCAAATGATTTGTGAGAGTTAAATAAATTTGAGGTTGTCATTTTTCCACCCATAATGTCATATATCCTTCAAAATTTTAAACTTAGAAAGATTGACTATCTTGCACTACCATGCCTTGATTGTGTATCTCATTTACATAAGCAACATGCTCTTGACCATGTTGGAAAGATGGATAGTTGGATTGTTATTGGACAAAGTTTTTTTAAATAGGGATAAGGGATTTCTAAGATGAGGGATAATTATTATTATATATTTTATAAGGCTTTAAATGGGTGATTTGGCCTTATCCTTGTGTGTTGTTTTGGAAAGCAGGTCTACTTGTTTGCCCAAACTAATTGTATGTTTGATATGTCCTATAACCTTGATCTTGTTGTATTTTGAGGGAAAATAAATAATTTTTAATAATTTTAAGAAATATTTTAACTTCATGTATCTCATTTTAAGGAGAAATGGTAGGCATTTCTTGATTATTCAAAGGGGCTAAAGTGGGCAATGCACCTTGACTAGCAAAATGCAAATCAGGGAATAGTGGTATCGGAGGTCTAGGAGATATCTTTCCTACTTGAACAAGAAAATTCTTAGAATTTATGGATATTTCATAGGTAGTATGCAATGTTTTTCCACCCATATATTTAATCATCATGGAAATTTCACTATTAAATTCTTTCAAGTAGTACAAAAATGCATAGTTTGAGGTTGGCCTTACAAAAATTGGGATTCTATCCCAAGTTTTTTGGAACCTAGTATTAAAGTATTTCATGAATTCATTTGTTACCCTCTTGATTTTTTTCAATTATTTATCTAGAGATAGGTAGTCACTCTTCTCCCCAAATTTGTTTGTCAATAAATCTCCTAATTTATCTCATGAGCTAATGGAATTTACAAGTAGAGTCCCATACCAATCCAAACATTTTCCTTTGAAAGACAAGGCCAAAACCTAATAGATAAATTTTATTGGGTGATGTGGATGTTAAAAAAAAAATTATATTCCTAATGTGCTCAATGATAGTAATATCACCATCCCCACTAAAAGATGCGACACTTTTGAGGGCTGCTCCTAGAATTTGATCATATTGGGCAAGATGCAAGGGAGATGCCCTACTGAAAGGTACAATAGGTTGTATTTTAGCCATCTTGTAATGATAACTATGGATATTAGGAATGGAATTTAACATAAACATATAAGCTTTAAACACAAAATCTCTTTTGTAAGGATGAGTGTTGACAAACATAAATATTTTGGTGAATTATGGAGGTTGTTACACAAACTCAAAGGGTGTTTCTTTAGCCAAAAATCTAGTTGTCACCTTTGGCATGGAAAACAAGACTAATAATCAATAAAAGACTTGAATTATTCAATGGAGTCACCAAGTATTGAATGTCAATGCTTCTTTCATCTTCAACTATGCCAAGACCAACACCAACCTTACACAATATTATAGGATTTGGAGGTCCCACCTTGCATGCCAAAAAATGTTGACACTTGGATTCACACCCCTAAGGATATACCTAAATATCCTCATCCAAGTGGCACAATAGAGACATTTCTCTTGCTATGGGTTACAATATTGAGAAATGAATCACTAGATAAGGGGCTAGCTCCCCTTGATGCACCTTTAAAGCTCTCTCTCTAAGTTAACAATTTTGATATGAAAAGGGATTAAGAAAAATAATTAGAATAACAAATGGGTGATACACCAAGGTGTACATTAATCTCAATTGAATAAAACCACTACTTAAGGGTAAATAAGGTATTTTTCACACAAGACTCACAACTTAGGATTCATTGTTACATTAATGTTTTATATGCTAGATTTAAAAAGGTATACTATTCTTGGCAAGTGAATGAATGATTTCAAAGAGGGATACAATCATGGAACACTTATAGGATATCTCTACACTTAGAAATGAATACTAGAAATGACTTGCAATAATCTCTTTTCTGCAAGTTGGTAGACCATCAAGAGTACAAACTAGAGAAGACAATCCTTCACTAGACTAGACCAACAAGATTTGAGTCATTACTCAATATTATAGCATATGAGTGGTAAAAACACTTTCATATTTATTCAAGAGTTATTAAAATACAAATATAGCCATATTTTTCCCAATAGCCAATGGAGGATAATAAAACCCACCAAAAGATTTCATATATAGCTTTTGAGAGAGAGAGGTCAAGCAAAGGAAGTTCAATAGTCACTTGGACATGTGTCCATATGTGGAAATAAGTTACAAATGCCTTTAGAAGAGAGGTGGGGTGAGTTATGCCATGTAAATAGGTTTGCTTATTCAAAAATAGTCATAAGAATGGTGAAAATTGGCATAAGACCTTCAGAATTGACACAGGAAAGGGTTTTTATTGAAAATCATTTATGAGTGTTTGAAACTAAAAATAAAGGAGCTGAAACATAACACTACTGATAAAAATGGGACTTATGGTGATAGTTAGAAGATGATTTTCCTAACTACCAACCATCATTTAAACACCTATGTTTGTTTATTTTGTGGAAGCTTTTTTATTTGGTCAATTGCTAGCAATGAATCAAACTATTAACCTATCTATTTTGCTTGCTTTGTCTGCACTAGATGCTCAAAACTAAACCATTTTTTACCTCCATGTTTTCTCTCATGTTCTCACCAAGTATTTTGATATCAATGACTATTTTTCATAGTTTTAAATTGATATTTGTGGGGCTTTCATCTTCCTTATTCATTCAAAACATTTTCCTTGGACTTAAACTTCTTTTAGACCTTTATCAAGTGATATTTAACTATGGAAGTGCCCTCTAAATCATGAAAAGTACCCTTTTGGGACCTCTGCATATGACATTTTTGTTTGAAAGATATATTTCAAGGAAATTATTTGGGTCACTTGGCTTCAATGGTATCCTTCAAAAATATTTGTCTCAACCACTTTTCCTAAAAGAAACCCTTTGGTATTTTTGATTTTGACCATTTCTATGGAAAATTTTCTTGAACAAATTCATTTAGTCTTTTTGTTTTGGCGTTTTCTCCTAAGAGAATTCATTTAAATATTTACATTATCTATTTTCCTTTGGGATTTTTCCCAAAACAAATCCTTTAGCTCTTTTTTCCCCATTAATTTATTTGGGTTATCAAATGACCTTTTAGTTTTGGAAAATGGACCATTTGGTTCCTTGAAATGTTCCTTCATGTTTCTTGAAGTGGACCTTTGGAACTCTGGAATGACCCTTACAATTTGAAAAATACATTTCCTAAAAGGAAACATACCCTTCAGGGAAATAAAAAAGTACCATTGAATTTTTTAAAATGACCCCTTCAACTTCTTGTAAATGACCCTTCGATAATTTGAAAAAGACCCCTTCAAAAAAGTTTCAAGTGCCCCTCCAAAAATTTACAAATGTCCCTTCAGCTTTTGGAAATGACTCTTTGAAATTATTGAAAATGAACCTTATGAAAGGAAAATACCCTTTGGATTATTTGAAATGTACCTTTTAGAACTTTTTCATTTAAATAATTCTTTCAGATAAATTGCATGCATAATTTTCCCAAAAGACATATGACCCCTAACCCAAAAAGGATATCATTCAGGGAAATTATTTTGAACAAAATGTCTAGGAAAATATCCAATAATTGAATAAAAAAACCAAAAACAAAAACTCCAAAAGAAATAGCACTTGTATATTTTTCATGGGTTTTGTGTGGAACACCTCCTCTGAAAGAATCTGTACATAATAGAAAAAATTGAAGTTGAATGATTGAGCACAAATGACTAAGTCCAAAAATGCTTTGAAGCAAGTCTTTAAACATGAAAAAAACTTTGTGCTTCAGTGAAGGACCTTAGACTTAGTACAGAATATCCTTGAATCGAGATGCACAAATCCACATGATCAACTTCATATATAACTTCTATTCATGCAAGATTTCGCACTTTGAAACTACTTGTTAAACTCTATTCATACCTGTTAGCATGACTCAAAGAAGGTAAAAGGAACTAGACAACAAAATGATCAAATAAAATAGCATTCATATTACATTAAAGATATTTGAGATCACACTATGACATGATATTCACCCCTAAAAGATATAAATATCAAATAATTATACAAGGGTGCCCAATTTTGACTTGTAGGATCAAAATTTGGTCAATAACATACTTATACAATGAGTTGATTATGGAGTTTGTGTGAGTGTATGATTTATTGGCTATCATTTGTGTGTGTCTCAAATCAATAAATGGTGTCAAAACTTGGTATATCACCCTTTTCTATTTTTAGTTATTCCTTTCTCCTTTCTATAACCATTTTATTTATTAATCAATAGTTTAGATTAGTTTTTTAAGAACCTAATTGATATAAATAGGGAGCTAACCCATAACCCAAAAGTTCACATTCATTACAAGATACCCATAGCCTAGAGGTGTTTCGATTTTATATCTAGGAGTGAGAGAGCCTAAACAAATCTCTCTCATAAGGGTATAATTATATGCTACAATAGTACCCTATCCAATTTGGTTATTTATACAAATATTTAAATGTGATAAATTATAATTACACTTATATTTATTTAATTTATAAATATATTATACAATCTAATTATTAAATTTTTTTAGCTTATTTATACAAATTAATAAAAAATAATGTAAAACATATACAAATAGGAAGATATAATAGGTGAAAGCATTAGGTTTGCTTTTTCATATTTATAGAACATATAAAAGATCCACATATCATGGGCCTTCCCATAAATATAACATAAGATTTTTTTTTCCAAATTTATGTTCCAAATACAACCCTACAATCTATTTTTCCATTCCCATAATGGAATATATCAACAACACTAAATATGGATTTGATTAAGGTTTCTTTTCCTTCCAGGGATCCATTATAAGAAAACATTTTTCTATGATCATGATCAATACATATAGTGTTTTCCAATTTTATTGTCCTCCTTTAACAAACCTAAAATTTATCATCTCATTCCCATAATGTTATTTATCAACACTTAATATGAATTCAATCAAGTTTTCTATGCCTTCCAAATATTCCCTATCAAATATAATTTTACTATTACAATGATCAATACTACTAATAATAATCATGTTTTTACAAAACCCTTGATCACCATAATATTTATAGCTATAAAAACTTTTCTACCTCATGATGAAATTAAACTTGAGGATGAAAAATAATATTACAATTCATACACTCCCAAAATTTTAGTCTTATTAAATGACAATCTTTAACATATAGGTATTTTTTCAATAAGAAATATGTTATCTTGTAGTTTCATATTTTCTCAAGACTCCTCCTTTCAACTCCCACCTAGGTTTTGGGGAAAGTTAATTAATTAGTTTCTCTATTCCTTCCTCCTCAATATTTATTAAAATAACTAAAGGTATTATCATTGATTATTTTAGTTCCTAAAATCAAAACACTATTCTAAAATTTAATTCCACTAAGCATACCATTTAAACAAAACATCCACCCAAACATCCCAATCAGTTAAAAAAACTTAAACTAGTCCCACTGAGATGATCTTCAAAGTCTTATACCAAGTCACCCACATTCAAACATATAATGTCACACAGTTCATGAACATGTAAAATCAACTCTTGGAAATTTCCAATAGGCCTTAACAAATTTATTGAGGGATTTTAAACTAAATCAGCCCACCTTATTCCCTCACCCCTTTAAAGATCATATTAGGAACTCAATCATATAACCATCAATTCAGAAAAAGTGATTAAAACCTCCAAAATGAATACTTACATTTTTATATTTTATCCATGTACATTGGGGTAATCATCCCAAACATTACTTCTCATGATCTTACTAATATTTCCATGCATCTTATAGACTTTATAAATATTTTAAAATATTTACTCAAATTTAACACCTACATAGATACCTAATTACTAAAAACCCCTCTCATTATTGATGATATATAATAGTACATTCAAGTAAATCTTATATATATTATTGAATTACAAATATTATTTTATGCATTGGTTTAATAATTCTAATATCATGACTTATTTGAAGACAATCTAGGTAACTTTATCAATTGTAAACAATATGATCATGAGCTATCCCATGATTTTATCAAGTGATATAAATATTTGTCCCATAAAACTAAGAAGTACATAACCAAATAAAGTTTATTCAAGGATATTAAGATCACCTTGGAGTGAAATTTTAATTAAAATTTAGGTCTTCCTCTTCTAATACATTATAAGAATCTTTTGATCAAGCTTAAATACAAGATTGTCTTAGGAGATAATTTGAGATTAATCAACCTAAAAAAAAACATTAATGATTATAAATTCTATTAAAAAATAAACATGTTACCAATGGTGATGTTATTGATAACCATGATAATATAGTTGACTCTAAGAGAACCATTCATGCAATCATTTTGGGTGATCCTCAAAATAAACTCTATCTCAACCATTTTATAATTATCCCTTTTAAACCACTTATTTTTGAAAATTAAACTTAATAAAAACAACAAACATAAGATGTTATAAAGATAATTCTCGGGCCTCAACCCAAAGATATTGATCCTCCATGCTAAAAACCTCAATGGTATGGTACGAAAATAATGTTGGCTTCACACTAATTGTGGTCATTCACTTGAGAATAATCATTCCTTTCACACTCTATCATATAAATTATTTATTGTAGATAACTTGTACAATTATTATATAAAAAATGAGTGCTATAAATACTTCCTAAAAGTTTCCAAACACATTAAACATTAAAAAACATGAAGCAATTCACCAAGATAATTGTTGTTGTTGCTTACAAAACATGCCCCATTTTTAGTGTAAAAAGGAGACCCTCTTTTTACTTTGAATAGATTAAGTTTGGATATAAATATTTACCATTATTATAGTCTTATCCTTTGAGTGATATTTTTTTCATATTTTATGTAATGAGTTATCCTTGTGGTATAAGCCTAGTTTACAACATTGGCATTGTGATGGTCCTATGTCTAAATTGAGTTATTTGACATGGTTTCTACATAGTTTTCCTTTGACAAGGCTCAGGTGAATTTTTTATTTGAATTAGAAAAACCAATTCACCTTTAGCATTTTATGTATACCTATGTTTAGGTTATGTTGAGTTCTAGTCTACCTACCGAAATTGAGTCTATCAAACTTGATTCCTAATCTGCTAGTTTATTGAACTCAAAATATGCTAATCTCAAGTCAATTAAGTTGAATCAAAAAAGTCCACCAAGTTGAAATATAGTCTAGTTAACCCTCTCAATCAAGCCTAAATATGTTAAACTCAAGTCCTTTAAACCCAAACTAGATGAAGTTGATTTGTGTCGATATCCAAGTCTGATAACCTTGAGTTGGATTGTTTAAGATTTTGCCTTGGCCATTGATCTTCTAGATCAACATCTCAAGATGTTCCCAATCACCTTTTTGAATTTTATTACGTAATTTTATGCCTTTAAATATTTGAGATGGTGAAAATTATCACCATCATGGGATCTAGGTCCCTAATCATGCCATTTACTAAAATTAAAATCTTACTGATTGAAAACTAGCCATTTGATCTTAGGATCAATGACTCTATCCATAAAGTATCCTATATACTAAGGTATACCTAGGATTAAAGGCATAATATCATGCTAAATGACATGATATTGGGATTTTAGGACCTGAAGGTGAGTTTATCCCATATTATTGACTCAAATACCCCATGATTATGCCATGTGGCATGATCACATTCAACTATAAAAAATATAAAAGCTAAGATGATGCCATGTGGCATCATCCTAGATACCTATACCATAGTCCAATAAATTAGGATCATCTCCATGGTTCTTAAAGATGTCATTAAAAAAAATATAAATATAAATGAGGGGTGCTATGTGTCACCCCAATGGTGCTAACAATACCTTGACCCATAATATTAAAAATGTATGCCTGTCACCAAACTATCAACACCCAAGACCTATGAGTTATGAGAGGGACCCATTATGGCACTTGAGTGATTAATTTTTATGGCTACCCTAAATCTCATAACTATCAAAATATAATCAAACTAGTTGTTGAAGGGTTAAGTGTTTGTCATGATTTATCCTTATAATTTAATTGAATTTTAGTGTTTATATATTAAAAATCCAATTTCCCTTAGGTGATTGATATGAATATTATGTTTTAGAGTTGGTTTAATAAATAATACATGTAATTTGAATTGGGTATTTTATTTTTTAATATTTGTGTCTAATTTTCAATTGAGCTCAAGATTTCCTTCATGAAAATTTCCATTGATATTTGTCTTTCTCATTGCATTAGCCTTAATTAGATAGTCTTGTTATGTATTTATTTTGTTGTATGTTTATTTCATGTTTTGTGAAATTATATATATATATATATTCCATCAGTTTCTAACTTGGTATTTTTTCATTTTCATAGGGTTCATTTTTAAGTCTCCCTAAGACCTCAATGCCCCAAGATGTTACTAAATGGTAGAATCATAGGAACTCAGAACCCTAAGGGGAGGATAGACTAGTCAATTGGCCATGAGGTCTTAAAGTCTTGAGATACTGCTAAGTGGTAACATCCTAAGAGATTGAGACCTCAGAGTAGTGGTTACTAAAAATATTATTTCCAAGGATATAGATGGAGTGAGGTAATTTTATGAAGATCATAGATCAATAACTCAATGAAAAGAAAATGGCCACATGGAGATAGGTACACAATGGATCCAAAGGACATGAAAATTGACACCTACTACCCTTATGAGACTATGTAATTTTTAAAACATGGTGATATATACCCAAATTAGTGGCTAGGGCAGATGAATAAAGGGCCAAATAGAAATTTCCTATGAATCTACATGCACAAAGATGAAAGGCTTGAGTGAAAAGTGGAAAGTGTGACCAAAATAGATAAAATGAAAAGGCTAAAAATAAAAAGAGATACATAATATATATATAAACCTATGAGAAAGTGAAAAATGGAAAACTATATATGGAATATTAGATCCCCAAAAAATCTCTTCTAAATAAAGAATTATGGTGTGGCAATGAGCATGAATAGAAAATTCCAAATTCCAGTTAGTGGTTACAAAGTATGAATACACACTTGAATGTTGGTGGATATGCATAGTATGAGTCATGATAAAAAAATAAGAAGAGGGAGTCACTTAGTTATTCTAAGTAATGATAATCTCACCCACTATAGGGATGGCCTTGGCATGCACAATATTACCTAATTTGGTAGTCAAGGCATGAGATTCCTTCTTTTGGTAATTTCAAATTTTGAAATAAACTACTTGGCTCCCTAGTGTATATATGGTTTTTTTAAATCATTTCATAGGGTTGTCTCATGTTGGACTAAAAATTATGTTAACCTAGGCATTCCTTCCCTATCATTTTTACTACTTTTTATGATAATATCTCCCTTTGTTACTTTAGTAATGTTATTATAGAGGTCTTTCTTACACTCGAGTTACTGTATGGATCCCAAAATTATTAATAAAAATAAAATATTGATAATTTGAATACTATGGAGAGTGTATGTCCATTTCCTATGAATTTTACATCGTGATGTTATTATTTTCTCTTCCCAGTCAACTTCCTCAATCTACTGCACCATCCTTCTTATTGGATTTGTGCTTGGTATGACTCAAATAAGGATTGATTTCATGGGATTCACTCATTCAAATAAATTTTAGATTGATTTATGTTGGCAATAATATTTTTATCTCTTTATCCCTTCCCTTTTACATTTTCTTTATGATGATGAGTTAATGTAAATTGAAATCAATTTGAACATACATGTTAATCTTGGTTTCTTAGTTTTATTTGTCACTATTCAAACATTGTTGAAAATATACATGTCATAAATCTACTTGGAAATAAACTATTTACTTTTGTTATCACTAGTGTAGCATTATTACATCCATGAGTGTGAGAGATCCATGACCAAAATTGATTGTGTCTATGATAGATAAACCATAAGAATAGTTAATTTATTTTGAGGTAAGCTTATAAGAGTGTTAGAATTAATAAGATTGTAGCATCTTCATGTATGTATAAGTTAGACCTATCATAAAGACTTAATTTATCAAATAAGCCCCCTATATGGAATGGTTATGCATTAATCTACTGAGTGAAGATTAGTATACCAAGATCTTGCACATTTATACAATGGGGAAGCATTTTATTTATTAGATATTCTTCCTTTTAGGAGAAGTAGATCTTAGAAAACCATAACTAATTGTTGTTGCGTCAAAAACACTATCAACATGTTATGGTACTAGAAAGAGGGATTTAACACAATATGAATCATAGCCATATCTTGAACAAGAACATTATATAAACCTTTGCTTTCACTCTGAGATATACCATAGTTTAATCTATAAATTATATGGATAAATACCTTTTCTAAGTTTTTTTTGGAGTGATCTAAATATTTTGTAACTCAAAACATATAACTTCAAGAGTTAACAAAGGAAAAGATAGAGATAATCCTATTTAATTAGTTGGTAATTCACCATTAGCTATGACTACTCCTTTGGTCATCCAATTTGTTATCCCTCATCATATCCCAATGGCTAATCCCATGGCATATATTGGCTAAAGAGGTTATTGTTTTTAATCTATTATGACATAACACATGACTTGCCTAAGAAATTAGATAAATTTTGTACAAAATTCATAATGGGAAGATTCCAAATAGTAGAATAACATGTCCAAAAATTCAAGTATGCATTCATCATAATATATGTCCAATTTGAGGACATTACTTATAGATTGTTTCCTTATTCCTTGGGTGAAGCTACCTATACCTAGTATCTTGGGTTATCCCATGCATCAATCACTACTTGGGCTAACTTAAAGATAGTTTTTGTGAACCATTTTATACTTCTCATCAACCCTAGTATCCTATATCACCATTTTTTTATTGATAGGAAAGATCACAATGAGCTTATGAACAAGTTCAATGCTTAGTTTCATAAACTATACCAAAAATTGAAGGCACACTACATATTTGTATAAGGCCTTACCATCTAAACCTATTTGAGGGATCTTGATTCTTTGATATAAATTTTCTATTTTTGTTTGAAATATGCATCAATGGATTCTAAATGGCATGGGGAAGCTTTATAGTGGGGTACTAGGCATGGAGGTCTTGCATAGGGCATGTGAGGACTTGATAATGGGAATGGAAGTATAATTTCATAGTTACATGAATGATCATTAGTTATCTCTTTGTAATGATGGAAATGTCTCCAAGGTGTGGGAACCTTTGCTCTTTAGGATGAGTCTTTGAAGTAGTTCAAATTCCTTGTATTCTAAGTGCACCTACTTTAATACTAGTGCATAGACCTAAAGAGCAAAAAGGTAACCTAAGACTAGTCTAAACCTAAGATCATGAGGGAAAGGGAGGGAAAAGGTAAGATAGTGCTGAAATGAAAAAGTGATACACTTAAAATAGAGTGAGCACTCATACTACCATAATCACACTACAAATTCTTGAGAAGAAGATGTTTCCATATAGATTCTACCAAGGACACTCCAAATGCATAAGTGTTTTATACAAAATCATGGGAACATAGTGTTATACTGAGAGGGCTACCAAATGGTCCATATGTAGGATCAACACAAACTTGAGTGTGGACATGATACAACCTACAAGTGAGTTCAAAGTTAAACAAGGAGGTGTAGGTAAAGGATAATAGAGAGAGGGGAAAACATCACCCACAGTCAAATATCAATAGATTCAAATAACACATAGATCATCAAAAGATCAAAAAGAGGTGAACTTAAATCTCATTAATCTATAAGACTTATCTAATACAAGTACTCATGGAGGCCAATTTTAGTAGTCTAAGGTTTCTAAAATGTGTCTACTCTTTCACAATGAAAGAAACTATCTTTATAGAAGATCAAGCTAGTTATATAATTAATGCACCACTTGTGTGATGGGTAAAGCATTTAATTCATTTATGATGTAGCCATGCTTCTTAAAGTTTGCCTAATGATTAGACATGGGTTGATGACAAGATCACTTATTTATACACATGCATCAGAGAATGGAATATTTTGCTATCAATTTTAGAGGATGGCATGTACTTAATCTCTGAGGTTGAGTAGTCACTTTTTCATTAAATTATCTTTATATTGCCTCAAAATTCACTCTACTACCTCTAACATCCCTTTTGTCTCATTGCCACTTGGTAATTAGTACTTGATGATTGATCTTGGGTGTGGTATTTCAAGAATGACATGAATTGTATTAGTGGGTTCTTGGAGGAGTCTCTTTGGGTTATTGGGAAAGAGGAGTCTATATGTGACATGTGGAAGGATATCACTTGCTCTAGGTAGTTGAGAACTTCATTGTGTTCAGACAAGCACTAGGCTACCATGTAGCATTGGTAGAAGGAATGTTGCATATTGTATAGTTTAAAATCATGGATGTAAGATCTTATGAACAAGTGTAAAACTATATTAAATATGAATAAAGGATGATTTAAGGCTAAGCATGCATGAATATGAAGATCCTAGGTGTGATTTCAATGATCCATAGCTACTTCATGTACCATTCCTTTTACTTAGATGCTTTAGAACTAAGGGACATGCACCCTTAAACTTGTGTGCCCCCTAACCTATGTGTTGACCTATGAACCCATCATCACTAAATGTGATTTTACATTAGGAACCTCTAGTGAGTGTGAACCATCCTCTTACTCTTATGTAGACCTAAACTAGTACCATGGAATCGAGAATATATAAGAAGTGTCTATGCATTGTCAACCTAAATTTCTAAGGGTTTTTTAGGTGAATTTATCTTTTGTAGGGGTTAGAGAGGCCTTAAACTAAGCATGGGGTGACTTATAAAGTCAACACTTTAGTGACCTATGAAAGCCATTTTCCTAATAATTAAGAACACAGTAGCCTTTGAGTAATCAATTGAGCATGGAGTCTTTCAAACTTATAAATCCTCCACTTATGAATTCACCATTTGTGCACATTTGGCCTTATAGTGAGTTGAGCTTTACCTTGAAAAAAAGATAACTACACCAAGGTGATTAGAGGAAAGAAACTAAGATAATAATTATTGTACATAAGCACTTACAGGTATTAAAACTAATCTAAAATAAGGGTGCACAAGGCACACCTTTAAGGAGACAATAAAAACAACTCTACTTGTTTACAATTATATAAAAAGAGTTAATGGAGATGGTGCTTGAGATGAATCCCATTCACTAGGATATGTAAATCTTCTCCATTCATTCTAATAAAATAGAAGGCATTAAATGGATTGCAATAGGTGATGGCATATGAACCACTACAAATTACAGCTAACTTAATTTGTCTTCTAGATTTTACTTTGTCTGCATCCCATTTGAGTATTAGGTCTCCTTCTTGGAAATTTATCGCACTAGACCTTTTGTCAAAAAACCTCTTGGTCTACATCTATTGGATCCACAAGGTGCACATTACTTGTGCTCTAGTCTCTTTGATCTATATGAGTTCTACCATTCTTACTTCAAGGGGATCACTCTCGCAAAGCTCTAGCTGACATACAAGCTCTAAAGAAGGTAACTTAAAAGATGTTGGTAATATAGATACCCTTCCATAGACTAACATGAAGGGTGAGCTTCCCAACACTTTCTTAGGTATGATTTGATCAACCCAAATAGTATTCCTAAGCTTAGTATTCTAATCTCACTAATTATCTTCCAAAATCCTCTTTATGATGTGAATTAGATTCTTGTTTATGGAATCAGCAAGACCATTACCATTAGGGTAATAGTTTGATGGGGTACTCAGGTAGATGTTATGCTTGACAAAATACTCACTGATCTTAGTCATAAGGTAGGCTAGCACATTGTCAAAGATAATGGAGCTTTAAAAATAGAATCTCATTATAATTCCTTCATATAAACTTAGGATGGATGTTTCATTAGCTTATTTGAGCACAATAACCTCTATTCATCTTGTGAAGTAGTCATTGGATGTAAGGATCCACTTGTGTTGATCACTTGATGGTAGCTTAATCATGCCTATGAAATGTATGTACCATTTCATAAAATGTTGGTTATCTTGGATTGGGCATAGTGGTAAGGCTGTAAGCCTTTGTTTACCTATGAAGAATACACATTTCTTACAAGCTCACATATACACATGTGCATCTTTGAATAGAGTTGGCTAGTAATATCTAGCTCAAATTATTTTCATAGTGGTGGTTTTAGGTGAATAATGGCCTCTTGTGAGGTTTTCATGGAATTTTTGAAGTATTTTTGTCATTGGTTCTATCTCTACACACCTTAGGAGGACCCCATTGAGATCCTTATAAAAAATCACATCTCCTATGAGCACATAGGGAATAGATTGAAATCTAAAGTTCCTATGCTTATCCTTGTCAAGACCAAGAGGATATATGTTATGTTCTAAGAAGGTATTCTTATTCTATGCCTAGTTGGTCACAACTTCTTCACTTGTTTGCTCTTCTCTATGTACCATTAAGACTGCACCATTCTCCCATTTTACTACTACTTTGGATAAATTATCATAGGTCCTTTCCCTCCCACCAAATTGGTGACTTGGATGTCTATGCCATACTCCATTACCTTTTTGATCTATATATTTCTCTTATCATTGATATATCTACTGAGAAAGTATTATTTGATGCTCGCATGCATGACCATGAGCTAGATATTTTTATTGGAGATCATGTGACTAAATTTATTTATCACTCTCACAACCATAAGGGTATGATTTTCTACAAAACTATAATGTATCTCATAATCCTTTGGTGCATATATAAAGAAATCAATTTGTTGTTCTAGTTGATATTGGTTCTACTTTGACAAGACGGCTGAGATGCCTTCAGCTCCATAGAAAGCATAAAGAATGAAGTCCTTACTATAATATAGGTTGATTAAGCTAGGAAATTATTTCATATCATTATTAATGGCCTAAAAAATTTATTTTCCTTGACATGTCTAGATGAATACAATGTTATATTTTAACATAATAATGAGAGGCTTGACCATGATAACAAAACTAAGGACAAACCTCATAAAATTGATTCTCCCGAAGAAGATTTAGAGACTCTTTTTGTGGTTTGGAATGGGAAAGGATGAGATATCCTTGACTCACTCTACATCAATTGTGAGTCCATCTTTATAAATAATGTACCCAAGAAGGGTGTTGTTATGAACTATGAAGATACACGTGTTTGGGTTAAGAGATATTTTGAATTGATAACATCTTTGGAAAACCTACTATAGGTGATCCAAATAATCCTCTACACACTTTGATAAAAAATTTATATCATCAAGGTAGACCAAGATTATCTTCTTGATGAGCACTTTGAATTCCATATCCATGGCTCTTTGGAAAGTTATGCTTGCATTTGTCAAATCGAATGGAATAAACTAATATGCAAAGGTTACCCACTTATTAGTGAACATAATTTTATATTAGTCATAATATTTCACTTTAATATGGTTATAAAAAGAGTAACCATCCAAAAATTAAAATTATATCCATGCCTATGACTATTTTCAATATTTTTTCCATCAATAGGAGAGGGTAGTGGTCTTTGAGGGA
The DNA here is from genome assembly GCA_037957365.1 of Torreya grandis. Classification (NCBI taxonomy): domain Eukaryota; kingdom Viridiplantae; phylum Streptophyta; class Pinopsida; order Cupressales; family Taxaceae; genus Torreya; species Torreya grandis. The sequence goes on along the minus strand of JARHVA010000851.1, from coordinate 3,417,565 downwards.
AACCATGTTTAGGTCCCTAAAGTCTGTGTAGAGATGAATTGCCCCATTATTTTTTTTACTGGTACCAAGTTGGTCACCCATGAGGATTTATTGATTAGAATTATTATACTATCCTCAATGAGATTGGAGAGTTCTTTACACATCAATAGATCCATCTTTGGATTAACAGGTATCTATTTTTAGTGCATGGGTTATGGGCTAGGGTCTAGCTCAATTATATGCTCCATGATACCTAGATAAAAGACTCTAAGGTATTTGTAACTCTATGTGGCTATGTCATCATACCTCCTATTGAGTTGAATAAAGCTTTCAATTTCTAATGTAGAGCATACTTTACCATCTTTAATAGCTTTTCCTTTTGAAATGATCATGGGTACAACAATATCTTCCTTGGCTATCATACTATGCCTTTCTCCCCTAAATTAGTCATTAGAGTCAAAGATACTTTCTAGGGTGACTAGACCCTTTGGTCTTTTGTTTCCTTTCAATTTGATAGCTTGATCTTCATATTAGACTTATAACTGTGCCTAGTTCATGTCATAAAAATCTACTTCATCCTATACAAAATTAGTGATTTACTCATCATTTTTAAACACTTTCCAATTATGCACGTTATCAAGAACCACTGGTTTAACCACAATCTTGATGAGTTGTTTAGATTATTTCATTACATCGTGAAGAAGTTTTTACTATGTGCCTATATTAGCAAGCCTATCTATGTGGGCATTCTACACCCTTGGTATGGAAATAATATTAAATGCATCAAAGCCTTCAATAATATCCCACACCCTATGTTTATAAGCTTTCATCAAGCCATTATTAGTCATATTATATGCTTTGACTTGGTTGATAACTAGTTCACTACTACCAAATGCTTATAGTACCTTGATTCCTTTCAAATACACAAGCTAAAGACCTTGAATTATTGCCTCATACTTAGAAGCATAGTTTGTGTAAGTGAACTATAGCCTAAAGGCATGGAAGAATTTTTCCTTTTAGGGAGAGACCAACATGACACTGAACCTTATGTCATTCTTACTTTGGGAGCCATCAAATTATGACTACCACATAGCTTCAAGATCTTTAAGAAACTTCACGAGCTTAGGAAATGTGGCATTTTATTCCATGAATAAATATGTACCTAATCCTATCTCTAAGTTATCATATAGATCGTACTCAAAAAAATTGTGCACCCATTCATTTAATACATCATTTATGGTTTCCTCTAATGGTGTCATATCCTCATGGAGAATTGGATCCTCCTCTTGGTCAAACATCACATAATTTTCTAAACTATGCTTAAAGTATATGGATCGACATGGATTTTGAAGATAGGTTCTACCTTGATGGTCACTTTTATCCCAAATCTAGTTTTTAGAAATATATGCAACCAATTTGAATATAAATATCTTCCCATATTGGTCATGAAGTCTCTAGAGAGGTAGATGGTGAAGTAGGGGTTAAGTTAATGACTATAATTTCCTACATAATACAAAGTCTTGGGCATGCATGCAGAGTTAGATTCAAATATTTTAATATAATTACAACCTTCACCATTATGCCATCAAGCTAGACTACTCCTTTTGAAATAGGGACATACAAAATTCCAAGTTTATTTGTAATCTTATTTGGCATTACTGAGTTACTTGCACTAGATTCAATCATATACTTGTTTACCAAGTGTTAGTAAATGAATAAGGAGACATATAATGGGTGTGGTTTACTACTAATTTTGTGCACCTGTGCTTCCCTATTTAGTTGGCACAAACTCATAGAATTAGTAGGCACTATTATGGGGTCATGATACTCTTGGAATAATTTTAGCACATCCTATAATAGAATCCACTGAGTTATAATGGTAAGCACATCCCACATTATAAATTTGAGGCTGGTATTCTTCATCATCTCTACTATGTTGAAAGGAACCTAGGATCTTTTTATTTACGGCCTTGGAATAGTAGGTTCTTTTAGTGTTGGTGTACTAGTTTGGGGTAATTTCTCCTTTTGTGTAGTATTTTTTGGGTGTAAGAGTTGCATGGGTGCTTTGGCTTGTGTACCTACATGATTGATCCTAGAGATTAAAAATAAGGGTGTTATAGCTAGTATAGCTTCCTCTATAGCTCTTCATTTGAATTTGGTGTTGAAATCAACTAAAGTGTTTCTAGTACTAAGCACACTACCTTGATTCACATAGTTTAAATATTCCTCCTACTAATTGATAAAGGTTAACCCATCCTATGGTTGAGCTTGTAGTTTGGCCTCTCCTTTTTGTAGGATTGCACTACTCACTTATTCCTACAATTGAGGCATGTTTTTCACCATGAATGCCTAGTTCAAAACTACATTTGTGCATGTAGCTTGATCATTCATTTGGTTGCATGTAAAGAGCCATTCAAAATCTTTCATTATATTATTTTTCATTGGGAGAAAGGATTTGGAGGTTCTAGTAGTATCGACCTTTTGTGTACAAGGTACTCTATTATATGTGATCTCATTCTACACTTGTATTCCGCCTTGGTGGGGAGGTATATTTGGATAGTGTTACTAAGTGAAAAGATGATGATATCTAAGATAGTAAACTTGGTAAATATTTATGGAAACCAAATCATTCTCAAAACTTTGAAATAGCATCTCTACTTCATGCAATTCATGGGGAGGAGTGGAGTATAAAGTATGAGTGCTTACTATAGTATGGATAGATTATAGCATATGTTGCATAGTTATTTGATTGGGAGGAGGTTTTAAAAATATAGGCATTGGGGATTTGGGAATAATATTTCCCACTTGAATCAAGTAATTCTTTGCATGTACTATAACTTCATATGCATTAGGGAGAAATGTGGTCCAATGGATTGAATCATCATTGCAATATTGTTATTAAGATATTTTAGGAAATATAAAAATGCAATGCTAGAAGATGGCTTACATAAGGTTGGGATCCTACCAAACCCTTTGGAATATAAACTTTAAGTCAACCATTGTTTAATGTAGTGCTCACTTTATAGTTATAATCTACTCAATTAAGGATAGGTGATCACTCTGATCTTTAAACTGCTTACATAGATCTTCACCAAGCTCATCCCAGCTATGAATGGAGTTTAGTTACAAGCCTCATTACCATTATTGATATTTTATTTTCAAGGAAGAAGCTAATAATTTGACCACAACATTATTCTAGGTGACATGGTGTATTGTACAAATATTCATAATATCTTGGATATGCTCTATAGGGGAGGTCAAAGTATCACTCATGAAATAGGGAAGGCTCTTGAGATCAGACACTAGAATATCATCATATTACACTAGGACTAATGGACTACCTCCATTAAAGGGTACAAAAACTTTATTCCTTGGTATATCCATGAATGGGATAGGTACTAGGCCCCTCCTTAGATAAAGCCTTCTGAATGGTAGTGTAGATTGAGATCTATATGAAAACTAACTTACATTACACCTTCTAATAGGAGATGAAGATCCTCTAACTCTTCTTCTTATAGATGGTACTAGAAGCTCAGTGAAGTGTAAAGTAATGCCTCTTTTAGATGATATCGTTACTCTTGGTATTTAAATAGGGGACTAGTCTTTGTGATCCATAGATCTTGGGAGTCACCAAGTGATTTAGTTGAGTGACAACTATACTTGATAGCTAAAGAAAGCACTAATTATTTATCTTATTAAATTGGTCCCATTAGGTGTTCCATAAACTTTTTTCATTTGAAACATGCACCCATGGATTTTTGATGGTGTGGAAAAGCTTTGTAGTGGGGTACTAGGCATGGAGGTCCTACATAGGGTATGGTAGGACTCAATATTAGTCATAAAATTATTATTGTATAGCTACATTCAAAATCATCTATTGTCTTTCCATAATTACAGAAACATACCCAAGGTGTGGGAACCTTGTGCTCCTTGGGACAAGTCTCTAGAGTAGGCTAGATTCCTTCTATTCTAAGCACACCTAGTTTAAGACTGGTGTGTAGACCTAAAGAGTTGAAAGGTAACTTGAAACTAGTTTAAACCAAATATCATGAGGGAAAATGGATGGAAAATGTAAGAGAGTGATAAAATAAAAAGGTGATGCACCCAAAATAGAGCAATCACTCATACTACCATAAGCACACTAAAAACTCTCAAGAACAAGACATTTCCACATAGATTCTACTAAATATACTCTAAATGCATTTGTGTTTTGCATAGAGGTGTAGGAATATAGTGATACACTAAGAGGGATGAAAAATGGTCCATAGGTAGCGTCAACATAGACTTGAGTTCACACATGATATGGCATGTAAGTGAGTTCCAAGTTTAATGAGAAGGTACAAGGAATGAACAATAGAGAGAGGGGTAAACATCAACCATAGTCAAAGATCAATAGACATAAATAACACGTAGATCAACAAAATATTAGAAAGAGGTAAACTCAATTCTCATTAATCTATAATACTTAACCAATACAAGTACTCATGGAGGGTAATTTCAATAATGTGAGGTTGATAAAATGTGTTCACTCTTTCATAATGAAAGAACCTAGATTTTATAAAAGATCGAGTTAGTTTTATAATTAATGCACCACTTGGGTAATGGGTAAAGAATTAAATGCATTTATAGTACCATGACCATGTTTTTTTAAGTCTTCCTGATGATTAGACCTAGGTTGATGGTAGGATCAATTCTAGATACATGAGAATTAGAGAATGTAAGATTTTCCTATCAGTGTTAGAGGATGGCATGCACTCAATATTCAAGGTTGATTAATCGCTTTTACATTAAATTATCTTGATAGTGCCTCCAACTTCTCTCCACTACCTCCAACATCCCTTTTATTTGGATGCCACTTGGTAAATGGTGCTTCATGATTGATCTTGGGTGTGGTGTTTTAAGAATTTCATGCATCACTTTGGTGGGTTTTTGAAGGAGTCTCTTTTGGTTTCTAGGTAAGAAGAACATAGACATGACATGTAGAAGTTTATCACTTACTCTAGGTAGCTAAGAACTTTCTTGTGTTTAGATAAGCACTAGGCTACCACATAACACTAGTATACATAAGGTTACATGTTATCCAGTTTGAAAACATGGGTGTAGGATCCTACATATGGACACAAAACTATATTAGATAGGCACAAAATAAGATTTAAGACTAAGTGTACATGAAGATGAAGATCTTGGGCATCCTTTCAGTGATCCATAACTACTTCTTGTATCATTCCTTTTACCTAGATACTTTAAAACTAAGGGACATGCACCCTTGAACTTGTGCACCCCCTAACCTATTCATTGACCTATGCACCCAATATCCCTAAACATGAGTTTACATCAGGAACCTATAGTGAATGTGAACCATCCTCTTATTTTTGCATAGAACTTTATCTTTACCCTAGACTCAAGTGCAGATAGGAAGTGTCTATGCATTCTAAACTTGAAGATATAATGATTTTTCAAGTGTGTTGATCTTCTATAGGGATTTGGGAGGCCTTTCACTTAATAAAGGGTGACATAGAAAGTTAATATGATCTTTATATGAACCCTAGTTATACTTAAATCCATATCCTTAGATTATAACAAAGCTATGAACATATAATACCATATAGTATCAAAAATAATTAATGTAAGTGATTTACAATATTTAGGATAACCATGAGATTATAACTAGATTCCCATTACTATCGAATATCTTATCCAAGGCACTCCATTAATAAACCCCATCCTAACAGCCTTGTATGGAAGTTTGAATATATTATATAATCTAACTCCATTGAACTACATGTTTGGTAGTAAGCCCTATGTTCTCCCAAACCATGCTTTCCCATTAGGAGATAACAATTAGATTATCCTAGTTACTTAAAATAATGTAATTTTTATACCAAGTACTAGTGGTTCTTCCACTTCTAGTAGAAATACATTAATAGTCCCCTTTTCTTGAATAATCAAGTTATGACCAACAACATTATTAATCAAGAAAATCCTATTTATCCAACATTTATAAACTCTAATACACATGTGGTGAACCCATAATAATATTATAAAAATCAACTAAATGTTGGCATAGACCTTGAAATAAGTAATCTGAGATAAATGGTCTAATATCTATCTAATGACATAGTCAACTTGCATAGGTAAGGCCCTCAAAACTTAATTCAAAATGTTATTTGATAGCTATTAGACCATTTATCAAGCCCTCAAACCTCAAATCAAAATGCAAAAAACACACCCCCAAGTAGGAGTTTCAATTTTTAGAGGCCTAATAGGTAATGAAAAAACTAACCTAATAATGATAATGTGCCTAGTCCTCTTCACAACCAGAACATCAATAATGTTTTCCATTATGTGAATTTTATATACTTAGACTTAAACATGATCTAGGTGGATCCATGTATCGTTCCATTTTGAAAGTCTTCAATTTCTAGTTGAACCACTTTCACATTGAAGAATTCATCGATAGCTTTCTGGTGCTTCTTCTAGAATGCAAAACAAAGTCTAGATGCTCAAGATAAAGCTTGCTAAGGTATTCTTATGATAGGAGAATAATGGGTGTCAAAAAGTGACATGGCATTGTTCAAATATGCCAAGTGGTACAATAATCATTTGACACATGGCAATATGAATTTGTGAAAAAAATTGATTTGGTGTTTGGTAGCCTCTAGTATTTGATAGGTGGTTATATGAGGATCTATGGGCCCCATTATTTTCTTGATGGGGGCCCTTAGCTAGGGTTAGCACACTCTTGTGGAGGGATGCTTTAGCATCTTATACGTCATATGTTAATATTTGCAATATTGTATTTAAGCCACAAAGTTTAATCAAACCCCATCAATGTGGGATATATATTTAAAGCTTTGTAAAGAGTTACAAGCAAACCAGATCTACCACACCCAGATCTACCACGCTGACCCATCATGACTCATAAAAATCGTGTGATAACCCACATATCTCCAACATTGGCCTAACTATGCCCACATATCTCTAATGTTAGCCTAAGTATAGGCTCTTGCCAAGCTTAGTGCCTAAGTCCCCTTTTAAAAGGGACATCATCATTTCTTAAGGAGGCCATCACCATTTTTAAAGTATGAAATCCCATCTCACATAGCAAATGTTGAATAAGAGACAAGACTAAAGCACTTAAGGGAAGGATGAAGGACTCGACCCTTGCACCTATCATGTAAAATTGATAAGCCTTAACCACTTGAGCCACGGGCTTGTAAGTGCTATAAAGGGAGAAATTTTCCATTTGAAGGGGAGGATGTAGTCAACTGTGTAAAATAAATTAAGAAGGTTAGAGATTTAATTAAGCCTTGTACAGCCTTGGGCCACTAAATTTAGGTTTAAGAGATATATTTATAGGTTGGCAAAGACTAGAATAAGATAATTGAAGACTTGTATTTAATTCGTAAGCCATTTGTTGCTCAAATTAATGGAAATGGTCCTCACTTTGAATGGACCTAGAGACATAGGCTATTGAAGCCAAACTCCATTATCAATTCATAGGTGATTTCTTCTAATTTCCTTTGTTGTTTATTTTTATTTTGATCTTCATTTTAATTCTAGTTTTAATTTCTTTTAGAAAAATTAAATAGAAAAGTTGAGAAAATAGTAGATCTTTTAAATGTGACAAGTGTTATTCGATTTTGTGAAACTTGTATTTTTAGTTTTTAGATCAGATTTTAGTATCAAAGCAGTTGTTATTTAAAAGTGGTTTCTAGTGTATGTTGACAAGGTCTAAATCCAAAAAGGTTGAAGTAAAACTCATTGAGTATAATCTATAGATTGGCTCAAGCCGTGCTTCAGGGATGGATGAAGAAGAGATGGAATCCAAACAAGATTTCCACGGAGCCTTCATGGAGATGAGAAGCATGGTTAAGTAACTATACCATGATAAACAAAGGAAATTTGAGAATGAGAAAGGTGATTCACAAGAATTGAAAGGTAAAGAAACTGAAAACCTTCTTCATCAAATGATGGTAAAAAAATATGGAATCTCTCCCTTCACTAAAATTGTATAATAAGTTTGAATTACCAATGTTTAATGGCAAAGTTAATGCCAAAAAGTTGGATAATTGGGTCAAGCAAATTGAAGTTTATTGTAGGGTCCAAAATATTGTAGGGGATGAGTCAAAAATTCATTTGGCTACTCTTCGTATGGGAGGCACAACTCTCATCTAGTGAGAGAGTAAGTTAAAGGAAGCTGAGCTTTAAAAAGGTAACTCAATTTCTACTTGGAATGAATTTTTTGAAGAACTCAGAAAGCAACTTTATCCTTTAGGCTATATGCAATAAGCCATGATGGATTGGAAAAGTTTCAGACAAGGAAAAGACCAAAATGTTCAAGATTATACACAAGAATTTAGGAGAAAAGCTTTACTTTTGAATTTTCTTCTTTACACACAAGAAACACTACTAAAATATATAGGTGGGCTACATAGTTACATAATACATATGACTCTTATGTTTAATCCCACTAATTCAGATACAATATGTGTTCAAGCCACTCATTTAGAGGCTAGAGGAAAATAATCAAAAGAATATTTTCCTAAAGTTAAAAGTAAGCAATCTAATGTTAAGTAATCCAAAGGGGAAAGTTCATCAGGAAAGGGTAAACAAAAATCCACTTTTACTATTAAAAAATATGAAGGAAAACCATTTTGTACTCATTGTAATAAAAATCATGATGAGTTTAAGTGTTGGAAACTACACCCTGAGTTAAGGCTTAAGAGGTTTCAAAAGAAGGAAAAGGTGATCAAACTAAGATCATAACTATGGGATTACATAATGATTCTTCTCTTTCAATTTCTAACACTAAGTCATCAAATGATGCATCTTCTTCTAAACATAATTATGTGCATGTTGATAAGAAAAGAAATGAATTTTTCCACATTAGAGTTGTTTCAAAACATACTAAGATTGAAACTCTATTTTATAGTGGTTCACAAGCAAATTTTTTTTTGAAGAGGTTGTTAAGAAGTTAGGCTTACAAAAAATTCCCCATCCGAAGCCTTATCCACTAGGTTGGGTGTGTGACAATGCAAAGCTACAAGTCTCACAAACTTGTAGCCTAAGGTTTGCCATCACATCTAAGTTCATAGATGAGGTTGAGTTGGATGTTGTACCATTGGACTTATGTGGGATTGTTTTGGAAAGCACATATCTTTATGATAACAAAGAAATATTTTATAGAGAGGAGAATAAGTACTTGCTTGTTAAGGATGGCATTGAATATATAGTCATAGCACATCACATTAAAACAAGTCTTTCCTTGGTTACAACAGGGCAAATGAAAAGACTAGTTAATTTAAGCAAGACTTTTTGTCTCATGTTGATTAAGTCTAAGGAAAAATAATATTCACAGGATTTGGAAAATTGTAATCCTAAACACAAGAATGAATTGGTTAAAATCATTTCTAATTATGATGATGTATTTTAGGATCCTAAGGGTTTGCCCCCTAAAAGGGGAGTTCAACATGAAATTCAACTATTTCAGGATTCTCATCTCCCTAACATTGGCATGTACAAGCTCTCAATGGTGGAAAATGAGGAAATCAAAAAATAGGTAATGGATCTACTAGATAGAGGTATTATTCATCCAAGTTTGTCTCTTTTTGGTTCACCAATTATTTTTGTGCCAAAGAAAGATGGCACTTGGTGAATGTGTGTTGATTTTCTTGCTTTAAACAAAATTACTATTAAAAATCATTACCTTCTTCCTCATATTGATGATTTGTTTAATCAATTAAAACATGCTATTTATTTCACTAAGCTAGATTTGAGAAGTGGATATCATCAAGTAAGAATTAATGAAGGTGATGTGTGGAAAACTACCTTTAAAACAAAATAGGGATTGTTTGAATGGCTTGTTATGCCTTTCAGGTTGTGTAATGCCCTGGCTACATTCATGACATTGATGAATGATGTTTTAAGACAATTTCTTGATGATTTTTTATAGTTTACTTAGATGATATATTTTTTTTCAAAAAATCTTGGGAAGAGCATGTGATGCACATTAATAAAGTCATGGATGCGTTATGAAGGGAAAAACTTTATTTAAAAATGTCAAAATGTGAGTTTGGCAAGACCTCTTTGATATACTTGGGTAACATTGTAGGACATGGTAAATTGAAAATTGATCCTGGAGAAGTGGTAGTCATTGTTAATTGTCCTACACCCACTAATATAATTGAGGTTATAAGTTTTCTTGGTGTATTACAGCTTTGGTGAAAGTTTATTGCTCAATTTTCATATATTGCATCACCTTTGCATTCTTTGACAAGTGTGAAATAGGTCTTTCAGTGGGGAGGCTAGCATCAAAAGGCCTTCGAGACTTTAAAATAAAAGATAAGTACTAATCTGGTCTTGGCACTTCTTGATATACAATAACCATTTGAGATCGAGATAGATCCAAGTGAGTATGCTATGGGAGCTATTTTAATGAAAGGTAAGAAACTAGTTTGTTATCATTATGAAACCTTCACAAGTGCAGTAAGAAATATCCAACTAATGATAAGGAATTGTATACATTGGTTCAAAGTGTAAAAAAATGGGAACATTACCTAATGGGCAAAGAAACAATAATACATACGGATCATCAGCCCTTACAATATCTCCAATCACAAACCAAACTACAAAAGTCTAGACATTTTCATTTGATGGGTTTCTTATAACAATTTCATCTTGTGATTAAGTATAAAAAAGGTATTCAAAATAAGGTTACATATATGCTATCTAGGCCTCCTATGGTTTTTGCATCTATTCTTTTACAACATGGTTCTTTGTCTCATGAAAGTTATAAAGAATAGTATGTTAATGATCTTGATTTTCAAGATGTCTATAAAAACTTGATGAGTAGTAGACAAGTAGAAGAATTGGACTATCATGTACATAATGATCTTTTTTATCATTTGGGTAAACTTTGTATTCCTCAAAATGAGAGGGTGCACATCATTAGAGAAGCACACACTTCTCTTATTTTTGGTCATTTTGGAGTTGTTAAAATGGTTGCACATTTGAAAATGTATTGTTAATAGCCCCGTATATAGGAATATGTCACCAAATATATTAAGGGATGTACTCTTTGTGCCATAAGAAAACTTAGTAATAAGAAACTAGGACTTTACACTCTACCTATTCTTACTCACCCATGGGAAAGTATATCCATGGATTTTGTGGGGGGTTTGCCTATGACACAAAGAAAATATGACTATTTATATGTGGTTGTGGATAGATCTATCAAGATGTGTGTTTTGATTCCTTGTACTAAGAAAATTACTAGGGAAGGCATTACACACTTGTTCTTTAAACATGTATGGGCTAATTTTGGTTTTCCTACTTCAATTATTTATGATCAAGATTCTTGATTTATTAGGGAGTTTTGGTCAAGTTTGTGGGGACTATTAGACACTAAAGTAAAAAAGAGCACTAAATTTCATCCACAAACTAATGATAAAATAGAGGTTGTGAAATACGCTATGGTATATCTACTTACGGGTTATAACAATAAACATCCAAAGTTATGGGATGAACAATTGTGTTACATACAACATGCATATAACTGGGCACTTTATTCTTCTACTATGAAATCTCAATTTGAAGTTTGTTATGGATACTTGCCTAAATATCCTCTAGATGTTTGTTACAGATATGATATAGCTGTTGGTGAACCAAAAGAATCCATTTGAGCTAAGAAGTTCATTGAACAAATACAACTCATACATCAGACTATTTGTACTCAATTAGAGAAAAGTCAAGCCAAGTATAAAGCCAGACATGACAAACATCATGTTGATCACCAATTTATTGTAGGTGATATGGTATGGCTTCACATCAGTAAGGAAATACTAATAGGTGAAGGTAAAAAGATGAAACCAATTTGGTATGGTCCTTTTCAGATTACAAAAAAAGTAGCACAAATGCTTTCAGATTAGATTTACCATCTTACATGTAGATTTATTCAGTTGTAAACATAGAAAATATGAAATTGTACGAGCCTCCAATGATTATTTATCATGATGAAAGTGTATCCATTCCTTCTGTTGATGATTTTAATCTTGAATATCTAACAAAATTGTAGGAAGATACTATTCTAGATAGGAATGTGCAAAATTCACAAAGAGGTGATGTTGAATATCTTTATGTTGGTCTAAAAGGGATGTACCCAAACAAGGCCAGATGGATTGAAGCTGGAAGGGTGAGGGAGAAATACCCTCACCTCATTACCAATTAATTTAAACTTTTGGAGGTCCATAATTTCCCAATGGGGAGGAGTGATCTAGGTGGATCCATGTACCATTCCATTTTTAAAGTCTTAAATTTTTGATTGAACCACTTACACATCGAAGAATTCATCAAGAACTTTTTGGTTCTTCTTCTGAAACACAAAATAGAGTCTAGATGCTTGACATAAAGCTTGCTGAAGTATTCTTGCAATAGGTGAATAATAGGTGTCAAAACGTGACATGGCAATGTTCAAATATGCCAAGTGGTCCAATAATCATTTGACACATAGCAATATGAAATTGTGCAAAAAAATTGGTTTGGTGTTTGGTAGCCTCTAGTCTTTGAGAGGTGGTCATACGAGGATCCATGGGCCCCACTATTTTCTTGCTTAGGGCCCTCAGTGAGGGTCATCACACTCTTATTGAGGGGCGCCTTGGCCTCTTATACTTCATATGTTATTTTTTGCAACATTTTATTTAAGCCAAAAATTTTACTCAAACCCCATCAAAGTGGGATATATATTTAAAGCTTTGTAAAGAGTCACAAGCAAACAAAATCTAACATGCCAACCCATCATGCCACACAAACACCATGTGCTAATCCACATATCTCCAATGTCAGCCTAACTATACCCACATATCTCCAATGTTGGCCTAAGTATAGGCTCTTGCCAAGCTTAGTGCCTAATTCCCCTTTTAAAAGGGACGTCAACATTTCTTAAGGAGGCCATCACCATTTCTAAAGTATGAAATCCCATCTCACACAACAAATTTGGGATAAGAGATAAGACTAAAGCACTTAATGGAAGGCTGGAGGAATCGACCCTTGCACCTATCATGAAAAATTGATAAGCCTTAACCACCTGAGCCATGGGCTTATAACTGTTATAAAGGGAGCAAGTTTCCATTTGAAGGGGAGGATGTAGCTGACTATGTAAAAGAAATTAAGAAGGTTAGAGATTTAATTAAGCCTTGTACAGCCTTGGGCCACTAAATTTAGGTCTAAGAGATATATTTATAGGTGGGAAAAGACTAGAATAAGATAATTGAAGACCTGTATTTAATTTGTAAGCCATTTGTTGCACAAATTAATGGAAATGGTCCTCACTTTGAATGGACCTAGAGACATAGGCTATTGAAGCCAAACTCCATTATCAATTCACAGGTGATTTCTTCTAATTTTCTTTATTGTTTATTTTAATTTTGATCTTCATTTTAATTCTAGTTTTAATTTCTTTTAGAAAAATTAAATAGAAAAGTTGAGAAAATAGTATTTTACGACACTTGTATTTTTAGTTTTCAAATCAAAACACTTGGTTTAGAGTGCTTAACATATCCAACCATGCAAATACCAGTTGATTTGAGTTTATAGATACCTTGAACATATTACAAAAGGAGATGGATAACATGGAAATAGTGCCTACTCATAATAATAATACAAACCAAGATAGAGGTTACCTAGGCATGACCCTAGTGTTAAAGACTTACAAATTCCATTTGTCAATGAAAATTAACTTGAAGATAATATAGATGAAGTCCATGCATTTAGGTAGTTGCAAATGGCTAAAAATTACCATTTGAGAAGTAGATAAACTAATCATTTGAATAATATTACACTTCCAAGCTACACCCAGGTCACACTTGATGTAAATCTAAAGAATAATCATCCCTCGCATAAATGACCCCCCAGTTCTTATCATCCAAAAAACTATGCAACCCATACTCCACCTCTTAGATAGTAAGAATAGGTCAAACTTAGATATGAAATTGTATAATATTTAAAGAGAACAAAAACTAACATTAATATCTTTGAATTGATTAAAATGTCTAGTTAGAAGGAGTTGTTTTTGAAATAATTTTATAGTAGCAAGGGAAAGAATGTATGAAAATGTCTAATGCTCATATTTATTTGTATAAAGAGAAAAATGAGTCTCCAACCTTTCTCCTAATAGTTATAATCTTTGGCAAGAGCATACATAATTTCTTAGTTGATTCAGGTGCCTTTGGGAATGTCATGCCAGATCTTATTTTTTATTATTTAGGCCTTACACCTTTGAATTTGATTAAAAAGTATTCCAATTGGATAAAAAAGGTCAAATTTATGGGGGAGATGAATCACATAGACATGAAATTGGTCTTAGATACAATGATTCAACAATTCATTGATATCCAAGTCATTAATATCCTTGATGTTTATGGTATGTTATTGAGTAGATACTAGTTGAGGACACTCAACGGCTACATGGAAACTAACTTTATTCACATGTGGATACCATATCATGGTCTACCTAACCAGATCAAAATTGAGTGAGAATCAAAGATGACACATATGATCACTAAGTGTAACTGAATAAATGATGTCCTTTACAAAGAATCATAAATGGGAGTATACTCATTAAAAATAATAATAGACCCATGATATCATCTCTATTAACATGATCAACATTAACAAAAATTCAAAATTGTAAGAATTAGACTAGTTAGATGAAGAGGATTTTTTTGAGCCTCAAAGATGGTCTCATTTAAAAATGCAACATTAACATGTGAAAATTTGGAGCTTGATGATATAAAAAATAATGAAAGTTTTGTGAGTTCTTTGCAATATGAAACAACCATAGTGGATATCTACAACTCAATTTCTCTAATAAAATACTTTCCCATACCATCTTCATTAGTTGAAATACTTAGTGTGTGATCAATGATAAATGAATCCATCAGAAGGGGATACCATAATATTGAATAAAATATTTGTTTTAGGATCCTCTAATTATGATCTAAATAAACTTAGGCATACCCATGATATGATGATATAGATGATAGACACTTATTAACTGAGAAATATAGCATATGCTTGATCAAGAATGAAAATATATTTGCTATGATCTATCTATTCATTTCCCCTATTATCAAAAACCAAATTTTAACATCACTTATGGGAAAATAGAGTGGTTACACACCTAGCTTCAATAAAACACATGAATAATTTAACACTATAGCAACACTTCACCAACATGTACCACTAACATGCATGGTAGAGTCTAATTTATGGATATTGTAGTTTGATGGGTTCTTAATCCAAAAGTTTCTATGGAAATAAAGTGTAATAGATCAATCTAAAAGGGCAATATTACCTAGTTACATATCACCTATAATTATCTTGTACCAATAATGTGGTTGCATATGAGGCATTGGTCCATGGGATGTAATTCACCTTGGGAAAGAAGGTGAATAACATTATGGTGTTGGGTGACTCTAAGATAGTGGTTAAATAGGTGAGGATCATCTATTAATGCAATGACAAGTAATTTTCAAAGTACCATGGTTGATTCTAGATCCTAATTGAATATTTTGATGCATTTGGCATCCAAAATTTTCCCAAATAAAATAAATACATAACAGATGCACTAACCACCATTATGATCACTCTAGAGCCCACTTCTAATTCAAGAATGAGAATATTCTTAGAAGAGATGGTATCTACCCCATTAGTCCTAGATAACATAACTAATTTCCATGTTTTTAATGACAATCAACACATATTAGACTTTATCACCAAAAAATGTATTCATTGATAAAATTTTTTAATGAAGATAGTCAAGCAAACTTTAACCTAGATGAGGATAGGACCATGAATCTAAAGTAAAAAAAACATAACCAATGAGATGGTCTCACTTGAGAGACTATTCAACATGGATTGCTAAAAAGAAAATAACTATTTTACCCCTATTATGGGCATGTTTCATGAACATTTCAACTTGAGAAATGTGAAAAATCCTAAAAATGTGCTTCTAGGCATAACCAATACCCCTAAAGGGAAATCATAAATGACACAAGACCTCAAAGATTTTAGGGATGTGATTGTATGGAGTTACAAAAATATAAAGGTATTCAACACCTCCAGCTTGACAAATGCCATCTCTTTGAATTTAGGATTTAGTCCCCTTAGGTAGAGATAAAAGGTTAGTTAATCTATTATTTGAGCCAACAATCTTTAAATAAGTGTGAAAATTAATTATAATGAGAATCATATTTATAGTTAGACACTCCCAATGGGTTAAAAACATGTTACCCTTGATGAATAAGAAAGGAGAGATTATACTTTTTGTAAATAATTTCCATAATTTGAATAAGGCATTTAAAAAAAATAATTACCCCTTGCCCTCCTTGGATAAAGTTTTGAAAATTGTGAATGGATCTCAAATTATTTACTTCTTGGATGGATACTCTAGCTACAAACATGTAGTAGTTGTATACATAATATTTTCTAACTTTATCAATTACTGATCTTTCTTTCTTAGTGTAACCCATCTATTCTCAATCTCTCTAAGTGTACGTCTTAATGGATACAATGGTAAAGTGGTTGGAATACCATTGGTGCTTCATACTATTGTTTTCCCTTTTAATACCAATTGATATCTAAAAACCCATTTCCTAAAAAATTTTCCCTAAGCTTGGCCTCCTATTTTGCATCATCATCTAGTAATTTTCATCTTGATTAAACCCTCCCTATCCTAAAATCCTTTTTGATGGTTTATGATATATTATTAGTCCCATTAAACTTATAATTCAATTGATAAAATTCATTTAGGGTCTAAGTCAGCCCTTGGCTGGCCTAGACCAAGACCTAATTTATTTTTGTCAATAATGATACAATGTCGATTGGGTTGACCCTATCGACAAATTTTTTGGAAAGGACTAGGGTTAGATGTATTTATATAAAAAATACATTGTTTCATTTTTTATATATGATAAGAATAAAATATATATATTTCACATATGCTTATCCACCATTCTACTTGAGGATCATATCTTAGGGTTTCATACTTTTAGTTTGGAGATACAAATCTTTTTCTATGGAGAAGTCTTCTAGATGAATTGATAGGTTGTGTATCCTAGATCTTATTTATCCTTATCATCCTTACATACCAAAATAACCTATTGTGACTCACCTTGGCCAAGGGAGAGATTAGGGCTTAGTGGGTTTATCTTCAAAGTTAAAAATCCCTACCTTTGTTCATCCTTTATAATAGTAGATAGATATGCATTTGTACTTATTTTCCATGCATTAGGATTCTATATACATTAAGGTGAGTATATGTCTTCTATAAATGTTTACTTTTCATGTTGATTAGCCTCACTTTGTGCCATAATATTTGGTGAGCACTATATTATACTTTATTTAGTTATTATTAGTTTAGTGAATATGAAAACATAAGACCTAGTTAGGGTTATTTCATAGTTTTACTTGACTAGAGGATTTAGAACCCTCCCTAGTGATATTATTGTGGTAAGATATCCTTTGGATAGGTCTAGTGGATCCATATTATTCATGACCGCAAATATATAATGTGTTGAAAATAATATGTATAAGTAGTCTTTATCTTCTCTGAATCAATATTGATTAATAGATCAATTACATTTCCCTTTAAATACATTATGGTGAACCTTACATGAATCTAACCCTTGCAAGTTTTATTTCACAACATCATTTTTATCATATTATTATATTTTTACATATTTTAGGTATTGTATCAAACCATTAAATATATTTCAAAAATTTTGTGAACAAATTTAACAAAAAGTCACTTTAAAATGACTCTATTATATCTTTGTAGGTCTTCATCAACTATAGTTATTGGATTAAACAATTAAACATAGTATTATTCTTCAATTTCATATTATCATATACTATTGATCATGTCAAATATATCTCCTAATTATTTTTTCCAACATATAGGTCAATGAACACTATTGAATAGGTTGACTCTATTCCATATTTCTTCTTTATCATACAAGGTTTTGTAGAACTTGGTTAAACCAGTTGACCCAATTAGTAAAATTTGAAAGAAAAAACAAAAGCATTAAAACAAAATATTTTCAATATAAATAGTATTCAATCCCATGAAGTTTCCTTTATTTCCTCTATTTTTAATTTTAGTACTTCCTTTAGTTCCATTTTTCACAAGTTGGTAGTCTTCAAAATTGCAACCCTACATCTAACTAGGTCAACTTGGTCGATTTAGTTATATAGTTTATATTTTATCTAAGAGACATAGTCAACCTATTAGACTCTCTTCTTAAATACCTTACTTATACATAATAATAATGACCTAGGTTACTCTATTATATAGTATTTACATATAGTGTCACCTAAACTAAATTTGTATTATTCTTAATCAAGGAATTAACATTTATTTTATAGTAATTAATTCACATTTCCTTTTCAACTATTTGCATGCTTAGAGTAAATCACATAGTTTAAATATGTGGTTTTTCAAATTACCATTTTAGTTACACTATTTTACTCTTTTTCACACACTACCAAGTCACTTAACATTTAAAATGCATTTAAACATTTGTCTTCCCAAGGCCTACCTACTTGGATTTCATCACCAAGGGGAAATTTGACTTGGTTTTTTGGCCAGGTATAAATAAGTGGTTAATTTTATATATTGGAAAATAACCCAACACCCTTATCATTTTGGGATTGTAAATTGAGGGTGTAGTCCAAAATACCAGGTTATTAGCATTGCCAATATAGATCCCTTTCATCCCAAACATCTTGAAACTAACCTTAGACTACTTTCTAGTTCCCTATTTCATTCAACTCTCCAATCACATCAAAATTAAAACTTTATAATAATATAATAACACTTAGGGTGACCAATTAGTTAGAATTTACTGATCAATTGATTTCCTTTTTTTGATCATTTCATGGTGTATTACAAAGCATGCATTGCCTAACATTTGTGTAAGATTTGTGATGTGTGCCCTGATTTGATAAATCACATTTATCCAATTGTTTATGTGTTTTATTTCATTATTGATTCCAATTATTTTGAAAAAAATTCCCCTATTTCATATGATTATCATCTTGATCGATATAGTCTCTTATAGACCATGTTTACCTTTCTACCAATATGACACATTCGATCTAGATGACTATGTCTTCTTATCCTTCCGTTCAGTTCTTTGCTTAGTAGTACACAATTAACCTAAATGAATATGTATCCTTATCATTCCACTTTACCTTCCTATTTGTAATAAAAAGTTGACCTGAATAATTATGTATTCTTATCTACCTATTGGGTTATATAACACAATCAACTGATTTAACTTTGTATCATATTTTATGACTTTATCATTGCATCATCATTATCCTTCTTTGATTTTATCTTTCATCATGAACTTATTTTTTAAGTATAACACAATTTTTAACTCCACATATATGATGAAATTTAGTAATCCCAATAGGTTTCCTTGTAAACAACTTTTGGTCTCCACTTTAGATGAGAGTAATGTGTATGTGGCCACTCACACTAAAAATTATGAGACTCATAATGCATCTTTAGTGATTAACCCTTTGTTCTTCTTAGAAGATCAGCCTTAATTAGAGTATACTCTAGAAATGTTTTTTCATTAATGAATATCCTCAACATTGAGGCAAAGACCCTTCCACTATTTACAACCTTATTATAAGTGGTTAAGAAGAAGAACCCCATTCACCTTCCCCCACATTCTCACATGGATTTAGGGGAAACAACTTCTTTACCTCTTATCTTATACCTCCTCTTTTGACCCCTCCTCATACTATTACCTCTTCTTCCTTGATTTATTATACCTCAATTGCAGGTATCTCTAATAACATTGCAATTTCAACATCTAGTGGGAATTTTACAAGACCCACTCTTCTCAATTCCTTCACTAGTGAATAGTTTAATACCTATGGTAATTATGCCACTAGTGCTTCTTTTTCATCTAACCCCTATACTAGTGCATCTTTTGAAACACATGCTAATCATGTTACTATTTCCTCTTTTTCTACCAATACCTTTTAAGCCACTAATAAATTACATGCCACTACCCACATTTATACCCAAGCCACTAATACCAATGCTAATGTTTTGCATTCTACACACAAATGCACTCAAAACCATCAAATTTTATTACAAACTCTTAACCAAATGAACACTTTCTAAGATAATAATGTCAAATAAATGATGAAAATACATAATCACATTATTAATCTCCAAAATCAACCTCAATATGTTCTATGGGGAGTGAATAACCAAAATGCCCCCAACCCCCTTAGGGATTCCCATGAAAAGCTTATTCCTCAACCACCCCTTGTTAACAAAATAATTAAGAATATTTATAAATAACATCTTACAGCTCAAATTACAACATAGATATAGGACGTATCACCCCTATAATTAGTTATAATGGGTCAAGTAATCCTACCTTACACTTTAAAACATTTAACAATCTTTACAATGATTGGGTCAAGTTAAATTTTTTTATCACTACCAAGCTCTTATAAAAACCCACTTTGGAGATGATTTATATTGTTATAACCAACTCAAGTTTCATTTCATCACTAGTTTAGGAGATCTAGTTAATGATTTACTTCAAGAGTTTCAAACTAGAGACCTCCATGAAAATACCTTGTCTCATTTTATTAATTGCAAGCAACTTGAGATGAAAACCAAACAAGTTTTCATCAAATGATAGAAGACCTTATCTAAAAAGTGTGAAAAAAACATGGTAGATGATAACCCTTTTCATCTATTCACCAATGCTATCTATCTTAGGTTGTAATATCAAGTTCAGACTCTCTCTTCATAAAATTTGGAAGAGGCCCTCAACCACACCAAGTGCCAATATTTTATTATGCATTAATTTGAGCCATACCAACCTCATGTGGGAACTTTCATGCTCATAAAGATTAGCAATAATCATGATACTAATTATGGGGTCACTAATTTTTATGATACCATTCATAATATTCAATCTATTGATCTAAACCTTACTCCAGAATAAGCTTCCCCTTTAAACCACATCCCTAATCCTCACTTTTCTCCAATAAAAAACATCAATTTTCATAAGCTATTATCCTTATCAAAACTCCAAAAGTGTCTACCAAGGCTTTTTGATGAGAGCTTGATCCAAATCACCGTATGAAATCATGGTATGATCCAAATAAATTCTATTTGTTTCATGCTAACTATTATGACTCACATGAGGCTTGTATGTAATTACATATCTTAGCTATGAATTTTTACCTTGGTCCAAATTTTTACCATGATTCCCTCATTCATAAATTTCAATAAACCTCTGAAATTACCTTTAAATCTCACAAAACACAAAGTAAAAATCAAACTCTGAACTAGATAATGTTCATCCGGCCATTTATAAAACCCTCTTCCAAACCATCAAGATAATCATGATGATAATCCTAATCCTTCCACCAATAATGTTGATGGTCTTCTAGACCCAAATCTTGAATATAATGTGGTCAACATTATTAATATGTGAAGGGCATTTACCTTCATTGATTCTCATCCTACCCATATGCACTAATCATCTCACACTTTATGTGTTATCCAAGATTATTACCTAACTCACCTAATATGGTTGGGGAAAGTGGACCTTATCTCTTCTGATAAATAAATTTCAACAACTCTATTAGATAACACCTCTCATACCATTTCTACCATTTATTCAACCTCTTTACCCATCACTAATAATATTCAACCTTTTTAATACCACTTCTTCAAATATATCACAATATAAACCTACATCAACTACCTAATCCTCTCATGATAATCAGCCAAGTTATCCCAAAATTAAACATACCATGTCTTATCAACATAAATTTATGTTCACTTCTAATCCTTATTTCGAGGAACTCCTCCAACACTACGCCAGTCTATCTATCAATACACTCATGGGTTATTATGAATGGGATCCTATCATAGAGCTTACCAATCTCTCATATAAAATTAGATTTATTTAGACTTATCTACATCATTTAAACTACCTTATTAAACTTTTATTCAAAATGAATATCCCCTATCCTCCAATAGCAATAAATGAGTCTACTTGATCTAGATTAGAATATAGTACCTTACAATAATGCAAAGAGATGTCTATACACATTGACAAAATAATGGACAATTCTCTATGTATCAAATTTCCCATTACTTCTATGATTCTAGATGAGATTTTTCTTCATGTGAATGATCTTTCCCTCTTCATAATCATCCAAATATATGACATCTAATTCAATTGTACCTTGATTAAATAGGGTTTAGGTACTTGTGTTGCCTCTCTCAACTCCATTAAAACCCTGAGATAATTTGAATATAATCTTAAGTGCACATTGAATAAATGTCAAGGATATAATATAAGGTAAATGACTTATTTATTTTTTATGTGGATCCTTATTACCATCCCACCTATCACTATTTGAGTGAAGGTTATGATCTTGAATTTTACTCTCTCCTATAATATCTTGTTTAGCAGGCCATTAACTCATCACATGTGAGTTACTACATCTTCTACCTACCAATTTTTCATGTTACCTTGTAATGGTTCAATTTATAAGATTAAAGGTAACACTAACCCTTGGAATTTTTAAAAATTCCAAGACTATGGTGTATTCAAAATTTCAAACTTAAACCCTTCCTAAGTGTTCCATATTGAGAATCTCAACATTAGTTTGCCTTTCAAATTTATGCAAGGTTACCATGGTTACCCCAAACCCATTGATAATATAGCACCTAACCTATCAACTTCAAGATAAAAACTTCCAATCTCTCTCCTCATCTCATTTCCTAGCTTCCATCCTCTCTAAAGCTACATTCCCATCAACCACCTAGTGATGATATACCTGTAGCCTTAACTAAGACTTGGAACTCTATTCATCACACCACCTATGATGATAAGGTCATACCTAATTTCATAATTTATCTTAATACACTTGAATATGATGATGCTTATACACTAGATGACCCAGTTTTAGGAGTTATTTTTTAGTCTCAATACACTTAGATCCTTTGTTATCATTTTTCCTATTTTAGTGTTTCCATTTGTCTTATCAAAATCTATCTTATATAATTCCTAATTTTTAAATTTTTCCTCTTGTTCATAGGTTAAATATGGTGCATTCACATGGCACACCTATAGTTTCCAAAAAATCTCTTAAGAGCATGATTATATACCATGCTATGATTGGTCCCTATCATTTCTTGAGATACTAAAATCCCTATAACTAGCTTACCCCTGAGATGCTTCTTACATTCCTTAAACCCTCTATGTATCCTATTCCTCCCTTAGTTGAGCCTAGTCTAGATCATATTCCCACTCCCCTTTTAGTTTAGTCTTTTCCTTCTTCTGACTTAGCTTTTCCTTTAGTTGAGATTCATCTAGTCTCTCCACCAGCCCCACCTCCCCTTAGAAATGGCCTACTTCCTTTACCATAGTCTTCTCTTCTACCTATCCAATGGGCCAATAAATTATACTATGACATTCCTTGAGTTTTCAATAATTGGAATGGAGATTATAAATTATCCTAGCCTTCCCTAGATTCTAATTCCACTCCCTCTACTAGTACACCCATAAAGTTTACTAATAAGTGTATATATTGCTTCCATAATAAAAATAATCATTCCTCCACTCATTGTCAAAATATTCAAAAATATATAGACACCTTACATCCTACTCTTCCTAAACCTATAAAAAATATTATACCTCCCCATAAATTGTTACCTAAATGTATTCCTAAATATGGAGAGGTATATTGTCTATGGCACCAATGTGGTACCCATCACATAGATCATTTCTACATCCTCTAGTAACATATCTAATATTACCTTATGACCATTATTTTACTTTATATCCCTCATATCACAAGTTTACCATGAAATAAAGATCCCCCTTCTTCCCCTATGGTTCCTCCACATGTGTCCCTTTCTTCCACTTGTGCTTCTTCCATCTATGATCCCTCCACTTGTGGATCCTCCTTTACCTATGGTCCCATATCCATCAATGACTCCTTCATGTCCTAAAAATTCCATTCCTATTAAATCTCTTGAGTATCCTATGCATGATGGACCTATAATACTCTACCTATCCAAACTCTCACTTCTATAACTAACAACACTTGCATTTTATCCACTCAATCCATACTTTGTTATCATCTCCTTATTAGATTTGATTTCAATCTCCTACAATGATCATTTTTATTAGGATTATTTATTTCCATATTATACATTTAAAAATCACATATAAATCAAATGCTCTCATTCATTTCAACTTGTTCACTCCCTATCACCCTTGTATATTATCTCACTCACTAGACTATAATATACCTTAGGATTCTTTAGGCTAAGTTACCTTAAAATATTGAATAGGGTTTTATATAGATGACCTATAACCTAAATAATATTTTTTATGCTTGATAAACTTATACCAACACCCATAAATCCTCCTTTCAATCTCAATCCTCTTTTACACTACTCAACCCTTCATCATCAAGTTAAATACTACTAGCCTTTTTTCCTACGAATTTCTTCTGTACAGATTAGTATGGATACAAATTAAAAAAATAAAAACATATTTATATACCCTTTATTTTATTTACTCTCTCCATGAATTTTCATGGAGAAATTCCTTTTCATGATGTCTTTTTATCCATTTGTCCTCTTTTTTTAGCCATTTTAGGCCTATTTAAAACATAGTGGTTAAAATCCATATATGAGGTTTTTGTACCAACTTAGAAACTTTAAAATATATTTTGACATGATATAACCAATTTGATTACCAAATTTCACTCACTTTTACTGGTGTAAACAAAATATATGCCACTTCTTTTGTTATAACCATAAACTAGGGTTTTCAAGACTAAGGCAAGCCCAAGAGGTTCCTTATTGGATTTAAATACATTAAACTTAATTTTAAACAACCAAAACACCACATGAGGTTTGTATCACATATATTAAATTTTTCCAATGCTTATATATTATTTATCAATCCACTATCAACTTTAAAACATGAATTTCATAGGATTTTTTAGCACAATCAGGTTATTACTGACCCAAGAGGATTCCATATTAATTTTATTGAATTTCATCCACTTTAAATTAATAAAATGATGTTAAAAAGGTATGTATATCTTGTAGACAACTCTTCCAAGCTTCAAATTCATTTAATCCACCTTATACATGTTCAAAAAAATAATCTCCAATAACTCTACTTACACATTCTACCTTCAAAGTTATGCCTCCTTCGAGGTGTTCTTATACTTTATCTTCATGCTATGAAAATATAATCCTAAAATTTTCACCAAGTTATCGTGAATCTTCTTATAGATAGAACCTTATTATTTGACACTTTTGGCCCCTTATTTTTTTAGCTTCAAATATAGTTACACATATATGACTAAAAGATTCATTACTTTACTTGTTTCTCTCATATTGAACACTTGGACATGTACCATTTAACTTTAGAATATTTTCCATTCATTTATTTGTGGGTCTTAATGATTTTACATAGAATTTCCAACTCAGACCTATAAAACTATCAAACTTTCAATTTGTATTTCAAAATATTGATTCAAAAATCTTTAAGACCTTTTAGACACTGAAATGCATTCATGAACAATTACATTATACAGGCACATAATCATAAACTTTAGATATGTTATTCTTTATTGATTTCTTTAATTATATAGTCCATACTACCTCCATGGGTAGATTACAAGTTTATTGGTCTTCATTACATCCTATACCATACCTCTACCTTTCAAAAAACTATTAACTAACTTTCTTCCTTCTACCTACAAGACTTTTTATACCAAGACAAAACTCTTACCAAACAAGAAACTACATCATTTGTGTAACTACCCACTCAATTGGTAACTACCTTCAAAGGATATGCATTTAATGTTCTTGTGTCTATTAACACCTTATTAATGATATGTATGGAAATAAACTTCCATAACACACACAAACCCACTATAAGACCCAACCACAACACTTGACAATTTGAAACTATTGAACACACACCAAATGCTCCTACAATGCTAATTCAAATTCAAATTCATAAATTCCCAATTTGGTAGGAAAATGAAAAAGGGATACCTAAGACATTTTTACAACCTACTAAGGATTCCATTTACTTTGAAAGGACACTATAAAATCTAAGACACTTACTCATGATCATATTTACACACTTTTCTTGATGCCCCTGCATCATACTCCTAGGGAAGGGAGAAATGAAACTCTAATGAAATTTTATATGCTCATTATTCATTTTATTTTAGTTTAGGTTCCTTATATAATCATATTTTTATAATATTTACCCATCATGCTCCTACTGATTACTTTTTCTTTCATTCTTACCTTGATCAAACACTATTTGGTTTGTCTCATGCCCTTATTTGCTTGCATCACCAACTTGTACTCCATGATCACTCACCCCTTACTCTTTACCTTTGTCATATGGGTTGTAGATTCCATAACATACTAATGTTGTACCTTCACTATTATCTTTCCATGTTATCATCAATAGGCTTTTAACAAGAACAATGAAAATGGCATGCCTAGTTACTTCATTCTAATGTACTATTACAACTAAGGTTTCCTCTTGCTCTTTATCTTCCTTCACAAAATCCTCAACTATTTGAACCTATAGCATCTTGTCCTTTTATATCACTTAACATTTAATTCTCTCTCCAAGGTTTCCACTATTACCTCTAATTTCTCACTACTATCATATAAAAACTAGCAATCAAATTCCATACCTTTGCCCATTAGCTCCATTTCATTTTCCAAGCCTTATATGAGGGTTTCAAATTAATATTCATCTTATTTATCATGATCAACACATATATAATTTAAATTATTTTATTATATTTCACTAAAACTCACCTCATCCACATCAATGTGTTATTTTCCCATCTCACCATACTGTTCACTCATTTTATATCTCATCATCTCCCTTCTAAGTTGCTTACAAAGTAACATTTTTTTTACTTCTCTCCTATTTCTTCACTTTCACATTTAATATCTTCACAAATAGTTTTATTATACACTTGGGTGGCTTATTAGTCATCGCCCATTAATAGTATGGGATCCTGATTTATTTTCCCTACTCTAGTATAACCAACAACTTATCCATCTACTACCTCATTTCATCCATCTCTCCTTCCATCTCTATCCTCTTATTCTCCTTGTGGTATATTTCATCAAATTTTCCATATATTATTATTTATATCTATTTCCTCATATATTTTAATTTTTCTAAAAACTCTTTTGTCTCATTTGGAACTATACCTCTCTCTGGCTAGCCTTTTCTCACTTGCCACATCTTGACCTCTCACTAGGTCTATCTCATTCACTATGACCTCACCTGGGTCATTCACTCACATCATTTCTCTAGGACACTATCTTATCTCCTAAATCTCACCTATGAGATCAATATTGAGGTTTACAACAACTCTCTTATTCATCAAAAATATTTTATTGGTTTTAGGGCTATTACCATCTATGTTCTCTTATTCACAACTTAACACTTTGAATGAAAAAATAAAAAACATCAACGAAAAATAGATCATAACTTATACCTTACTTATTGGATAATGTATTTCTCTCTTCCCATGATATTACTATGATATGATACCAAAATGATGCAGAGCTTTCAAAATACTCTACCTATCCAAACTCTCACTTCTACAATTAACAACACTTGTATTTCATCCACTCAATCCATGTTTAATTATCAAATCCTTATTGGTTTTGATGTAACTATCCTATAATTATCTATTTTATTGGGATTATTTAGTTCCCTAATCTCCATTCATAACTCCCATAAAACATAAATGTTCTCTCATTTTAACTTGATCACTCCATATCACCCTTGCATATTATCCCACTCACTAGACTATAATAAACCTTAGGCTTCTTTAGACTAAATTACCCTCAAATATTAAATAAGATTTTATATCAATGAACTATAACCTATATAATCTCTATTATAATTTATAAACTTATCTCAAACCCCATCAATTCTCCTTTTAATATTGATCCTCTCCTACACTGTTCAACCCTTCATTCCCAAGCTAAATGCTACTAGCTTTTTTTCTACTACTTTATTGTATATCAGTTATTATGGATACACATTAATAAAATAATAATATATTTATATACCCTTTATTGTATTTTTTCTCTCCATGGAGTTTCATGGCAAAATTCATTTTCTTGATAGCTTTTCTATCTTTTTATCCTCTTCTTTTAGCCCTTTTAGTCCTGCTTACAGTACAATGTTTAAAATCCATACAATAGGTTTCCATACCAACTTAAAATATTGAAAATATATTTTACCATGATAATGCCACTATGATTACAAAATTTCACTCACTTTTACTAGTTCAAACAAAATATATGCCACTTAGTGTGTTACAACCCTAAACTAGGGTTTTAAGGACTAAGATAGGCCTAAGAGGTTCCTTGTGTTTAAATGAATTAAAATTGATTTAAAATAACAAAAAGACCACATGATGTATGTATCACATATATTAAATTTTTCCAACCCTTATATCTTATTTCTCAATCCACTTTTAACTTCAAAACATGAATTTCAAAGGAGTTTTTAGCACACTCAGGCAATTATTGACCTAAGAGGGTTCCATATTGATTTTATTGAATTTAATCCACTTTAAATCAGTCAAATGATCTTAAAAAGGTCTATATATCTTGTAGACAACTTGTCCAATATTAAAATTCCTTCACTACACCTTCCACATGTTCAAAAAAACATTCTTTAAGAACTCTACTTATATAGTCTACCTTGAAAGTTATATCTTCTTCAAGGTGTTCTTATAATGTATCTTAATCCTATAAAAATCTAGTCCTCAAATTTTCACCAAGTGATCATGACTCTTATGGTAGATATAACCTTATTATTTGAAACTTTGGGCCCCTTATTTTGTTAACTTCAAACATAGTTACACATATATTCATAAAGGATTCATTACTCTACTTGTTTCTCTCCTATTAAACACTTAGACATGTACCATTTCACTTTAGAATATTCTCCATAAATTTATCTATGGATATTAATGATTTTACATATAATTTATAACTCAGACTCACAACATTATCATCCTTTTAATTTGTATTAAAAAATATTTATTCAAAAAGCCTTAATACCTTCTGGACACTAAATTGCATTCATAAAAAATTACATTATAGATGCACATAATCATAAACTTTATATATTCTATTATTTATTGATTTCTTGGCTTATACAGTCCATACTACCACCATGGTTAAAGTATAGATTTTTTAGTCTTCATTGCATCTTCTACCATACCTCTACCTTTCAAAAATATATTAACTAAATTTTTACCTTCTACCTTTAAGACTCTCTCTATACCAAGACAAAATTACTACCAAATAAGAAACTACCTCATTTGTGTAACTACCCACTCACTTGGTAATGACCTTAAAAGGCTTTATGTTCAATGTTCTTGGGTTTATTGACACCTTATTAATGATAGGTATATAAAGCCACTTTCATAACACACCTAAACCTACTACAGGACCTTACAAAAACACTTGACAATTTAACACTATTGAACACACACCAAAATCCTCCTATAATGCTAACTCAAATTCAAATATTTAAATGCCCAATTTGGTGGGAAAATTTCAAAGGGCTACCTGAGGACATTTTTAGACCCTGCTAAGGATTCCATTGACTTCTAAAGGACATTATGAAACCTAATAGACTTAATCATGATCATCTTTACACACTCTGCTTTATGCACTTTCATCAATTATTCTTCAAGTTTATATTTATCTACTTTATATCATTTGACACTATGTCAAAATTTCATTTACTTATCTATCTTATATGGCTATTTATATTTCAAAAAATATGATTTCTACAATGTCATTTGATTTTATTATAATATCTTATGCATTATTTTCATGATTACATGCATTTTATCTATGTATTCATTTATTTCCATGGATGTCTTCTTCTTTTCTCATGATTTTTTGCTACCTTATCTCCATAGCATGGATAATCATTATTTTGTCTTGGCTATATAAACATTGCTCCCCTTACTCCTTATTTACCATGTGATTACTTATAAAAAAAGACATCTCATTATAATCTCCATTTACCATTTCATCTTAGATCTCTCTTTATTCCCTTACTTCCTTTCATAAACTAAGCATACACATGGTTGAAACATGAGATAAAATGTTGGTTCATAGGTTAGACTAAGTGTTTTAGTCAATCATGTCTTTAGATATTTAGCTTCCTTTATCCAATTTCTAAACCTCATTAATGTGTATTAATTTATCTCTCATGTGGGTCATTCCAAATCCTTATCAATGAGTAATATTAGAATCCATAAAAATTAAAAATCCAAATCACTTTAACAAAAGGCAATGATACAAAAGGCAATATTCAAAATTTCAAAAGTCAAATCACACTAAAGATGTGATTAAAAGCACACTTACTTTTCCTAATCAAATATCAAACTCCATAGTTGGACTCGTGATAGAGTCAAGATCCATTGTGGTGTGGTAGGCTAGTAGATTTTAAAAGGAGAATAAAAACATCTTTTGTTGCTACCTACTTTCTCACACAAGTACCCAATATTTGTAGTAGACAGATGGATCTATAAGAGTTCCTAAGGAATGTGGAACATGTTATGGGAAGGTAGGTCTATTTTATTTTCTTTGTTTAAAAAAATAATGTGAGTTGATCTTATTATCTCACTTATTTACATATACAACTTTTTGTTTATTTGTGAATGGTTATCCTTTGTACATTTATGGTCACTAGTCACTTAGTTTATTATCTATGTACTTAGTGTGCCTCATGTTTCCTAAGGTCTTCTCATAGACACCTATGTTTTTATTTTTGCATTCCCTCCTTCATTTATAATAATCATAATATTTCCCCTTAATAAATATTATTTTGTTCACTAATAACTCCCTATAGGGATTCCATTTATGAGTTGTATTATAATACTTTGGTTTGGACCTATCCTTCCTCACAAAATAACAAATTACCATTCCAAAAATTACTTGTAATATTATTTTTCCCAATTATTTCAACCTCATTGGTTTTCTCTTTTTGATATTCAGTGTTAAGACCATGCATAGGACAAGGTCTTCCTCACAAAATATTCCAATACCCAAGTCATAATGTAATTACATATGTCAAATTTTAGATAAGTCATTATTGATCATTAGTTACACATCATCGACATGCTTCCCATATTGATATAGTATGTTTTATGCTTACTACATTGATATTTTGTTTGAATATTCTTATGTTTTGATTGCATGTAAGAATATAACCATTTTCTTAAGTTTTTCATACTTGCTAGCTTGAATTAGTGCGATAAATTTAAGTTCATTTTTCTAATGTTGTTTGTCTTTTATACTTCCCAATGTGGTTTAGTATGATTGATTGATTTAAATTTTTTGTGTTTATATAATATGGTTTTCTTATTCCTTCCATTTTATTACATTATTTTCATGCTTCTCAGCATGATATAGTGTGATTTTACTTTTTTTTTAATTTGGTGAAAATATTTTCATGGTTTAAAAACATTTTTTTATCAATTTTACCATATTTGGTTCATTATATTTAGTTATATTTTTTTATTACACATTTGCCATCATGATATAGTCTATATTAATTTTTTTTATTACTTATACTTTTCCAAGTATTTTTTGCCTTTTTATTTTTAACTATGTATGTGTATCACATAATTATAAAAAATAAAACACTCCACATATATTTTCCATAACATATACAACATAATTGAAATACATGTGCTAGAAAGAAATATATCCATGCATCAACATCCACAACCAAATACAACTCATGAAATCAAAACCAACTATCCAATCAATATGTGTGTGTGTGTGTGTGTGTGTGTGTGTGTGTGTGTGTGTGTGTGTGTGTGTGTGTGTGTGTGTGTGTGTGTGTGTGTGTGTGTGTGTGTGTGTGTGTGTGTGTGTGTGTGTGTGTGTGTGTGTGTGTGTGTGTGTGTGTGTGTTTTATAAAATAAAAAAATACATAGCTCCAACTTTATAACTAGGATGCATCATGCCTATCCTTTGGCCTAGCCATGATACCCATAGAAGACTATGACTATCCCTTCTAAATGGTAAACTATAATGAGGTAGTCTAGGATCTCAATCCTATTACATTTCCTTGTAAGCTAGCCACTTAGACTTGCACCTATCCAAGCTAAACTATAGTAATCATATATGTTGATCTCTCTTGAACCAAGGCATGCCACACCTATGCCTCTCTCACTCCTACCCCTATTGGTGGTTAAAATACATCCTCGTATGTCTATAACTACCTCATGGCCTCACCCACTAGTATAAACTAGCCTTCCTAGATTGGGCTAGATGGTAACATAATAAAATATAGTATGGTGTGGTTATATAGTGTTGTCACCTCATTTAAAATGTCATGGTGCACAACCATAACTAAGGATCCCCATCTAACCTCCTCCATTATTGCATCTACAAAACTAAAACTAGATAGATATTAGATCATGTATATATCTCAAAATCTATCTATCTATTATAACCACATATAACTAGTATTATATATCAAAGCTTAAAATTATAACGTTTCTCACTAGTATTAGTGTCACCAACCAATGTCTCCCTATCTACTCACCTATCAATAACTGCCTCTATGTTTGCTTGTACTTAGATCACCTCCACCATGGATCACTTACTTATCAATGGAAATCCATGAGTCACCACTCATGCACATCACGACCCTTTCTTGACAGGTGTCTCTATCAATGAAATTCATCCTAAAATGACTATTAGGTAATCCTACACTATTTCCCTTGCTTTTGAATTCTCTCACCAATGGTGTCTTCATCTATGGTGTTGTTTAGGTGGTCATTGCTGATCCTAGTTTAGTATTTACTATGGTGCATATTATATCCTTGTAATCACATCCATGTCATTCCCTCCCATGGTTACCTAATACCATGCTCAACCAGTCGATGGTCTAAAATGTCATTTCTTGATCATGTGTCTCTCAACTATTACTCATACTCTTCCATTTGACTCTCTTTCATTCCATGGCTAATTAACAAGAACTACTAGAGTGACCACTAAGTGGGGGATTCCAAACTACCCTGGTAATCATGTCACCACCTACAACTCTAACACTAGGTATAGTGATGTATGATCTATACTCATGCTAACCACATCACCATGGTCAACCAACTAGGCTAAAAAGTAGTAATGTTTATGTATAGATACCATATGATCTCCCCCCGTGTGATAGTTTGTAAAGTTGGCACATGGGGCATGGCCTATGTTACTTGATCTTATCATTATCTCATCTCATGAGTAACCTATAATCCACCATGTGGGGTAACCAAGCTGGTTGATATATAGGAAAAATCTCATATAGCTAGGAACTCAATAAAATAATGAGCACTATGGTATTCTACCCTCTGGACAACATCTAATACATATCATGATTGAGATAGACCTAGATTATAGTCCTAAGACAATATAGTTCTCTTATTGATAATTTGGCCTCTTAGGCTAAATTTTAACCCCTATAGTCCAAAAATTTCTCATAGGTCCCAATAAGAGTACATGTTACTTCTTAAACCTTGTCATGATCTTCAAATGGTCTCATTTTAAGACTTTTATCATTGTTTAAGGTGTCATAGTATGTGTTAGGCTTACTTGAGGGATCATCATATGATAGCCTATTTTGAATCTTTGGATGATGTGCTAAGTTTTCATGGTTTTCCTTGAGTGAGTGGAGGGGTGTCAAGTTATTTTTGAATCCTAAAGGGTGACCTATACCTATTTTTACATTTAACATTCCTTATAATAAATTAAGGTATTTTGAGAAGTTAAGGTTTCTTGTTCTCATAGTATTTATGCCTATTTTAGCCACTTCTTAAGGAGATACCTTGTTATAAAGATGAAAGGGTGTCCAAATAATTTTTTTTTAAATAAGGTCCAATAATGTATATAAGGCTAACCTCTATGGTATACTTATTTAATCTTGTTTCAATCTCTAATTAACCCTCGAAGTCATCATGTACCCTTCAAACATGTCATATATTTTAACTTTATAGTTGTAAAGCCTTTGAAAAAGATATGTTTCAATTTCACATTGAAATAAGGGGTGTTAAAAGGTCTCCAAAACCATCATAATTTCACTTTAGAATGGTTTCATATGCAAAAGGTCTACTTTTAAAATTCAATCAATTTCCATCCATCAAAAGGGGATCCCACATGTTGAAAATGACTCTTGAACTTCCCTCCATCCATACCATATATTTTAAACTTGTATCTTGGATCCTCTTTTGCCTCCTTATACCATATAATGGCTTCTTAAAACTTTAGACCTAAGAAAATTTACAAAGTAAAGGTTTTACAAGTGTTTTTAGCTCTTATACAAATTGGTATAGTCATGTAGGAGCTGAAATAGGTTAGGCACATCATGGAAGGTCTCTTATAGGTGTAAAAATGAAATTTAACATTTAAAATATGTAAATAAAGGTAGAAAACATAGTGAAATCCCTATTTATCTCTTACAAATCTCATAAGGCCCATTTAAAGATGGATAGTATAGCCATACAAAGGGAGTTAGATCCCATGCTATTAGCCATAGGTGGGGACCCTAGTGCACTTGAACTCAGTGGAATTTGTTCTCATATCTAGTCTTTGAGCTTTATGAATGATTTTTAACACCCTGAAGTGGTCTTAATCCCTTTACAAACTCCACAGGCCCAACTAAAGGCAAATTCATTAAAATCTTAAGCTCATTATGGTGGCTTAAGCATGAAAGAAGGTATATAAGGGTATTTTAAGTTTTTTAGACTCATACTAACATGTTATTATAGTTCTTAAAATGGAATATCAATCCATATTCCCCCTTGGTTAGTAGATTTTAGGTCATGTGAGAGAGTTTTTATGTTCATGAAGGAATAGAGCATAAAATAGATCAATACATAGTTTCTATGATTTTACCATGTTTATCACATAATTCATTAGATCACCATTTATCATATTATATTTCCTTTAATCTCTCTTAATGACCACCATGTGAATGAGAATGGTAAAGCTTCAGGTTTGTTCTCATAGTAGTCAATTCGTATTTGCAAGCTTTTGGTAGAAATGAACAAGTTTTATGAAACATGAAGGTTATGAGAGATTAATGCACATGTTAAATATAATTTAATTTTACATAGTGACCTTAGAAATACACCAATAATATTGAAAACATTCTCATGAATAAAGGGTCGAATTAGGTTATAATGAGTTGGATAGTGATATATAGACTTGTGTATGAAAACCTAATGGAATTTGCATAGTCAAGAGAATATGAGGGTCTAAAAGTACATAAATATTATTAGGAGGTGTTTTAATATGTCTTAAGTTATAATATGATCCATATATACACCATGAATATCTTCCAATATTTAAAATTCAAACCTATAGGTTTGTAAACTTGTAGGTTTTCACTTTCAAGTGTATGAGATAAGATTGTATAGAGATATAGAGACAATGGAAGAAATATATGTAATGAATGTATATATGGATGAATTATATATGAAGTTTAAATTATAAGATAACTTTAGGCCTTGAAGGAGTGATCAAGAAGAAGGTTTTAGATAGACCTATAAAACCTTGCACACACACATTGAACCTAGTGCACACAAATTTACCTAGCCAATTTGGGATAATAAGAAGGTTTATAGGGTTAGTAGGAACAATTAAGGGTAATAAAAATGTTTATTTCATTTGAAGAAATAATGAAACATGAAAATAATAAAAATCTCACCTCTCATATGAAGCACTCACAGTCAAGAAACTAAAAGTTGCCATCTATAGGCCTGCTTATAGAAAAAGGGAAATTTGGATAAAAGAGTCTGGTTTAGGGTGTCTTAAAGTGTATGAATTAAAAAATATTTGAAAATTTAAAATATAGGATTATTAAAATTAATAAGTGAGGATAATATATTTATGAATGAAAATCTCAGTCTCTCACATAGGCAAGAAATTAAAATTGTATCATATAGATAATCATAAAGATCAAGGTGACTTAGTTGAAAGTGCTTATAAATGAATCATAGTTATATGAGGATTATAACCCTATGATTATAATTATAGATATGACCACAAATTTATAACAAATGAAAATAACCCATAATTAGTAAGGATACATAGCTACCACCTAAAGATAATATATTTAGGTAGGAAGGTGAAAGCGTGATGAACCATACATAGGGGTGAAGAGAGAGAATTAAAAGGAGGTGCCTTTAATATTTTTATAAAGTTTCAATTTTTTTTCCACTAGAATGTTTTGTTTAGTGGAGGCAAAAAGAACCTTGACAAGCTAGTTAGGCCTAATAGGCCTAAATAGGTACTCACAAGCTTATGCATGAAAATTGAAGACATTTACATGTTTAGGGGTTATTTGAGGTTAGATAAAATCATATGAGGAAGTGATAAGACATAATAAGTATTTTATTTATTATAATATCATTAAGTTAAGGAAGGAAGACACTAAACTAGGCCATTAAGGCTAGAAGGTCTAATTACTCACAAACCCTACGCATAGGTTAGACTAAGTATAAATACTTTTAAGGGGTGTAAAAACATAAAAATACTTTCATATATTGTGGGATATGTATAAAAACTCATGTATACACTTAAAAGTAAGAAAAAACCATTGAGTGGCCTATTTGATCAGGATCCCTCTCTACCTACACACACACTCCTATCATGCCTGAGAAGTTGACTTAAGAGGCTCAAAACACCATTGAGAGTGTGTATCGTGTGAGATGAATATTTTAGGAGTTGTGGAATGTATTTTACCTATAACCCATGACATTTTTATTATTATAAAGACACTAATTTTTGTTAATAATCCTTAAGAAGAAGAATTATCTCAAATCCGTACTATGCACTTTGAAGAGCCCTAGAAGCTACTTTCTCCCACCAAAACATCAAAAAGGATTTGAAAGGGAACCCAAGGAATTTATATAAGGTGGATAGAGTTTTAAAATTATTTTTATTTTAATTTATTCCCTTATAAAACCCCCACCTCTATGAATCATCACTAAGACCTCCAACCACTTTAGAAACATTATTGACACTATTTTGGAACTCGAAGAGGACATAGTTTTCCTTGGTATTTTATGTAGAAATTGCATGGGTCTACGTGGTATTTATAGATGAGATATGGGGTTTTTATTGTATTTCCTTGTCATTTTTTTGTGGGTTATGCCTCTTAACTCTATGAATCATCATTAAGACTAGTGGTGCTCCTAAACCTTACATAAACCTCATAAAATAACCTACTGGAGAATATGAACCAAAAAAAAACTCAAGATGGACCTAAGACACCATGAAATCATCTTAAAGATAAATAAATATCTTTTATATCCTCTATATACTAAAAAAATGGCATGTGTGAGGTAGATATGTAAGGAAATGGCTTAGAATGACTACTTATTAGGATTATATTCATGTTTACATAGTGTGTTTGAACTTAGAAGTGGATTAGAAGGTATATGAGTAATATACAAGGATGAAATGTCCTTAAAAAAATTAGTCTTCAACTCCCACAATAGTGTATATATGCCTAATGATTAGATTCCAACTTAAGTGAGGAGATAGCCTTCATTTGCATTAAGGAAGTAGCGTTGCAGGCATATTCACATAGTTATAAGAATATCAAAGGAATAATAACCATTTTTAAAATGTATTCAAGTCATTATCAGACTTATCACTCACTTGAAAATTCCTAAGTCTAAAATATCTCACCATCTAGAAGGACAAATGCATTGAATAGATTGAGAATGACATGGAGGTTGGTAGCTAGGTGAGTAGTGTATAGGTCTAAGCAAGTAAGTACATCTCATAATGACCTCCCATTTCATGAAAAAGAGTGAATTAAAAGTTACAATGTGAATGTAATATTCATGGGATGAACTATGACCAAAATATTATATTTACCACACCCATACACCCAAGGGCTCATTGAAGGCCATTATGTAGTCAAGATAATGCATTGGAGGAGTTATGAGGCTACTTATAACTAATGGTGGAGTGAATGAGGTTCATCATGGCCTTTATTCCCCACTTACATGCTACATTATTCTTCTTTCCACTTCTCTTGTATATAAATTAAGACTCAAATGCCATTGTAATCATTCTTGAGCTAGGTATGAATAAATTCTACCCAAGTTTGTACCTTGTAACCTCTTAAAATAATGTAAGGACTATTTCAACATCTCTATACTTATTTAATGTGTTTCATGCTTGTTTGATTTATAGGATTGGTAGGTTTCTCTCCTTTTATAAGTCCTTACTTCACCAAGTTACTAGTACATTGTTTTATGCATTTCATATAGTGTGTGAAGGTGTTTGTGGTTGATCTTAGAGTATATTTTGATTGGTAAGTGCTTTAATTAGGCCTTATATTCATAACCCTATATTTATGGTCAATACCAAAACCTCTATGTGAAACAATGATTCTTAAAATCCTTTAGAGAGAGTGGTTTAGCTACTAGTCCTTATCTTACTCATTAGTATTATTAATAAATAAAATAGAGTGGACACAACATATTGGTGGATAGGTTTGATTTGATGTTTCCTTTCTATCCCTTTTCACTATTAAAATAAGTAGTTTTAAGAACTGAGCCATTATTAATGCACTAGGTGATCTAGCCATAAAACTAGAGTTTCACCTCATCAAGTAGGCCACCCACACCTATAAATGATCACATTATATTATCTAGATGAGTTATGCCTAAAAATCCTTGCCTAAAAAGGTGTAATCTATATTGATAATAGTGTATGGCATGCATAGTGGGATCATAATTAAAAGATATTGGAGAAAAAACTCTCATCATTTTTTGATCTTAAGGAGATACAATCATTCTATTAGTAAATTAACACTCAATATCTCATTCCAAGGGTCATCAAAATTTATTCATCCAAGGGTAAGAATAATTGCTATTGATAGTTCTATTATTATCTATTTGCCCCATCACATTTGATGTCTAGATATGGAGGAGATATATGTTCTACACTTGTTTATCCACCCTATTATGACCCATACTATCATCATCATGAGCCTTGCCAATATTGCATTAAACCGTTTAATTATCATGATTTCTCACATCAGTTCTATGGTACTCCCTACCATCCCCCTTGGTAGCCTAACCACGTACCTCAAAATCCTCATGAAATTTGTTACCCTCCCTATGAACCATGCCAATCTCATGATCAAGTTTCCTATCAATCTCCTTGGTATATTTCCTATTAGGAATAATATCTTTCCTTCTCTTCCTAACCACCATTTCAAGTTACACCTAGTTTCTCTGATGAGTTAGAGGAACTAAAAACATGAATAAAATCATTTCTAGTGAAATATTTTCCTTGAAGGAGAAACAATCTCAATGCAACCAAACCTATGGTCCTCCACCTTATTTTATGCCACGTATATATCTTTAGACTACTAATCCCATGCCAAACCCTAACCAAAAATAGAGAAAGGTTTTAGAGGTTAAAACAAGGAGATTCCCAAGCTTCTCAATCCCATCACCTCTTCCTCAAACAAAAGTTATCCATGGATGCCTATATATACAAATAGAGGAAGAGGTTGTGAGTAATAAGACTAGGAAGTTCCCAATATTTTATAGTACTTCCTCAACCCCTAAACTTAGTCAATATCAGCCTATCAATACTTATGTTCCTACTCCACTAGTTTCACTAAAGTTAAAGGACTCATTCCTTATTACTAACAAAATATACAAATTAACATGAGCTCCCAATAGCAAATAAATTACTGGAGAATGAACATTATCACATGGACACTAATCAAGGATATGATGGAAGCCTATGGTAGAAATATTGAAAATTTTATAATGAGTTTGACACTCTCCAAGATATTATACCTCTTATGGGGTATATTGAAGATGATTCAACTATTGACTTTATCAAGTTTCATTCATAAGAGGAACAATTTCAATATGATGAAGGGAAATTGTAAATATTTTTTGTAGTAGTGCCTCAAGTTGATAGTCCTAAACATGAACCAAGTGAAGATAAATTAACCTTTAGTATGCCTCATGAGGCTCAAGATGCAAATCATGATGACCTTGGTGACATGAGGTAGCCATTTTGGGAACTTGAAAATAAATCAAATCCCTTCATAAGTCACCAATACAAGTAGATATTGAAGGACTACTTAAGCGTAGGGAGAAGTTTGAGAGTGGATTTACAGTGATAGATGGATTTATTGAATATGATCTTACTATAATGCTTCAAGAAGAAAGCCTAGTTGTATATGATCCTATTGAGATAGCAAAGGACTAGTATTTTATAGTTCCAAATCATAATGGCTTTCTTCAAGTGATCATGGTCAACCAAGATTAGCAAGGGGTGAACTTTGGAACACAAAGTGAATATGTGTTCATAGGTGAGTTATTTAATGCTATCATCTCACTTGATAATATTCTAAATGAGTTATAATATAAGAGGAATTCTCCATCAGGAATCACATCCATGGAGTAATTTTTTCTGCATCATTACCTATCTCATGGAATGAGAGTTAGAAAAAACTTCCCCTTTGATCCAAGAGGAAGAATACATGTTGAGCTTAGTTGTTTCTAGTAGGTTTTTTATTGTCTTGTTTTCAATAAGTGCATGCAACACAAGTGTGGTGTGGGTGTGTTTGCTTTCTTACTTATTTGGTGTGTTTTCCTTGTTTTGTCTATGTTTGGGAGGGAAGTCAACTATTATTGTTTGTTCAAGGGTCTCGCATACATTATCAAGGTCTTTTTCAAGAATGATATAATTGGTTATCTTATCCCATAGGTTGGTAAACCCGTATGAGTCACTAATAATGTTGATAATTTGGCCTCCTAGGCCAAAACTCAACCCCTATAGTCAAAACAATTATCATATGGCCTTATAATAGTATATATAAGACTTACTAAACCTTGTCATGATATTTAAATAGTCTCATTTTAAGGCTTTTAGCATTATTTAAGGTGTCATAGTATGTGTTAGACATTACTTGAGGGATCATCATATGATAGCCTATTTTGATTCTTTGGATGATGTGATAAGTTGTCATGGTTGTCCTTGGGTGAGTGGATGGGTGTCAAGTGCCTTTTTAAGACTAAAGGGTGACCTATACTTAGTTTGAAAAAGAAAATGTTCCTTAATATAAATTAAGGTATTTATAGAAATTAAGGTTTCTTATTATTATAGTATTTGTTCCTATTTTAGCCACTTATTAAGGAGAGACCTTGTTATAAAGATGATAATGGTGTCTAAACAATGTTTGGGGTTTAAAATAAGGTCTAAGAATGTATCTAATGCTAACCTATATGGTATACCTATTCAAGCTTGTTTCAATATCTAATTATCCCTCCAAGTCATCATGCACCCTTAATACATGTCACATAAATTAACTTTGTATTTGGAAATCCTTTAGAAAATATATGTTTTGATGTCACATTAAAATTAGGGGTCTTAAAATCTCTCCTTTGAAAATTCAAATGGTTTCCATCCATCAAAAAGGGGTCCCACACATTTAAAATGACTCTTCAACTTCCATCTATCCATACAACCCATTTTTAAATTGTCTTGGCTCCTCTTTTCCATCCTTTTTCCCTCCAATGTCTTCTCAAAGCTTTAGACTTGAAAAATGTAGAAACAAAATGTTTTTTAGGTGTTTCTAGATCTTGTATAGATTTGTATGGTCATGTTAGAGTTGAAATAGGTTAGGAACTTCATGGAAGGTCTCTTATAGGTGAAACAAGGAAGTTTCACATCCAAAATATGCAAATGAAGGAATAAAATGTAGTGGAATCCTTATTAAACTCTTGGTAAGATCATAAGCCCCACTTGGAGATGGATACTATGACTCATATAAAGAGAGTAAAATCCTAAGATATTAATTATATGTGGGACCCATAATGGAATTTAAATAAATTTCATTGGTTCTCAGATCCACCCTAATCTTAATGAGTGATTTCTAAGACCCAAAGGTGGTATTAAACCATTTGCAAACCCCATAGTCCCAACTACATGTAGATTCATTAAAAGTTTGAACTTGTTATGGTGGCTTAATCATAGAGGATGATATATAAGGGTCTATTGAGTGTTTTATACTCCATTTATCATATTATTATAGTACTTTCAAGGGTATATCAACCCCCATCCCACATTGGTTTGTAGATTATAGGTCATGTGAGAGAGTTTACGTGTTCATGAAGGAATAAAGTATGAAATATATCAATACATAGTATTTATGATTTCTAATGTTTATAAAACACTTAATAATATCAATATTTATTATATCAAACCTCATTTAATCTCTCTCAATGTCCACCATGTGAATGAGAAAGGAAAAGCTTCATGTTTATTTTCATAGCAGTCCATTGGTATTTTTAAGCTTTTGGTAAAAATGAAAAAGTTATATGAAACATAAAGGTTGTGAGAGATGAAGGAACCTATGGAATATAATTAAAATTCCCATAGTTCCCTCACCAAGTTTCACTAGGGATACTAAAAGCATTCTCATGAACAAAGGGTCGAATGAGGCTTAAAGGAGCTAAATAGTGATAAATAGACTTATGTATGGAAACCTGATGGGAATTTAATAGTCAAGAGAATATGAGGGTATAAAAGACATAAATATTATTATGAGATATTTTAATATGTTCTAGTTCCAATATGATCTATATATTAACCATGAAGAGCTTTAATCAATGAAAATGTATACTTATAGGTATGCAAACCTATAGATCTTCACTTTCAAGTCTAAAGATAAACTTGTATAAATATATATATATATATATATATATATATATATATATATATATATATATATATATATATATATATATATATAAATGAAAATATATATGCAAATAATGTTTGAAAGAATAAATTATATATGTATATTAAATAATAAAATCAATTAAGGCCCTAAAGGAGTGATCAATAATAAAGGTCAAGATAGACCTATAAAACCCTGCACACATATAGTGAACCTAGTTCATATAGATTTACCTAGTTAGTTTGGGATGCTACAAAGATTTAGAGGGTTAAGAGTAACAATTAAGGGTCAAAAAATGTTTATGGAATTAAAAAATAATAATTAAACATCAAAATATTAAAAATCTCTCCTCTCAAATGAAGCACTCATAGTCAAAAAACTTTGAGTTACCATCTAAATGCTTGATTGTAGAAGGGAAATTTCAAATAATGAGTTAATTTTAGGGTGTCTCTAAGTGTATGAAGTGAAATAGTGTTTAAACCTACATATAAAGGATTATTAACATTGATAAGTGGGGATGATATCTTCATGAAGGAAAAGCTCACACTCTCACATCGGTAAGGAACTAG
This sequence comes from Torreya grandis, assembly GCA_037957365.1. Classification (NCBI taxonomy): domain Eukaryota; kingdom Viridiplantae; phylum Streptophyta; class Pinopsida; order Cupressales; family Taxaceae; genus Torreya; species Torreya grandis. The sequence goes on along the minus strand of JARHVA010000851.1, from coordinate 3,374,112 downwards.
GACTGTATCCTATATACAGTCATAAAAATCAAGGTGACTTAGTTGAAAGTAGTTATAAAAGTTTTATAGGTATATGAGTATGATAAAAAAAATTATAATAATGATAAATATGACCTCAAAGTTATATCAAAAAAAATAACTCATACTTAATGAAGACACAAAGTTTCCACCTACAGATAATATCTTTAGGTAGGAAAGTGAAGGTGTGAGTAAACCTGAATAGGGGTGAAGAAAAAGTTGGAGAATGATACTTATTGACTTGTTTTATAAATTTTCACAGTTTTTTCCACTATAATGTTTTGGTCCTCAGAGGAAATAAGAACCTTGACAAGATAATTAAGCCTAATAGGCCTAAATAGGTAGTCACAAGCCTGTGCATGAAAGTTGAAGACATTTACATGTTTAGGGGGTGTTTAAGGATTCAAAAAAATAATACGAGAAATTTATAAGACATAAAAAGGGTTTTCATGATAATAATAACCTCAATTTGAGGAAGGAAGACACTATACTAGGCCATTAGGGCTACATAGGTCTAATTACTCACAAAACCTAAGCATGGGTTAGACCAAGTCTCAATACTTTTGACGGGGTAATGAATTAAATTTAATATAAATATATGGTTAGTGAGTTATAATACCTCATTTTTTAATTTAAATGGAATAAACAACCATTTAGTGGCCTATTTAATCAAGATCTGTCTCTACCTACATAGATAGTCCTATCATGCCTGAGAAGTTGTCTTAAAAGGCTTATAACTCCATGGAGAGTATGCATGGTGTGAGATGGATATTTTAGGAGTTTAGTAGGTTATTTTACATATAAACCATGACATTTGTGTGATTATCAAGACACTAAGTTTCATTAATAATCCTAAAGGAGAATAATTAGCTCAAAGCCCTAATATGCATTGTGAAGAGCTCGAGGATCTACTTTCTCACACTCAAAACATCAATAGAGGTTTTCATGAGATCTAAAGTATTTTCTAAGAATTTGGATAGTATTTTAAGGGTATTATTTTATGTAATTTTATCCCTCATAAATCCCCCTATCTTTATGAATCATCACTAAGACCTCTAACCATCTCAAAAAAATTATTCGCACTAATTTTGAGCTTGAAGAAGACATAGTTTTACTTGGTACTATATGAAGTAGTTTCATCAAAATGAGTTTAATTTGGATATGAGAGATGGGGTTTTTAAAATATTTTCTTGTTATTTTATTGTGGTTTATACCTCCTAACTCTATGAATCATCATTGAGACCGGTGGAGCTCTTAAACCTTATATAAACCTAACAAAGGAAACTAATGGAGAATATGAACCAAAAAAACACTCAATATGGACCTGAGACAAATTGAAATAATACTAAAGATAATTAAATATATTTTATATCCTATTTACACCACAACATTGGCACATTTGAGGAATATATGCAAGGAAATGTTGTGATATAACTAGTTTTTAAGATTAGTTTTATGTTTCCATGGTGTGGTTAAACTTCTAAGTGGATGAGATGGTATGTTTGGCCTATAAAAGGATGAAATTTAATTTTAAAAATCACTCTTACACTCCCAAAATAGTGAAAATAGTCCTAATGAGTAGATTTCAACTCAAGTGAGGAGATAGCCTTCATTTACATCAATGAAGTAGTGTTGTAGGCAAATTCACGTAGTGATGAGACTCTAGAAGGAATAATAGCCATTTTTACAACCTCTTCAAGTAATTATAAGAGTCAATACACACCTAAAAATTTCCAAGTCTCAAATCTCTTTCCATCTAATAATACAAATTCATTGAATAAATTTAAGAATGGCATGGAAGGTGGTAGTTAGGTTAGTAATGGACAGGTCAGAACAAGTAACTTCCTCTCATAATGAACTCCCATTAAATGAAAAAGAGTGAATTAGTAGGTAAAATGTGCATTTCATCTTTATGGTGTCAAATATGACCAAAATAGGCCATCCATCACACCTATACACCCAAAAACTCACTAAAGACCATTATGCAGTCAAGACAATGCATGGGAGGAGTTGTGAGGCTACTTATAACCAATGATGGAGTGATTTAGGGTCATCATGACCTCTTATCCAAACTTACACACTATGTTATCCTACTCTCCTCTTCTCTTGTATATAAATTGAGTCTCAAATGACATTTTAATCATCACTTGATTAGGTATGAAGAAATTCTACCAAAATTTGTACCTTGTAAACTCTTAAACTAATATAAGGACTATTTTGGCTTCTCTATATTGGTTTAGTGTGTTTAATTATTATTTTATTAGCATAAGTTATATGTTTTTATCCCTTTTCATTTTTTTAGTAGATTGGCACTCAATATATCATGCCAAGGGTCATTATAAGGTCTTCACCCAAGGGTAAGACTAACTATTGTTGATTGTTTTCTCATTCTCTATTTTCCTCAAGACATTTGATGGTTGGATATAGAGGATATGTATGTTATATAATTCCTTATCATCCATATTATGACAAATAATATCCTGACCATGAGACTTACTAATCTTACATTGACCACCATCAATAGCTTGATGGATCACATCATTTTTATGGTACTCCCTATCAGCTCCCTTTGTAGCCCAATGCCATACATCAATAGCCTCATTAACCTTGTTACCCTCCATATGAATCATATCTATTTCATGATAAAATTTCCTATAAAACTCCTTGGTATCCTTCCTATAAAGTGTAATATCATTTTTTCCCTCCCCAACCACCCTTTCAAGCTACACCTAGTTTTTCTGATGAGGTACATGAGTTAAAAAAACATCAATCAAATAATTGCTAGTGAAATATTAGCCTTTAAGGACTATCAATCCAAATGGAACCAATATTATGGTCCTCTTCCTCATTATATCCCATATCAATATATTTATAACACTCCTCTCATTTGAAACCCAACCCAAGAAGACAGAAAGGTTATAGAGATTAAAATGAGGAGATTCCAAAGATTCTAAATTTCCTCACCTCTTCCTTAAAATGAAGTTGTCCATAGATTTATAGATATGCAAATACATGAAGAGGTTGTGATTAATAATCATAGTAAGTTCCAAATCTTTTATAGTACCCATCACCCCCTAAACTCACTCAAAATCAGCCTATTAAGACTTATGTCCCTACTCCACTACTTAGACATTCTTTCCCTCCCACCATCTCCATGTTTGAAGGAGTACATGTGGTTTAGAGAGTAGAGGAGGAACATATAAATGAAGAGGAATATATCCTTTGGAAGGTAAATGATAAAAATATAACTATAATTGTAGAAGGTGAAGGTGATTCAAATGATTTTGAGGATGATATTTTCATTGGGACTCTACTTGGTGAGGATAAATAGAATTCATCTTTTAATGATACAAGATAATATGAGCTTGAAGGATATCAAAATAAATATTATATAAATTAAAAATAACACATTAAATATAAATATGAAATCGAAGAATAATGCATACCAATTAGGTAAGGATAAGTTGTTCAACTTGCAATAGTTGTAAAACAAAGAGATAGCCTTCAAGAGGAGGTATGTGTTGATGTTGAGGCTCTTAGTTTAATTGAAGTTGAGTGACTCATTCCTTATTTCCAAGAGAAAATTACTAATCAAAATTATCTCACAATATTAAATAAATCACTATAAGATGAACATGACCACATGGACATTAATAAAGGAGACAATGGAAGCCAATGGTAGTAATATTAGAAAATTTGTAATGATTTTGACACTCTTCAAGATCTTATACCTCTTATGGGGAAAATTGAAGATGACTTAGTTGTTCACATTGTAAAGTTTCATTCACAAGAGGAACAAGCTGAAGATAATGAATGAAAATTTGAAATGTTTGTTATAGTAGTACCACAAGTTAATAGTCCTAAACATGAACCAAGTGAAGACACATTGACATTTAGTGTGCCTCATGAGGCTTAAGATGTAGATCATGAAGACCTTGGTGAAATGTGGTATCCATTTTTGGGCACTAGAAAATAAATTGAAGGCCTTGTAAAGTCACTCATTTAAATATATCTTGAAGGACTGCTTAATACTAGAGGGAAGTTTGAGAGTCGAGTTGTAGTGATAAAAGGAGTTATTAAAGATGACCCTACTATAAAGCTTCAAAAAGAAAGCCTAGTTATATCTAATCCTATTGAGATATAAAATGACTATAATTATGGAGTTATAAATCATAATGGCTTTATTTAAGTGATCATGATCAACTAAGAGCATCAAGGGGTAAAATTTGAAACACCAAGAGAATGCATGTTCATAGGTGAGTTATTTGTTGCTATCATCTCACTTGAGGGAAAATGAATAGGCAAACAAGAAGGCTTATTCATCAATAATAATATCCATGGAGAAACTTGTTCCACATCATTACCTATCTCATGGAAGGAGAGTCATTAGAGACTTACCCTTTGATTTAGGAAGAAGAAGACAAGTTGAGGTTAGTTGTTTCTAGTAGGTTATTTTTTGTCTTGTTTTCAATAAGTGTTTATCAATTCAATTGTGGTGTGGGTGTGTTTTATTTATGCATTTTTTAGTGATTTTTATTTATTTTGATATGTTTGGGAGGGAAATCAACATTTTTTTGTTCGAGGGTCTTACAGCCATAATCAAGGTCTTGCTCAAGGATGAGATAGTTGGTTCTCTTAACCATCTATTAAACCCCTGTGAGCCACTAATAATATTTATAATTTGGCCTCATAGGCTATATTTCAAACCCTATAATCAAAATATTTATCATAGGGCCCTCTAAGAGTACATGAGACTTCCTAAACCTTGTCATGATCTTCAAATGATCTCATTTTAAGCCTTTTAGAATTGTTTAAGGTGTCATAATATGTACTAGACATTGCATGAGGGATCATCATATGATATTTGATTTTGATTATTTTGATGATTTGATAAGTTTTCATGGTTTTCCTTGGGTAAGTAGAGGAGTGTCAACTCCCTTTTAAAGCCTAAAGGCTGACCTATACCTAGTTTGAAAAAGTGGAGCATCTTTTATAGAAATTAAGGTATTTGGAGAAGTTAAGGTTTATTGTTCTCATAGTATTTGTGCCTATTTTAGCAACTTCTTAAGGAGAGGCCTTATTATCAATATGATAAGGGTGTCCAAATCATGTTTGGGTCTGAACATAAGGTCTAAGAATGTATCTAAGGCTGACCACTATGGTATACTTATTCAAGCTTATTTTAATCTCTAATTATCCCTCTAAGTCATCATGTACCCTTAAAACATGTCATATAAGTTAAATTTGTAGTTAGAAAGCCTTTGGAAAAGATATGTTTTGATGTCACATTGAAATAAATAGTATTAAAATGTCTCCATAACCATCAAAATGTCATTTTGGAACTATTTAATATGTAAAAGGTCTCCTTTTAAAGGTCAAACAGTTTCCATCCCTTAAAAATGGGGTCCCACACATTGAAAATAACTCTTCAACTTCCCTCTATTTGTAATACATTTTTGAAACTTATCTCTTTTCTCCATTTTTACCTCCATATGACCTCCAATGTATTTTCAAATCTTTAAACCTTAAAAAATTTAGAAAGTAAAGGTTTTATAGGTGTTTCTAGCTCTTGCATAGATTTATATGATCATGTTAGAGTTGAAAGAATTCAAAAATTCATGGAAAGTATCTTAAAGGTGTAAAAATGATTTTTAAAATTCAAAATATGCAAATGAAGGTAGATAACATAATGAAATCCCCATCAAGATCTTGGAAAGCTCATAAGGACCATTTGGAGATGGATAGTATGGACCACATAAAGGGATTCAGAGCCCAAGATATTATCTAGAGATGGACCCCATAATGATCTTGAAATCAATGGTAGTGATTCTTAGATCTAGCCCTTGATCTTCATGAATGATTGATAAGACCCCTAGGTGGTCTTAATCCCTTTACAAACCCTAAAAGCCCAATTATAAGAAGATTCATGAAAATTTTGAGCTCATTATGGTGGCTTAAGCATAGAGGAATGTATATAATGTAATTTTAAGTGTTTTAGACTCCTCTAAGCATGTTATTATAGTAATTATAAGGGCATATCAACCTAAAATCCCCCTTGGTTGGTAGATTTTAGGTCATGTGAAAGATTTTTTATATTCATGAAGGAACAATACATGAAATTAATCAATACATAGTTTATATGATTTCTCCATGTTTATGACACATTTCATCAGATCACTATTTATAATATCATACCTCATTTTATCTCTCTCAATGACCACCATGTGAATGACAAAGGAAAATCTTTGGGTTTATTCTCATATCAGTCCATTGGCACTTGAAAGATTTTGGTAGAAATGAAGTTATATGAAACATGAGTGTTGTGAGAGATGAACCTACATATGCAATAAAATATAAGTGCCTACAGTGACCCCACCAAGTTACACTAGGGAGACTAAAAACATTCTCATGAACAAAGTGTCCAATTAGGCTTAAAGGAGCTAAATAGTGATACACAAACTTATGTATGGAAACCTAATGGAACTTGAATAGTCAAGAGAATCTAGAGGTCTAAAATTACATCAATATATTTATGAGGTATTTTAATATGTTTTTAGTTCCAATATGATCCATGTATTCACCATGAACAACATTAATAAATTAAAATTTAGACCTATAGGTCAAGTCTTCACTTTCAAGTGTATGGAATAAGCTTGTATAGAGATAGAGACAAAGGAAAAAAGAGACAAATAATGTATGTATGGCTGATGTATATATGAAAACTAAAGTATCATATCACTTAAGGCCTTGAAGGATTTATCAATAAGAAGGGTCAAGATAAACCTATAAAACCTTGCACACACATAGTGAACCTATCACATATAGATTTCTCTAGTCAATTTGGGATACTAAGAAGGTTCAGAGGGTTAGGAGGAAAAATGAAGGGTCATAAACATATTTTTGGAATTAAATTAAACAATGAAACATCAAAATAATAAAAATCTCACCTCTCAAATGAAGCACTCACACTCAAGAAACTCAAGTTTCCATCTACATGCTTGATTGTATAAAAAGGTAAATTTGGATAAAGAAGTACATTTTATGGTGTATTAATGTGTATGAAGTGAAAAAGTGTTTATAACTACATATAAATGATAATTAACATTTATAATTAGGGAGAAGATATTCATGAAGGAAAAGCTCACTCTCTCACACATGTAGGAAACCAGGACTATATCCTACATATAGTCATAGAGATAAAGGTGATTGAGTTAAAAGAGTTTAGAAAAGTCTAAAAGGTAAATTATGATGATAAAATTTTTATTATAATGATCAATATGACCTAAAATTTCTAACAAAATAAAATAACCCACACTTACGTAGTTAAGACATAGAGCCACCACCTATAAGTAGGATCATTAGGTAAGAAGGTGAAAGTGTGACGAACCTTGCATTTGGGTGAAGTGAAAGAAGGAAAAGGATGTGTCTTTAATTTTTTTATAAAGTTTTAAAATGTTTCCATTTTAATTTTTTATTCCTTGTGGGTAACAAAAACCTTGAAAAACTAATTAGGCCTAGTAGGCTTAAATAGGTAGTCATAGGCATATGCATGAAATTTGAAAACATTTACATGTTTAGGGGGTGTTGGAGGTTTTAATAAATTATGGGAGGAAGTGATAAGACTAAAAAAGTGTTTTCATGATTATAATATCATCAAGTTGAGAAAGGAATATACTAAACTAGGCCATTAGGGATACACAGGTGTAATTGCTCACAAACCCTAGGCATGGGTTAAACCAAGTCTCAATAATTTTGAGGGAAAAAATGAATAAAAAGTAATATCTATATATAATTATATGTATCACACCTCATGTATCTATATAAAATTAATAAATATACATTGAGTGGCCTATTTTCTCAAGATCCCTCTCAGCCTACACACACAGTCTTATCATGCCCAAGAAGTTGTCTTAAGAAGCTCAAAAATCCATGGATTGTGTGCATGGTATGATATGGATATTTGAGGTTTTATGGAAGGTATTTTATAACTCATGTCATTGGTATGATGATAAATACATTAAGTGTCACGAAAAATCCTTAAGGATAAGAATTATCTCAAAGCCCTATTATGCCTTATGAAGTGCTTGAAGAGCAACATTCTCACACTCAAAAAATAAAGAAGGATTTGCATGGGATATAAAGGATTTTTAGGAAGGTGGAGAGGGGTTGTAAATTAATTTTACTACCATATATTCCATAATTAAACCCCCCATCTCTATGAATCATCACTAAGTCCTCCAACCACTTCAAAATCAATGTTTGCACTATTTTGGAGCCACTTTGCTGATAATAAGTGGAATTTGGAGATGTTATATGGGGATTTTTATTGAGTTCCCTAAGAATTTTTTTGTGGGTTAGGCCTCCTAACTCTTTGAATCATCATTAAGACCAGTGAAGCTCTTAAACCCTACATAAATCTCACATAAGAACCCAATAGAGAATATGAGCCAAAAAGCATTAAAATTGTTTTGACACACCAAAAAATCATATTTAAGACACCTGAATGTTCTATATATCCTTTTTACATGAAAAAAATGGCATGTGTGAGGTAGATATACAAGGAAATGTCTTGAAATGACTAGTTTTCATGTTTTTAGCGGGTGTTTGAACTTATAAGTGGATAATAAGGTCTATTTGGACTATAAAAACATTAAATTAACTTTAAAAAAATCACTATTCAAATCCAAAATTAGTGCATATATGCCTAATGAGCAAATTCCATCTCAAGTGAGGAGATAGCCTTCATTAACATCAAGGAAGGAGTATTGCAGGCATATTCACATAGTGTTGAGACTCTCAAAGGTATAATTACCCTTGCTCAAACCTATTAAATTCATTATCTTACTCATCACTCACCTGAAAATTGACAAGTCTCAAATTTCTCACCATTTAGGAGGACAAATGCATTGAATAGATTGAGAATGGCAACTAGGTGAGTAGTGGATAGGTCTAAGAAAGAAATTAAATCTCATAATGACCTCTTATCGCATGAAAAAGAGTGAAGTAGTAGTTAAAATGTGCAACACATATTCATGGGATCAAACATGACCAAAATAAGCCATCAACCACACCAATATGTCTGATGGCTCATTAAACACCATTATGAAATCAAGGAAATGCATGAAAGGAATTATGAGGCTAATTTTAACTAATGGTGGACTGAATGAGGATCATCATGAAATTTATTACACACACCATATTATCCTCCTCTCATATTTTATTATCTATAAATTAAGGCTCAAATGCCATTGTGATCACCCCTGAGTTGGGTATGAAGACATTTTGCCCAAATTTTTACTTAGTAACCTCTTTAGCTAATATAAGGACTATTTTAGCTTATTTTATTCATTTAGTGTGTTTAGTGATTGTTTTATTTGCATAAGTGGTAGGTTTATCTCCCTTTTTAACTCCTTACCTCACCTAAATAATATTACATTATTCTATATAGGTCATATAGTGTGTGAAGGTTTTAGTGGTTGAGCTCAAAGTGTAATTTGATTGGTAAGTACCCTAAATCAAACCTTTTATTCACAAACCTCAACTTATGTTCATCTATCACAACCTCTATGTGAAACACTAATGGATGATTACAAGCATTTAGAGAGAGTGGTTTAGTTACTAGTCCTTGTCTTTATTATTAATGTTGTTGAAAGGTCAAATAAACTTGACATAACATATTAATGCATCACCTATAGTAGCATAGGTTTCATTTCATGTTTCCCTTCTATCCCTTTTCATTATCAAAATAGGTATTTTTAGGAATTGAGCCATAATTAATGCACTAAGGGAGATAACCCAAAAACTAGTAGTTCACATCATCAACTAGGACACAAACACCTATAGGTGATCCTATTGTATCAACTAGATGAGGCAAGCTTGAAACCCCTTGCCTAAAAGTGTTCAATCTAGATTGGTAAAAACTCACTAATCCAAAATAGACTAACAAAAGGCTATCATGTATATCATTACCTTATCACTTGATTTATGACATTATATTTTTTCTATCATTAGTCCGATCATGACCTTTTAGGTGCCTAAAATTTATGCAATATATACCTCAAATAGACTAACCTAAAATCCTAGGTATATATTAAATGAGCATATATCTCACCTATCTAGTGCTCTCCTCTCCTCTATATCATCTGATGTCCCTATGATCGCTAGCATCCCTCATATAAATAGTCCTAACAAAGCACAGACATCCTCTACCATGATACCCACCTCTATTTTATCTCCATCCACCACCCATCAAAAAGTGTTGGTCAACCATTCTCATTTTCCAAGGAACATGACAATGAGATCAGCACTAAGAAGGAGGCACCTCATCTCCATGATGCCTCCAAATCTTAGTGTGATTAGTTCTAATCTATCCACATTAATAAATTGGTCTAATATATATAATAGCCATGACACATGTATTAATCACCAATACCTCCAACATCTATGTAAAATATCAAACAACAAATGATATATCAAATTTCCATGTCATAAATAATCAAAATAAATTCTTAAAATTTTAAAAAATTAGGTGGTTTGATTTATTTTCACAATTTTCTATAGAATCAATCTATTTAATACTAAATTGGCCCTATATTTTCCTTGTAATACTAAATTGGCCCTTTAAAATTCCTACTGGATTGGCCAACTTCTCATTTTGTGATATTATATCAGCCATGTTATCATAGTTAAGTTTTTTAGTGATACTACATTGACCCTATCAAATAAAATATGTTATCCATGATCTATGCAGTCAACTTGGTCTCTCTTACTAACTAAATTAGCCCGCTACCATGTAGTTTACACTCTATTAACATATTAAATTGTCCCACTACTATGATATTGGCCTTATCATTCTCCCTTGCCTTGTAGACTAAGTTGACTAGGTCAATTCTATTCATCCATAGTAGTGACATTCTTCCCATTTACCATAAATGCATTGGGTATTTAATGGTTTGACTTCTTCCTACTCAATACCCCATTTTATCCCTAGTTTACATTAAAACATATTAGGGTTCATTTCATTACCTATATTTTACCTACCAATAAATTTTTTATATTTAGATTAATTTCAAATAAAAATTTTAAAAAATTTGAAATTTCTAGTTACTTACCTATGTTACACTTGCTTTGGATTTTATACATCCTCCCTATCTCAATTTTCATTTCCTTACCATGATGGCTCTTTGGTCTCAAACTAGGTCTCTCAGTGCTCTATTTTTTTAGAATAGTAAAAATAATAGATGAATTATTTTTCACCTATTTATATTTACTATTTAAAATTATTTACCTTTCAAATTATTACAGTTAGATTTCATATTTTGATCATATCTTTCTCTCTACTAGATATTTTTCCAAAAAGTAAATTTTTTTTGGAATCCTGACATCATAGAGAATATTTTAACCTATTATATGTCTATGTTTCAAATTTTTCAATTTTTTTTTTGTTTTCACTAATTTAAATAGGTTCATTTGATATTACCTACATTTTAAACCTTTAATTTTATTACATCTCCTTCTTTCTCTACAACACTAAGGTAAGTAAGTGTATGTGTTTTTCAATGATGTCCTTTCATTTATCTTATTTTATCCTTAGTAAAATTTATTAAGTTTTAGTGTTGTGTGTTACATTCTTTTCCTAAAGCATTATTAGGTGTTTCACCTATGTGACACATGATGAGGTTTGAGTGAGGAATATGTATACACATAATATTTTCAAATTTTATCAATTACTAGATTTTTATATCTTGTAGGAACCCATCAAGACTCAATATCTCTGAGTGTACACCTTAAGGGCTGCAGTAAGAAAGGGGTGGGTAGACTATTAGTATTTTGCAAGACTTTTGTCCCTTTTACTACCACTTTCCATATACACATCCATCTCCTAATAACATTTCCCAAAGATTGGCCTCTGATTTTACATCCTCTTCTAGACATTTTCCACCTTCATTATCCCTTTCATAGACTAGAATACTTTTTTGATAATCTATTATACATTATCAACCCCATCGACCTATAATTTAATTGATAAAACATATTTAGGGTTTAGGTTGGCCACTAAATGACCTAGATCAGGACCTAATTTATTTTTTCCCATAATGATACAATGTTGATTGGGTTGATCCTATCATAAAAAACTTTTGAAAAGGACTAGGGTTAGATCCATCTATATAAACACATCCATTTTTTCATTTCTAAGAGAAGAGAAGAGGAAGATATATATATTGTGAATCTAGTTATCCATAATTCTACTTGAGGATCACATATTAGGGTTTCATACATTTTGGAGATATGGATCTTGTCTTGGAGGGAAATATTTTAGATGCATTGATAGGTTGTATAGCCTATAGTTGATTTAACCTTGTCATATTTACCTAATAATAACCTATGGCAAAGCACCTTGGCTAAGGAGAGATTGAGGTTCGGTGGGTTTATCTTCAAAGGTAAGTATTCCTATCTTTATTCCTCCTTTAAAAGAGTATATAAATATGAATTTTTATTTATCTCCCATGCATTAGGATTTTGTATACATTGACATGAGTATATGTATTCTATGAATGTTTACTTTTCATTTTGATTAACCCCACTTTGTGCCACAAGATTTGGAAAACACTAGATTAGACTTTACATTACTTATTATTAATTTGGTGAATATGAAAACACAGGACATAGTTTGCGTTATTGCATAGTTTTACTTGTCTAGAGGATTTGGAACCCTCCCTAGTGTTATTATTATGGTAAGAGATCCCTTGTCTAGGTCTAGTAGATCCATCTTGGTCATGACCTTGAATATCTAATGTGTCAATAATTAGAAGTGTAAGTAAGATTTATCATCTCTAAACTAGGATTGATTTATAGATTAGTTGTATTTCCCTTTGCATATAATAGTCAGCTATGAGGACTAGATTAAAACAATGTTCATAACTAAGTGATGGCATATTCACTTATAACAGAATACCTTTTGGCCTTATCATTAATGGTGCTACATTTAAAAGAGTCATGCACATATCCTTCAAAGACCTTATGGGCAAGTGTATTATGGTATACATGGATAACTTTATAGTCTTCTCCTAGCATAGAAGTGACCATGTTAGATATTTGAGGAGAGTACTTCAAAGATGCAGGGATCATGGGATGTCATTAAACCCAAATAAGTGTATATTTTAGTTTACCAAGGGAATATTATAAGGCCATATAATTTTTAAATGGGGTATATCATTAGACCCTAAGAGAATATAAGTTATTCTAAAAATCCCATTGCCCAATAGCAAGGAGTTAAATTATTTCTTTGGTAAGATTAACTTTGTGAGGAATTTTATCTCAAGATTTGTAGATATGTTAGACCATTGAATAAAAATCTTAATAAAGATTCTGAAATTGAGTGAAGTAAAGTGCAAAAAAAATTCATTCAAATCAATGAGATAATTCTACACACAATCATATTAATTAGTCCTAATTACACGCACCCTTTTAATGTTTACTCAATCACTTTAGAGCATTTGACTGCTACTATTTTGACATAAATAAAAGGAGATATAAATGAGTATCTTATTTCATTTATGATATCTCCTTTCAAAAATATATAATCAAGATACACTATGATGGATAATCAATCCTTTGTGTTAATCAAGGCTATCAAAAAATTCTAGCATTATATATTGTGAATAAAGTATTTGTTATTGTGCATGATCTAATAGTCAAATCCATGTTAATGTGGAAAAAATTGGGTGAGTTAAGAGGTAAATGGATGAATATAATTCAAGATTATGACCCAAAACTTTATTAAATAGATATCATGAGAGGATAAGGTCTTAAATATAATGGATGAATTGAACCCTTGAATCAATTGCAATCATTATGCATTAGAAGACATCACCAATGATGATGGCATAAGGATTTAGTTCATTACTTTCATAATTGAGAGTGCCCATATAATTTGAACACCACATAAAAGAGGGTGTTGCACTAAATATTAATTAGTTTATGATAAAAGTAGGGCTGATTTATAGAAAAACCCATGAAGGCATTTATTTGATGTGTCTTAAGAGAGATGAAGTAGTTGGCATGCTTAGTGATTTTCATCAAAAATATGGGACTAGTCATGGTTAATGGGATACCTATACCCACCATATATTGAGAGTAGGATACTAATAGCTAGAAATATTTAAATATTCACATTCACATGTTCAAAAATTTCCATACATTCCAAATAGCTATGCATAAGGAGTGTACTCCATCAATGCTTCCACTGCCACTAGTTAAAGGTCAACCATTTTCAAAGGGGGATCTAGATTTTTGGGGAATGATAAATGATAAATAGTTTAAAAGACAAAAATTCATTCTCATAACCATGTAATATTACACTCATTGGGCTAAGGCTCAACCACTCAATAATTTCATGATGAACATAGTCATCTAATTTATAGAGAAACACATCACGACAAGGTTTGTTATGCCTTATGCACTAGTATGTGATAATGGACCCACTTTCTCTTCTTTCAAATTATTTTAATGGGAATATTATCACTAGGTGTATAAAAATAATGTTTTCAAACCTTATCAATTAATGATGCTCTTTATCTTGGAATAACTCATTGACTCTCAATTTCTCTGAGTGTATGCCCTACAGGGTGCACTAGGAAAGGGGTGTGTAGACCATTGGTGATTCATATGCTTGTTTTTGCTATTTTCCACTTAATATCTATAAAATTTTCTCACAAAAACTATTCCCCTAAGAGTTGCCTCCTATTTTTCACCTTCATCTAGTTTTTTTACCATCTTCATTAGGCCTTTCCCTAACGTAAACCCCTTTTTGGCAGTTTACATGACATATTCAACCAAATTTACCTTGTATTATTATTGATAGATATTTTTATGGATTAGGCTATCCCATGGCTGACCTAGTTCCTAACTTAGATTATTTTTGTCAATTATAATATAAGGTTGACCAGGTTGACGTTATCTACCTAAACTTTTAGAAGAGTTTAGGGTTAGATCTACCTATATAAACATATTCATTTCTCCATTTCTAAGGGATGAGAAGAAGAATTAAGATATATTATACATCTACTTATCCACCATTATAATTTATAAAAATGCTTAGGGTTTCATACTTCATTTGGAAATACAGAACTTATCTTTTGGATGCATTGACAACTTATCTAGTGTAGAGCTTATTTATCTTTGTCATCCTTATATGCCATAATAAACTCTTGTGAATCACCTTGGCTAAAGGATATATTTAATTTATATGGGTTCATCTTCCAAAGTAAGTATTCTTAGCTTTGTTCCTCATTTTAAACAGTAGAAAATATGCATTTTCACTTCTCTTCGATGCATTAAGATTATGTATACATGTATGTGAGTATATGTCTTTTATGAATGTTTAATTTTAGTGTTTATTACCCTAATTTATGCCAAAATAATTTGTGATCACTAGATTAGATTTTGATATACTTATTATTAGTGTAGTGAATATGAAACATAGGACCTAGTTAGGGTTAACACATAGCTTTTCTTGATTTGTGGCTTTTGAACCCTCCCTAGTGATATTATTCATGGTAAGAGATCCCTTTTCTAGTTATAGTAGTTTAATATTGGTCATGGCCTCAATTATCTAATGTGTCACTAATTATAAGTGTAAGTAGGATTTATCTTCTTTGAGCTAAGATTGATTTATATATCTACTACATTTCCCATTGCATACATTTTGGTGAATTCAATTTGAATCTAACCATTGTACGTTTTATTTCACACTTTAATTTATATTAATTTTTTTAATTTTATATATTTTTGATACTATGTTGAGATAGTTAGTATAATTCTAAATTTTGTGTGCATGTTTAATACACAATCATATCAAAATGACTATGGTCTTTCTATTTGGATCTTCATTAGATATAGGTTTATAGATTATATAGGTTGACATAGTACTCTTATTTAGTCCTAGATAACAAACTATGTCAAATAAGTTGACTTATTCTTTCAGTCGACATCTAGATCAACAAACTAGGTCAAACAGGTTAACTTAGTCCTTCAATCAACACTAAATCAATGAACTAAGTTGAATAAGTTGAATTTTTCTTTTATTTATCACCTAGATCAAAAAAATAAGTTTAAAAGGTTGAATTAGTCATCTTATCTTTCTTTAGTGCATATGGTTTTGTAGAACTAAGTCAAACCAATCAACTTAGTTTATAGAATTTAAAAGTAGCATTTAAGGTAATTCAACAAAAAAATTGTAATCGTAATCATCTTCAAACCCACCTAGGTTCCTCTCTTTCTCTCTCTATCAATTCAATACTTCATTATAGTTATATTTTTTATAAGTTTGATGTCTTGAAAACTACAACCCTACAACAAACTAATTCAACCTAGTTAACTTAGTTTTATAGCTTGTCTTTTATTTAAAATATTGAGTCAACCTAATTAACTCTATTCTTAGAGACTCTTGATTCTAAAAAATAATAGCGAATTGGTTGACTCTATTATATATTATTTGTATATAGTGTCATTTGAATTGACTCTATACTTTTCTAAACTTTAGGATTATCAACTATTTGCTAGTATATAATTTATACTTTTATTCTCAACTGTTTGCATGATTAAAGTAGCTCACATAACCTAGTTAGGTATTTTATAAAATTACCATTTTGTTTCATTATTTTTTTCTTTTTTCACACACTACCAAATCACATGATATTCAAAACACATTTAACATTTGTCTTCCCAAGGCCTACCTACTTGGATTTCATCACCAAGGGGGATGTTGACTTGGTTTTCTAGCCAAATATAAAAATGTGGTTAATGGTATATATTTTAAAATCACTTGACACCATTATCATTTAGGGTTTATGAAGTGATGGGTTAGGACCCAATACCAAGCTAGTACTATTACCAACATAGATCCCTTTCAGCCTAAATGTCTTGAAACCATCCATAGAGTATTTTTTAGTTTCCTATTTTTAGTCAACTTCCCTGTCACACTTTAAAAAAATTATAATAATCTAATAACACATAGGATGACAACTTATTTTGTAGTTAATTTTTATTTTATTACTTGCTCTTTAGTCATTGTGTGTTTTATTACAAAAGATTAAATTATCTAGTGTTGGTGAAAGGTTTTGTGTTATGTGCCCGAATTGGATCTCTCACATTGATCCAATTATTTGTGTTTACTTCCATTTATTACATTAATTATATTTAAAAATTTTCCCCTACTTTAGCACACTATCATTCTATTTGATACATTCACTTATCGACTATGTTTTTCCTATCTACAATACAAAATTGAATTGTATGACTTTGTATCCATTTTTCCAGTCAGGTTATAGTACTAAGTCAACTTTATTGACCATGTATCTTTATCAACCCAATTTTATACCCTATCTGTAGTACAAAGTTAACTTATATTACTCTTTTCTCTTTTTTTCTAGTCTAGTTATAGTACTAAGGCAACTTGGTTGACCTTGTATCCTTATCAGCTCTATTTTCTACCCTATCTATAGTACAAACTTGACTTATATGACTGTGTGCTCTTTTTTTCTAGTTTGATTATAGTACCAGGTCAACCTAGTTGACCATGTATCCTTATTAGGCTTAGTTTCATAACCTGTTTATATTACTAAGTTAACTTGGTCAACCCTATACTCCTATCTACCTCTTAGATTACATAACACAGTCAACCTAATCGAATTTGTATCCTTCTTATCTCTTTGATTTTGCATCAAATTTGTCTTCCTAATAATATTAAATCTTCCTCTTTAATTTATTCCACCTCTATTCCTAGTATATCTACTATCATGGCCAATTCTACATCTAGTTAGCCTCTTCCAAGACTCACTCTTCCCAATTCTTCCACTACTGTATTGTTTAGTACCCATGGTAATCATGCCTCTAGTTCCAATTCTTCTCATCTCTCTACTAGTACTTCCTTTTCCATACAAGAAAATCATTATACTGTTGCATCACTTACCGACAATTCTTCCTAAGCTACTACTAACACATATAGTGATACCCAAGCCACTACTACCAATTCTAATGCTTCACACAAAGCCAACAATACCACTCAAACCCATAAACTTCTATTACAAACTCTTAATCAAATGAATTATTTCCAAGATAACAATTCCGATCAAATTATGAAAATGCAAAATCATCTTATCCATCTTTAAAACCACCCTTAATAGGTTCCATGGGGATTACATAACCAAAATGCTCCCTAAAATCCTCTTCATGATAAACATGGCAATCTTATCCTTGAACCTCCTCTTTTAAAAAAAATAATCAATCACCTTCAAAGTGAGCCTCTCACACTAAAAATTTATAATATCTATATTGGAGGCATCACCCCTAACATTAAATATAATGGGTTAACCGATCCTACTCTCCACTTAAATTTTTCTGGTAAGTTATATAAAGGTTGATTCAAGTTAAATACTTTTATCACTACCAAGATATTAGAAAAATCTCTCATAGGTGATTCTTTAGATTGGTATAATCAACTCAAATATCATTACATCATGATTTTAGGATTTTTAGTCAATACTCTAGTCCAATTATTTCAAACTAGTGATCTCCCTAAAAATACCTTGTCTAATTTTATCAATTACAAGTAACTTGAGACTGAAACTACACAAGATTTAATTAAATGATGGAAGTCCTTATCTAAAAATGTGAACATAATATGGCATATGACAACCTCATTCATGTGTTTACCAATGATCTTTATCCCAAGTTACAATATTAGGTCTAGACTCTCTCACCATAAACTTTGGAAGAGGCCATCAACCAAGCAAAGTACTAAAATTTTCTCATGCACCAATTTGAGCCCTCCCAACCTTATATGTGTAATTTCATGTTAATAAAAAATAATAATCATCATAATACAAATTTTGGTGTCACTAATTCCTCTAATACCATTCATACTATTCAAACTATTGTTCCTCACCAAGCTCTAGAATAAGCTTCCCCTCACAACCCCATCACTAATCTTCATTTATCTTCAATAAATAACATCAATGTTTATAAACCTTTATCCTCATAAAAATTAAAAAAGTGTCTACTAAGGCCTCTTCTATGAGAGCTTGATCCCATTATTCCCATGAAATCTTGGTACAATCCTAATAAATTTTGTTGGTTTCATGCTAGTTGTTGTCCTTCTCATGAGACTTGTAGGTAACTTCATAATTTGGCTACATATTTCCTTCTCTATACCAATTTTAACCATGATTATATCATTCATAAACATCAATAAACCAAAGACATTTCCTTCAAACCCCATGAAACACAAACTAAATCTCAATTTTTAAAACAAGCTAATGCTCATTTGGCTATATATAAAGGTCCTCTTTTGAATCACCAAGACAATCAAGCTAAGTGTACCCCTTATACCAATAATTTTAATTGTCTTATTAAGCCAAATATTTAATATAATTCCTTCAATATGAATAATATACAAAGGGCAGTTGCCTTCATTAATCCTCATCACATCCACACTCCTTAATTGTCTCTCACTTTTTGTGTCATCCAAGACTCTTCCCTAACTCACTTGATAGAGTTGGGGTAAGAAGACCTTATATATTTTTATGAATCAATTCCAACACCTCCTATGGATAACACTTATCGTACCATTTATACCACTCCTCCAACCTCTTTACCTATCACCAATGATATGCAAACTTTTATTAACACTTCTTCCAATCTTTCTCAAACAAAATATGCATCAACTACCCCATATTCTCAAGACACTCAATAAAATTGTGCTCCAATTAGACCTTATACATATTATCAACATAATTTCACATGCACTTCATCTCCTCTTTCTGAGGACCTCCTTCAACACTATGAGCCTATTTATAACAATCCCCTTATGGGTTATGATGAGTTGGATAATATCACGAAATTTATTAATATCCCATATCAAATCTAATTTCTTGAACTCATACAGACCTCTCCACATCACCATAATAATTTTATGTAACTTTTAATAGAAATGACCATCCCTCATCCTCCTCTAGAAAGACACGAAGCCACCTTATCTAGATCAGAAGATATCATTTTATAATAATGTGAAGAGATGTCCATACATGTTTATAAAACCATGACCATTTCTCTTTCCCTTAAATTCCCCATTACTTTTATGATCCTTGATGAGATTATACTTTATGTGGATGATTATCTTATTTTTATCAGTGTCCAAATTGGTGATATCCAAGTCAAGTGTGCCTTGATTGATGAGGGTTTAAACACTTGTGTTACCTCTATCAATTCTATTAAAACCCTTGTTTATTATAAATGTAATATTAAATCCACATGCACTATGTGTCAAGGCTATGATCAAAGGCAAATTCCTCCCTTAGGTTATGTGTGGCTCCTTGTCACCATCCCACCTATCACCATTCATGTGAATGTGATGATATTCAACTTTCCTCTATCCTATAACATTTTTATTGGTATTCTATGGATGCATGACATGAGAGAAGTTTCCTCTTTCACTTACCAATGTGTCAAATTTCCTCACAATAGATTAATATATAGGATTCAAGGTGATACTAATACTTATAATTTCAAACAATTTGAAATAATATTTTCAAAAAATTTCAATTAATAATGATTTGTCTTTCAAGAACATATTGATTCTCAATCTCTCTGAGTGCATGCCTTAATGGGTGGACCAAGAAAGGGGTGAGAATACCAATAATGGTTTGCAATATTTTTGTCCTTTTACTACCATGTTCTATCTACACACCCATCTCCTATAAAAATTTACCTAAGCTTGACCTCATATTTTGAATCTTCCTCTAGTCATTTTCCACCTTCATTATATCTTACCTAACATAAAATCCTTTTTAATTATTTATGATACACTATCATCCCCATTGACCTTATACTGTAATTGATAAAACTCATTTAGAGTCTAGGTTAACCACTAATTGACCTAGACTGGGACTTATTTTATTTTTATTACTAAAGATAAAATGTCAACTATGTTGACCCTATTGTCTAATGTTTTGGAAAGGACTAAGGTTAGATAAATCTATATAAACACATCTATTTCATCATTTTTAAGACAAGAGAAGAGGAAGACATATATTTTACATTTATTTATCCATCATTCTACATGAGGAGAATAAATTAGGGCTTCATACTTTCTTTGGATATATGTATCTTATCTTGTGGAGAAGTATTTTGGATGCATTGATAGGTAATGTAGCATAAATATGATTTATCATATTCATCCTGACATACCAACACAACTTATTTAAAATCACCTTATCCAAGGGATATATTGAGGCTCTAGAAGTCCATATTCAAAGGTAAGTATTCTTAACTTTGTTCCTCCTTTATAAAAGTAGATAAATATGCATTTTTACTTCTCTCCCATGTATTAGGATTTTGTATACATTGATGTGAGTAAATTTATTATATGCATGTTTAATTTTCATGTTGATTATCCCCACTTTATGCCATAATATTTGGTGATCACTAGATTAGACTTTACTTTACTTGTTAGTAGTTTAATGAATATGAAAATATAGGACCTAGTTAGTGATATTGTATAGCTTTTTTTTATTGGAGGCTTTTCAACCCTCCCTAATGATATTATTATGGTAAGATATTCCATGACTAGGTATAGTAGATACATCTTGGTCATGACCTCAAATATTTAATCTATCAAAAATAATAAGTGTAAGCAGGATTTATCTTCTCTGATCTAGGATTGATTTATAGATCAGTTGCATTTCTATTTTCATACAAGACATAGCTATGAGGACAAGATCAAAAAAATGTTCACAACCAAGTGGGGAACCTCCACTTATAAGAGAATACCTTTTGGCCTCATTAATAAAAATGTTAAATTTCAAAGAGTTATGGAAATATAATTGAAAGAGCTTATGGGAAAGTGTATTATGGTGTACATTGTTGAATTGATAGTCATCTCCTAGCATAGAGGTGACCATGTAATATATTTCAATAGAGTACTACAAAGATAAAAGGATCATGGGATCTTATTGAACCTAAATAATCATATATTTTATTTCACCAAGGGGAAGTTATAAATCCATATTATTGTTAAATGCAGTATCACCATAGACACTGAGAGAATAGAAGCTATTCTAAAAATCCCATTGCTTGGTAGCAAGGAGTTAAATTATTTCTTCAATAAGATTAACTTCATGAGGAAGATTATCTTAAGATTTATAGAGATGTTATACCATTTAATAACATGGTCAGAAGGATGCTAAAATTTAGTGGACAAGTGAAGTGTAAGAAAATTTCACTCAAATCAAAGAGGAAATTCTACACACACCAATGTTAATTAGCCCTGATTACACCAAAACTTTTTATGTTTACTCCTTAACTTTAGAGAATTTAAATTTTTCTATTTTGATATAAATAAGAATATATATAAATAAGTATCCTATTTCATTTATGGGATTCCCTTTGAGAAATATATAATCAATATAAATTATGATGGATAATTAGACCTTTGTGTTAATCAAGTCTATCAAAAAATTATAGCATTACATATTATGGATAAAATATTTGTTGTTGTGCATGATCTAGTAGTCAAATACATGGTAACATAGAAAAAATTAGGTGATTCAAGAGCTAATTAGATGAATATCTTTCAAGAGTTTGACCCTAAACATTAGTTAATGGATATTGTGAGAGGATAAGTTCTTAAAAAACTATGGATGAATTAGATCTTCAAATCACTTTCCATAATTATGCATCATAATACATTACCAATGATGATGGTATAAAGATACAGCTCACTATTTTCATAGTTAGGAGTACCCATAGCATATTAACTCCACACATAATAGGGTGTTGTACTTGAAGATCAACCAATTTATGATCAAAGTAGGGGTGTTTTATAGAAATACCCATGAAGGCATCTATTTGAGGTGTTTTAAGAGAGATGAATAATCTAGCATGCTTAGTTATTTTCATGGAAAATATAGGAATAGACATAGTTTAGGGGATACCAATACACACTATAAATTTAGAGTAAGCTACTATTAGCTAAAATCTCTTTAAAGATGCACATTCACAAGCTCAAATTTTTAATACATTCCAAATAGGTATGTATAAAGAGTGCACTCCAACAATTCATCTACTTTTAGTAGTTGAATCTCAACCATTTTCAAAGTGGGTTATATTTTTTTTATGAACAATAAATGATAATTAATTTTCAAGCCAAAAATTCATTCTCATAACCATGGAATACTACACTCATTCGGATGAGGCTCAATCATTCAATAATTTCATGACCAAATTATTCATATAATTTATAGAGGATCACATCATCATAAATTTTGGTATGACTTATGCACTAGTATGTGATAATGGAGCCACTTTATCCTCTTTGCAATTCTTGGAATGGGCATATGATCACTAGATGTATAAAAATAATATTTTATAACTTTATCAATTATTGGTACTTTTTATCTTTTAGGAATTCATCAAGTCTTAATATATCTTAGTGCATGCCTTAAAGGGTGAATTGGGAAAGGGGTGGGTAGACCATTGGTGCTTCATAATATTGTTTTCCCTATTTTCCACCTAATATCTACACTCTTGTCTCCTAATAATCATTACCCTAAGATTTTCTTCCTATTTTTCACCCTCCTTTAGTCTTTTACCATCTTCATTAGCCCATTCCATAACCTAAACCCATTTTTGGAAGTTTACATGTGATACTCAGTCACATCAACCTTATATTGTTATTAACAAAGATTATTATGGATTAGGTCAGCCCATGGTCAACCTAGTTCATAACTTTGTTTTTTTATCAATTACAATACTAGGTCAACCATGTCTACCTTGTTAGCTTAAACTTTTAGAAGGGTTTAGGGTTAAATCAACCTATTTTAGCACATTAATTTCACAATTTATAAGAGATAAGAAAAATAAGTTAGATATATTGTGCATCTATTTATCCACCATTCTACTTGAGGAACAAGCTTAGGGCTTGATACTTTCTTTAGAGATATGGATCTTATCTTATGGAGAAGTCTTTTAGATGCATTAAAAAGTTGTGTAGACTATATATGATTTATCCTTATCATCCTTACATACCACAACAAAATATTTCAAAGAACCTTGGCCAAGGGAGATATTGAGGCTCATAGGGTTCATCTTCAAAGGTAAGTATTCATAAATTTGGTCCTCCTTTGTAAGAGTAGATAGATATGAATTTTCACTTCTCTTCCATGTATTAGGTTTCTATATACATTGAAATGATTATATGTCCTCTATGCATGTTTAATATTTTTTTTTATTTTTTTTAAGGTATGTTACTATTTTTTGTGTTGCGAAATTTATGTTGTCATTGATTTCAAGGTTAAGATGGATGAAATTAATGTCAAGGTCAATGTTGAGACCATGTATGGTGATGTGGTAGGAAACATATTATCCCTATGTTGAGCAAGAATTTTAAGGAAAAATATTAATTCTTAAAAGGTTGATGACATTTCAATGTCAATATCAAGATACAAAGTAAGCATAGTTTTGAGCACTAGTATTAAAGAGCATTATCATATCATGAGAATGTGTGTGAAGATGGTGGTCTAGTAAGATAGGGACACACATGCATGATTTTATCTTTAAGGATGATCAATAATTCATAAGAAGTGTTAAAAAACTTAGGAAATTTTCAAGGTAAATCATTAGAGCTATGGTCTTGAGCCTAAGAATGCAACCAGACTAGTCCTAGACTTTGCCTAAACTAATGAGGAGTCTTGAGGTTTTATGAAGGATTAAAATCAATGGTATATAATGTGATAATATATTTTACACTATGTAAACATGTGTATAAGATATATAATATTTCATATGAGGATTTAAGGATAATTCATATCTTATTCATTTACATAAAGATACCTAGTGAGAAGCCATAGGCTTGGTGGCATATTGAGGTCAGTATTATGGGGCTTGTGATAATAATATTGGTAGTGTGTGAGAATGGTTTGAGTTTTTATGACATTAATATTATTTATTTATATTATTTCAATAGGTTTCAAGGTATATTCAAGGTATGAGTGTGATTGACAATTCAAGGTCTAATGTGAAAATAAAACTAATGTGGCCTAATGAGGGGTCAAGTTTAGTTTATAATGTACCAAGATATCATGAGAGAATTTTTATAGGTGTGATAGGTTTTATAAAGTTTTTTAAAAAAGTTTAAGGTTAAATTATAAAGGATAAATCATGAAATGTGGTTTTGAGGTTTTTTGTGTGCATCGAATGAGGTATTGCAGACGTGAGAATGATTTTCTTATGGTCATTGACGTGTGAAATTTTCAATGAGGATCAAAAAGTTTTATGGTATTTGGTAAAGGGTCTTATATAAAATTTATTTTCATTATTTTCTAGGTTGAGGACCTAAGCTTTATGAATGATTGTTAAGAATAGAACGAAGTCTAAACCCTCTATAAAACCCTAATAGTGACCCAATATGGAAGTTAAGATTAAAAAGTGATTAAAATGTTTTTTTTTAATTATTTTTATTATTTTATGTTCTATTAAACTCCCCCATGTACCTACATATGGCATTGATCTATTATAATAGTGAGTGGAAGCTACAGGAAACTCCTAGCTTCACAAATTTTTTATGTAATAATAAGGGTTAACCAAGTGAAATAATTAAAATGATTGGAGGATTATGTGTGATAATTTTATTTTATGTTCATATAATTATTTTATCAGGTTATATACTTAATATGTTAAATCAGTCATGGAAGTTAGCCTATCGCTAAAACGCCTAGTGTGAAAGATAGTGAGAAAACTAGGTAAAAGTGAGAATAAAATTAGGGATGGGTTGTAAATGACTAGGGATATATAAAAATTAATGGGGTTTTTATTAAATACATATAGCACATATAAATAATGGATATAATTTTTTAATAATATTGTGTATCTCATAAATTTTATCTCAAATTGACTTGTCTAACACAATGAGGTATGTGTAGAGTGAAGCCATGAGATTGGTCTATAAGACCAATATTGCTATTTAAATTTGCAATATATTTATCTCAGTATGTTATAATAATTATTAAGGATCATATAAACCATTTTTAATTTCATGAACATGCTTCCATGTGTGTTCTAAGTCTTTGCTTTCTTGACTATGTTTTGGAGCATTCAGGTAGTTCTATGTGTGTTAGTGAGATTGATGTTCCACAGCCATTATGAATAGATTTTAAGAATATAATGCATATTAATTTTTTATATATTTATAATATGTTATTTTTTATTTATTTTTATTCATGATAAACTCCTATGAAGGGGTGAAAAATCAAAGGTTCTTTATTGGCTTTTGAATCCTATTTGTAGTTCTAAGTGAGAATATGGAGGTGGTTTGTTTGAGATATTTTACCCTATTTGGTGTATTA
The DNA here is from genome assembly GCA_037957365.1 of Torreya grandis. NCBI lineage: Eukaryota > Viridiplantae > Streptophyta > Pinopsida > Cupressales > Taxaceae > Torreya > Torreya grandis. The sequence goes on along the minus strand of JARHVA010000851.1, from coordinate 3,347,695 downwards.
TAATGGACATATTGATGAATATTAGGTCAAATAAGTTATATATATGTTATTTTTTTATTGATTTATTTGTAAAATTTGAGTTTATACTTTAGATATTTAAAGTAGAGTTTATGACAATGAGAAGGACTAATTATGAGTAGGCCTAATGGTGTGGTTCAATGAGTGAATTAGATAAATGGTGTTGGGTATGTAAATTTATATTATAAAAGGTATAATTTAATTTTTTATAAAGTGTTTAAATAATTTTTGGAGACACAATATGTTTGAAGGTGGTTAAGGTGAAACATGTGCTTTGAGAATGCCTAATTGCATTAGGTCTCTATTAGGCCTAATGGTGGTTTTGGTCTTTAAGGGTGGTGAGTGACCTATGTAATGGTTGTTTCACTTGTTTTTTTTTTTTTGATATAAAATAAGGTTTATCCAATTATGGTGAGTTTTTTGTCTGACCAAGGTGTGTGAAATTAAGAGTCAAGTATAAGAAGGTATAGGCCTAATTTGACTAGTTAGAATATTGAGGGTGTGAATGAATGATATAGAGGTTTAGAAACTAGGTAGAGGAATTTAAAACCATAATAAAATTGTGTTTATTATGTAATTAATTTATAATAGTCATTATATATATGATGATCAAGTTCATTTGACCTAAATCTCTCAATAAGAGGGACAATTGAGTGAAGAGACCTAACAGGTTGTTTGAGAGAGATAAAAGAGTGTGAAGAGATAAATGAGGTAATAACCATCATTTGGGTAAGAAAAAAGTTTTAAAATGTGATAGAAGGTTATATGTATCTAATTTTGTGTTTATTTGACTATGGGGTGGTTCTTCCTTGAAAATTGGTACTTGTTAAAGGACTAGTTGAGTTGGTGTTTGACTTGTGAGAGGTTGGTGTTCTTTGTGGGGTTAAAGCCTCACTAAGTATTGATTAATTTTTTATATTATTTCATTAAAATATATGATTTATTTTATTTTTATCCCTAATTATGGTTTCTCACATTAATTTATTTTATGTTGTTTGCTTTTATAGATGTTTGTTTATGCATTGGTTAATGTATGTATATGAATGAATGCTTCATGGATGATAAGTGAAATTGAATTATTTTTTAATTTAAATAATTTAACCCAATATAATTATCTATAGTTATAAAATTTTGTATTATATCAGGTCATTTTAATGAGGCCTAATAGCCTAAAGGAGATCCCAAGCAAGTAAAGATGGCTAGTTAAGCACAGGGTGGTTTCTCTACAAGTAAGGATATATTGTTCAATATATCTAATTATGTTTTTTGGAGTGTTAGGATGAAAATATATTTGATTTCTTAAGTTCATTATGTTTTTAAATCATTTTTGGATGGATATACTATACCCCTTATTCCCTGTATAGATATAATAGGTAAGAATGCTAGTGACAATAATTCAAAAGTAAGGAATGGTATTATTTGTGGCCAATCAGAGGTGAAAATTATGAAGGTAATGCACTATATGTCTACCAAATAAATGTGGGAAAAATTAAATACTATACATAAAGGATACTTTAAGGTCATTTTGGCTAAATTTTAATCCCATATAAGATAGTTTGAAATCCTAAGGATGAATGAATATGAGACCATTGCAACCTACTTATTGAGGGTTGATGAAGTGGTAAACATCATAAGAGGCCTAGGTGAATAATTGAAAATTTATATCTTTGTTCAAAATGTATTTATATATTTAAATCATAATTTTTATTCTAAATTATTTGCTATTAAAGAGATGTAAGATCTAGACAAGCTAGAGATGGATAGACTTCATGGAACCCTAACAACCTATGAGATGAGGACAAGTTAAGGAAGACTTGCAAAGAAGGAATTTTAATTCAAGGCAAAAAAAGTCAAAGGAAAAGAAGAAACAAGGTAATAAATTCAATAGAAATGATGATTTTAATATTGATGATGATGAGTTCATAGCTATGTCTGTAATAAATTTGAAAATTGGTTCAAGTACAAGGGTAAGTTGTCTTTCAAGTGCTTTAATTATGGAGAAATTGGATACATTTCTAACAAGTGTCCTCATAAGCATAATACAAAGGATTATTAAGAGAATGATGAAGGTCATGATAATTAAAATATGTATTAAAGTTATGATAAGAGCAAGAAAATCTTCAAAATTTATGATGATAAGAATTTTTTCAAGAACAAAAGAAGCTCTTACAATAAGGAAGACTATAGTTCATCTAATGAGAAGTGAGACAAGTGATTTTGAGAGTGACCATGAAGGTGTTGATCCTGATGTCAATGAAGTTCTCTTCATGGATGAGGAAGCAAGTTATTTAAATAAAGAATAGTCCATATGGATTGGAGGTACTTTTGGTGATTCAGATGAATAAGAAGATGAGGTGGACTTTGAGGATGACTTTATGAATTCTCTAGAAGAACTAAAGATGGTGAAGAATATTAGTAAGGTGATGAGGTCTCTTATCAATGACTATGAGGAGCAAATCAATTTTTTTAAAGATAGACTAAGTAAAAAATATAAGGAATAAGAAGAAATAGTCAAACAAGTGGAGCCTCAAATTGATATTGTGGTTGAAATCCTAAAGGCTAAAGAATAAGAATGTGAAACGTATCTAGTTGAAGTAGATTTATTGAGAGCTAAGTTGGATTAGGCATCAAGTAAGGTGAAATCCATTTTGAAGCTTGAAAAGATTACCAATGATATATTTAACATTTTGAGTAGTCAAAAGATTTTTAATGACAAAATAGGCCTTGATTTCAATAGAGACCAAAAGAAGAATGCTAATGTGATCAAGGAGAATCAGAGCTTAAAATGTCAATGCTCAATCAAGGAATGATGATGTTGATAGAATAAAGACTAATCTTATTAGGTAGCATAATGATATAAGGTATGCCAATCCTTTCAATTGTTATTGTTATTCATGTAACCAATTTGGTCATAACACAAGGCATTGTAGAAGACCCTCCACAAATTAATATGTATGGAACTATGTGGAGAATCATCAATCAAGAGGTATGGATAATGGTATGTTTGTATCAAGAGGAATAGTGTGTTTCAATTTTCAAAATATTGGCCATATTGTAAATTTTTTTAGGCATGGATTATGAAGTCAAAACAAGAATTTTTATGCCCATAAAGTATAAGAAAAAATACAAGATAGTGAATGGAAACCAAAGGTAGATAAGGTGAATGATGACTAGTTTGAAATTACAAGTGGATTATTTGCCATGGTGGAGCATACTTTAGATGCAAAGGATTGAAAATAATTCTTAGTATTAGCTCAGATTGGAGATAAATGAGTCAAGATAAATAGACCAAGTTAGACTATTGTTCAAATGGGGATTGAAGAGGTTAATCAAAAGAGGATATTCAAGCTGAAGAGGATCATGAAGAAATTTCAATCTATTAAGGACATGGAGATAAGGGAATCTCTTAAGTTTATGTTGTTTTAGTAACATAAATGAGAGGTGACTCCATTAGACTTCATGGAGGCACTCAGCTAGTGAGAAGAAGCATGAAGGATGATTGGTCTTAGGGGGAACTTTGTGTTCTTTATTGATATTTAGACCCAAGGTTAATTCAGTCATTTATTGGAGGTGTAATTACAAGATATGGGTTAAAAATAATTTGTATGATGACTTGATCAAACCAAGTCACATTCATAATAGTGTCTGAATACGTCATGGAGATAAGGGTAGCCAATCATGCTCTAATAATTGGTGTGTGATCCTAATATGTGTCATCTTTTTATCTAGTAAATATAATGATCTTGTTTGGAAAGAAAAGGTGTGTTGTTTTAGGTCCAAGGATAAAATAGTTATCAAGAGATGACCCTTTGTCATTAATGTCAAAGGAGGAAAAAGTTCCTATTTGAGAGAAAGGTTAGTTTGAAGAATAGTTAGCTTGGGGAGATGTGAATGATCAACTTTTTTTGGTTGTTTGACATAAATGAAAAAGGGTGAGATTATTGAGGCACATTAATATTTTTGGTGTTATATCATTAATGTTGTCATTGATTTTAAGGTCAATATGGATGTCATTAATGTCAAGGTCAAAGTTGAGGCCATGTATGGTGAAGTGGTATGTGACAAAGAAGTTTTATGACAAGAGGAAATTTGAAGTAAATATATTGTCTCTCTATTGAGAGATAATTTTAATAAAACTTGGTAATTATTCTTAGGTTGATGACATGTCAAGGTCAAGATCAAGATACAAGGTAAGTATACTTTTGAGCACTAGTCTTAAGAAACATTGTCATATCATGAGCATGTGTATGAAGATGGTGGTCTGGTAAGATGGGTATACAAAATTATGAGTATATGTTTAAGGATTCCCAAACATGAATATGAAGTGTTTAAATACTTGTAAATTTTCAATGTAAACCTTTAGAGGTATGATCTTAAGCCTAAGCATGCAACTAGACTAGTCTGAGACTCTGCTTGAACTAATGAGGAGTCTTGAGGTGTTATGAAGGTTGAAAATTAGTGGTATAACATGTGAGAATATATTTTAAAATGTGTAAACACATGTATAATATAGATAATATTTCATAAGAGGATTTAAGGTTAGTTCATAGCTTATTCATTTTCAAGAAGAGACCTAGTGAGAAGGCATAGGCTTGGTAGCATGTTGAGGTGAGTAGTTTGAGGTTTGTGGTAAGCATATTAGAATTTTGTGAACATGGTATGAGTTTTTATGACATTAATATGAGTTATCTATATCATCACAAGAGGTTTTATGGTGTATTCAAGGTTTAAGTGTGACTGACAATTCAAGGGCTAATGTGCAAATAAAGATAGTGTGGCCTAATGAGTCGTCAAGTTCAATTTTTAAGGTACCAATATCTCATGAGAGATTTTTTAGAGGTTATATATGTTTTTTAAAGTTTTTTTACCAATTTTGAGGTCAAATTATAAAGGATAAATCATGACATGTGTTTTTGAGGTTTTTTGTGTGCACAAAATGAGGTATTACAGACCCAAGAATGATTTTCTTATACTCATTGACATGTGAACATTTACATGAGGATCCAATAAGTTCAAGATAGTTGGGTAAGGGTCTTATCTTAAATTTCCTATCATTAGTTTCTAGGTTGAGGATCTAAGCTTTATGAATGATCGTTAAGAATGGAATGTAGTTTAAACCCTCTCTAAAACCCTAATAATGATCCAATATGAAAGATATGATTAAAAATGATTAGAATGGTTTGTTTGAATTATTTTTATTATTTAAGGTTTTATTAAACTCTCATAGGTACCTAAAAATGGCATTTATCTGTCAGAAGAGTGAGTGGAAGCTATAAGAAACCCCCTATTTCTTAGTTTTTTGATGTAACGTGCATGGTTGACCAAGTTGAAGCATGAAAATTATTCAAAGATGATGGGTGATAATTTTATTTTATTTTAATATAAGTTTTTAATTATTTTATATACTTCAAATATGTTAAACTGGTCATGGAAGTTGGCTTATCTTAAAAGGCCTAGTGAGAAAGATAGTGAAAAAACTAGGCAGAAGTGAGCATGAGATTATGGATGGGTTGTAAATGATTAAGGATGGATCCAAATTCATTTTTTTTTTATTAAATACCTATAAAAAATATCCATAATGTATATAGATTTTTAATAATCTTGTGTATGGCATAAATTTGATCTCAAGGTGACTTGTCTAACATAGTGAGGTATGTGTAAAGTGAATCCATGAGATTGGTTTGTAAGACAAATATTGATATTAAACCTTGTAATTTATTTATTTAAAGATGTTCTAATAATTATGAAATATCATATAAAATATTTTTAATTTTATGAAAATGATTCTATAGGTGTTCTATGTCTTTATTTTCACGACTCTATTTTTGGAGCATTCAAGCAGTTTTATATGTGTTAGTGAGATAGATGTTCCCAAGTCATTATGAATAGAGATGAAGAACATAATTAATATTAAGTTTTTATAAATGTATCATATGGTTTTTTAATTCAAAGGTTCTTGATTGGGTTTTGAATCCTATTTGTAATTCTAAGTGAGCATATGAAAGTGGTCTATTTGAGGTCTTTTACCCTATTTGGTGTAGTATAATGGACATGATGATTAATATTAGGTAATGGAGGTTATATACATGTGATTTTTTTATTGATTTATATGTAAAATTTTATTTTATACTTTATATATTAAAATTAGACTTCATGATAGTGAGAAGGGATAATTGTGAGTAAGCCTAATGGTGTGATTCAAGGAGTGAAACAAGATAAATTTCATTGAGAACCTAAAGTGAGATTATTAGAGATATAAATGAATAATGTGTGAAATTTTTCATCCATTTTTGTATAATTAATATGTTCCAAGTTTTTCAAGGTGAAACGTTTGCTTTGAGAAGGCCTAAGTGCATTAGGTCTTTATTAGGCCTAATGGTGGTTTTGGTTCTTAAGGGTGGAGACTGACCTATGTAACGGTTATTTAATTTTTTTTATTTTTATTTTTTTTGGATATATTACAAGGGTTTTAAAATTACTTTTACATTTTTTTCCAACCATGGTGTGTGAAAATTAAGAGTTATGTATAAGAAGAAGGTCCAATAGGCCTAATTTGACAAGTTAGAATATTAAGGGTATGAATGAATGATTTAAAGGTTTAGAAACAAGGTAGAGGGATTTAACACCATTATATAATTATGTTTAATATTTCCAAAATTTATAATAGTTATTCTAAAGATGATGATCAAGGTTATTTGACCTAAATCTTTCAATAAGAGGGCTAGTTGAGCGAAGAGGCCTAATAGGTTGTTTGAGAGAGATAAAAGAGTGTGAAGAGAAAAAGGAGGTAAAAATCATAAATTGATAAGAAAAATGTATTAAAATGTGATCATATTTTATATTTAATTTTGATCTATGTAAGGGGTTGGTGCCTCCTGGCAAGTTGGTACTTGTTAAAGGACTAGTTGAGTTGGTGTTTGGCTGGTGAGGGGTTTGTGATCCTTTTAGAGTTAGTGCCTCACTAAATATTGATTCATTTATTATATTAATATATTAAAATATATGTTTCAATATTTTTTATCCTCCATGAGGTTCACCACATATCTCTTATGTTCTTATGTTGTATGATTTTGTAGATGTTTTTTATGCATTGCTTAATGTATGTATATGAATGAATGATTCATGGATGATAAGTGAAATTGAATGATTATTTTAAATGAATTTATTCAGCCCCAAAAAACATTATTATCTATAATTACAAAAATTACCCCCATGTTGTGCAAAAATATTTTATGATCACTAGATTATATTTCTCTTTACTTTTTATCAATATATAGAATATGAAAACATATGACCTAGTTAGGGTTATTGCATAGTTTTGCTTAACTAGAAGATTTATAACCCTCCCTAGTGATATTATTTGTGGTAATATATCCATTTTATAGGTATTAAAGATCAATATTGGTCATGACCCTGATTATCTAATGCATCCCCAATCAAAAGTGTATGTAAGATTTATATTCTCTAAGCTAGGATTTATTTGTAAATCTACTACATTTCCCATTACATACACTAGGTAATATTAAAATTATGTTCTAACCATTATCCAAAAGTAAATTTACTATATAAATCCACTAAAAATAATTTAGTAAACATAATTAAGAGGATTCTAGAAAATAATCCTAGGAATTGGCAAAACATCTTGAAATTTGCATTGTGGGATGATACTAGAACTAAGGCTGCTTTAGACACTTCACCTTACCACTTAGTTTATGTCCCACACCCAATTTTTATAGTTAAATTATGTATTCCTACATTTTAGTTTATTATTGATTATTTGGGAGCATATAACTAGGTAGAGCCTCGCCTCTTGAATCTTATGCACTTAGATGAAAAATATGATACAATCTTGTTGCACTTTAGTAAACACCAAGGGATTGTAAAATTCTAGTTTTAAAAATAATTTATAACAAAATAATTTTGGATACTATACCTTATACTTATGTGGTATAAATCTCAGGAATAAAAGGGAGAACATAAAAAACTTGATGCCCTATGGCTATGTTCCTATTAGATTTTTGAAATCCTAGGGGAGAATGCTTTTTGCCCATGGTATCTAACTAGTGAGGATGTGCCATTTCCCTTAAATGGATAATTAATCAAGAAAATAAAATTAGGCTTGAATTAGATTAGAACACCCTATAAATACCTTATTTTATTTTTTCCTCTTTATTTTCTTTCCTTATTGTTCTTTGTTTTAGTTTAGTTTTGATTTCATTGCTTTCTAGTGCTTTCATATACTTTTTGATGCTTGGTTCAGTTGTATGGCATTTATTTTTGAGTTGAACCCTTTTTTTAACTTGAGGTTTTCCTTTATAAAATTTTGGTAAATGAGAGATATATATGTAATTAATACTAATTACATTCCAATTCATAAAGTTAAAATTCTTGTTTGAATACTTACATAAAATGTTGTATTTTCCTTGTATGTCGAGCATGTTAAAGGCGAATGATTTGAAATGGAATACATGAATTTATAAATGCTTATTTTATTATTTAAATACCATAAATTTAACTAAATTAAATATCTTAAGTAAGAATGCAACATCACTTTGATTCTAATTTGTATTATTTGTCATGATCTTTTTTATTTTTCTTTGAACCCATGGCTTGGCACCCAACCCTTTGTAGATGTAAAATTAAAATATATTTGAAAATAATTTGAGATAAAAATGAAAAATATGAACATTATAATAGAAAGGGTGATCATGGTAACCACCACCATAGGCTTTTTATCTAGTTATTACTAGAGGAAAACATCCAAAAGGGATAATAGGTATATCTATTAGTTCTATGAATCCTTGGATAGTATTAGATAAATTCCCATGCCATTACTCAATAAAAAAATTGAAAAATATTTGTCTTTTCATAATTTCTCACCACTTAGACTGATCCAATTTATTATGTGTGCATACAAACTAGTTGAGCTAATCACATAGCTTAGACACTAATGGCATTTAGGAAAATTGTAGTTTAATATGTCATATGCTAAAGTAGAATTTCATGGCATCATGTGTTGATTTTGATCTGGAAGATGGATTAGAGATAATGCTTGTGTTTGAATGAGAACCAAATAAATATACGTAGGAGTTATCTTATCATGAATCATCATTTATTTTTTCTTGCACAACATGCCCCATTTATAGCACTAAAAAGGGGACCTTATTTTTTATTTGAGTAGGCTAAGTTCAGTTATCCATATTTTTCATGATTATAAGCTTATCCTTAGAGTGATACAGTGGTCATCTTTTAGCTAATGAATTATCCTCTTGGCATAACCCTATATTTTACCCTTGGAATTATGATTATCCTAAGTCTAAACTTTATAATTTAACATGATTTACACATAGTCTACCTTTAAGAAGGCTCAGGTGAATCTTAAATTTGAATTGTAAAAACCCATTGACATTTATATTTTTGGTGCAAACACAGGTTCAAATTATGTCTAAATATATATACCTATCGAGCTTATCTCATCTAAGCTCAATTCCTAAACTCCTAATATACCAAGCACAAAATATGCTAAGCTAAAGTCATCCAAGTCTAATCGACCAAGTCCAATAATCCAACATCTAGTTTACCTATTGATCCCATCTTAGTCAAGACCAGCTCAGTCGAGCATGAGTCTATCAAGTTCAAGTCCTTAGATAATGAGTCATATTAAATCAAGTTATATTAAGCTCTAATTTTATTGACCTCAAGTTGAATTACTTAAGAATTTTCCTAGACCATTGATCTTTTAGATCAATAAATGAAGATGTTTTAATCACCTTTCCAAATTTGCTTGTATTTTTGCACCTCTAACTCCCTGAGATGGTGATAAGTGTCACAATCATAAGAATTAGGACCCTAAGCCTCACAATTAAATGATAGTCATATAATATTGAGATTGATATCTTACATTAACCTATCCATGACATAGCTTATATATTGAGATCTGCCCTAGGCCTGAAGGCCTGATATCATGCCACATGGCATGATCTTAGGCTTTTGAGACTCAAATAAGAGTTAAACCCATGATCTTGACTTAAATACCCTAAAATCATGCCAAATGGCATAATCACATTCCATTATAGAAAATAGATAATCTAGGTTGATTTCACATGGCATAATTTTATGCACATAGACCATGGATTGATGAATTAGGGTCATCCACATGGTTCTCAATAATGTCATCAAACTAAAGAATAAATTAGATGAGGAGCATCATATGGTACCTCATATATGTAAGTAATCCCTTGAGACATAATTTTATGGGTGTCTACCCATTACCAAGCCATCAACCAAATACCTCTAGGATAATGAGAGTGTATCATGTGACACTTGATATACTTAAGTTCCATGGTAATCTTAAATATCATAGACATCAAAATATCCCTAAACTAGTTGTTGAATGACTAATTATTTATCCCTATAATTTGGATGAATTTTATTTTTTTTCATATTAAAAATATAGTTTCTCTTGCTAATTGATCAAAATATTTCATTTTAGAGATAGTTTTATAAATACTATATGTAATCTAAATTGGGACTTTTGTTGTTTAATAGCTTTATCTAGTTATTGATTGAGATCTGTATTTATTTAATGAAAAATTCCATTGATATTTGTCATTATAATTTCACTAATCTTAATCATATAGACTTGATGTTTATTTCTCTTGTTTTATGTTTATTTTGGACTTTGTCAAAATTTCTATATTCCATCTATTTTTGACATATTCATTTTTTTCATTTTCATAAGGTTTCATTTTAAAGTATCCCTAAGACCCTAATGTCCCAATATGATACCAAGTGGAAACATATTAGGGGATTAGATCTCGATAGGGAGTATAGAATAATTAAGTAGCCCCAAGGTCCTAAAGACCCAATATACTTCCAAGTGGTAACATCCCTAGAACTTGACCTCAAGGTAGAAGTTAGAGATAAGAATATTTATAAAGAGACTAATGGAGTGAGGGCATGTCATATAGAGTACAAATTGATAGTTTAATGAGATCAATATGTCCATGTGAAGTAAATTACATAATATATGTCATGCACTTAAGAATTGACACCCATATACCCATCTAAGATCATCTCAACTACAAACAACTATGTTATCTACCTAAAGGAATGGCCTGGGTAGTTGAGGAAAGGGACCATTGGCACTTTCCTATGATTATATGTGCACAAAGAAGTAAGGATTGAGTCAAAAGTGGAAATCATGACCAAAATAGATAAAATTCAAAGGCTAAATATAAATAAAGATACATAAGATAGATCTAAACCAATGACAAAGTGACAAATGGAAAATTTTAGGATGGAACAACATATCCCAAAGAAATCAATTGGTAAATAAATAATGTTGTCATGGTAATGAGCATAAATAGAAAATGCCCAAGTTTAGAGAGTTGTTTCATATTTCAAGTAAGCTCTTGTGTATTGGTGACTATGAATAGTATAAGGAATAATAAAAAAAGAAAGTGGAGGGAATCACTTGGTTATTAATAACAATGATTGGCTTACCTAGTCTAGGTATGGCCTTTGCATTCATAGTCTTCCCTAATTTGGTATTCAAGGCATGAAATTTCTAATTTTGTAAATTTCAAATTTTATAATGAAGTATCGCATTCCCTTATGTAGGTATGGTTTTCTTGAATCCTTCCCTATACTTTTTACTACTTTTTTAGGATAATCTCTCCCTCTAGTACTTTTATTTTTCTATTACAAAGGTTTTTATTTAACTTAAATGACTATATGAAACCCAAACATTATTAATAAAAAAAATGATAATTCAAATATTATGGAGAGTGTATGTCTGTTTAATATATATTTTATATGGTGATCTAATTTTATCCTCCTTCCAATAAACTTCCTTAGGCTCTTACACCATCCTTCTAGTTAGAGTTCTGCTAGGTTTAACTCAACTAAGTATTGGTTTCATGGGGTTTAATTAGTCATACAAATTCTAGATTCATATGCATTGTAAGTAATATTTTTATCTCTTTATCCCTCCCCTTTTACATTTTATTTATGATGATGAGTTAATATAGGTTGAAATAAATATAAATATATATGCTACTCTTGGTTTCTTAGTTATGTTTGTCACTTTTTAAGCATCATTAAAATTATACATATGATAAATCTATTTGGAAATTAGCTATTTACTTTTTTTGCTTATCACTAGTGTAGCATTTTTACATCCATGAGTGTGATAGAGCCACAACTAAAATTAGTTGTGTTTATGCTAGATAAACTAGGATAATGTTGTATTTATTTTGAGGTAGTTTTTGCAAGTGTTAGAATTAATAAGTTGGCATCCTCTTCATTAATGTATAAGCTATATCTATCATAGATAATGAATGGTTACACATCAATCCACTAGGTGAAGTTTGGTATACCAAGACTTGTTATATTTATACCTTTGTGAAGCATTATTTTCATGGGATATTCTTCCTTTTAGGAAAGACATAGCTTATCAAACCCTACCTAATTATTGTGGTGTCAAAAACAACATAAAAATTTATCAGATAGAAATCTATTATAATTCCCTCTCATACCCCTATAAATCTTACAAGGATACATCCCAAGAGAATATCAACCTTCCCAAACCTTAAAAAACTAAAATATTATCTTCAACCACCAATATTATATAAACTACAATTAAATATAATTCATCAATCAATGAGGAAATCCTAGTTAATATGCATGGTATGAAACATATAATATCCTATGCTAATTCACAACTTAAGCATAAAAACACTCCTACAAATAAGTCAAAAAAAATTTCATGCATATCCTATAGGTCAAAATTATGTAACAACCCACTCAGAGACATCAAAATAAGATAATTCAAAAATAATTGATGTCATTGGGCATGCTAATAATGTAAAAGATTATTATTATTATTCGCTTTCAACATCATTAGTTAGGGTTAATTTCATTACTTTTCTTTTCTTTAATTTCATTTTTCAAGCTATTAGTGCTTCCTAAATTTACTTATTCCATTATCCTATTTAATTCTTTTGAATAAAAATAAACAAATAAAAGTACTTAGATTTAGCCCCTCTAGAATCAAAATATAATTTCATCCACAATTTGTTTTCTCAATTAAATTTAGCTTTATTAGAGTCTATCTTGGAGGAAAGTTATCCCATTGAGTAACTATCTAGCTTTCCTAGTTGAATTTATCTTTTAGAGCTCATGCATACTTATAAACACCAAAATTGATTGATGAAAACCCTCTTTAGAATGAATATTCTTCAATTATTTTATATGAGAAAATAATCTTAATTGATTAGTTATAATTAGATTATCATGAAAAAATATGAATAGTTTCTATTAAAAATTTTCAATCCATCCATCAAGCATTTCCTTTATAAATTCTAGTTTGATTCATTAATCTTGAATAATCCTATTTTATATAAATGATCCCCTTATTTTCATTAATGTCAAAATTAGCGATTTCCAATTAGAGACCCCTCATTGATGATGTTTATATCTCTTGTATCTCATATTTATAATTTATAAAATCTATATGTTATTGAGTAAGAAACTTTGATACTACTACTATCATGTTCCAAGTATATTACCAAGATAAATTCCTCCTATGGGGTGAAATTTTACTCTTATCAAGATACCTCCTATAATGGTTAGGGTGAAGGGAATACTCTTAAAATTTATCATTTCATAAAATACCTTTCTTGGTCACCCTTGGATTCATTGAATGGGGCCCATAACTTCTTCTAGATGTCAATTCATAAAATTTCCATACTTATGGACTATCTACAAGGTCAAAGGTGATATAAATCCTTTTCAATTTTAAAAAATTTAATAATAAAATGTTTCCAAAATACCCAAAATATAATATCTTCCATGTATCCCCTTTCATTAGTATTAATTCTTTAATTACCCTCTCAAAATCTTATGTGGCTATACATGTCACCTTGAGCTTTTGGGTGAGAGTCCCACCAAACCTACCTTATTCTGGTGATGTTGATATTATTGAGATCGCCCTTAAAACCAAAAATTATTATCTTCCATCTTATATCATATCTATATTTCTTATATTTTGGATTAATGCAATCATAAATAATATATAAATTATAATAATAATTTAGATTATAATGTATAAACATTATGTACAAATTTGAATGTATAATATTGGAATTTATTTAGCACACTAACTAAATAAATATGAAAATCATCACAAAGGGATAAGATATTATGTTTTTAACTACTAGGTAGAGTATTGATATTGTAAATACGCAACATGGTTGGAATGAAACTATAATATAGGTCATTCTGATTAAGATCTAGATATATGTGCACACCAATATGGTGTCACCATCCTTATGTTGCTTCCATCAATATATTTTTGTCATGTATAGAAGTTTTATTTGCATCAATTTTTACCATTTTTATGTATAGACTATTATGAATGCTTATGTTATTCATGTGTGCTTTATCTTAAGGTTTGAATGTTTGAACAAATCAAAGAAATATGTCTCCTTCACTATAAATCATGGGTCCACTTTTAATGATAAATTTATGTCTAAAATGGAAATAAAGGTGGGTCAAAATAACACCAACCACTCCTTATTGAATGGTTGAATTCATCATCCATATTAAATACTTCAAAGGGGGAAGTTAAACTACATATAGATCTCACAATTAGGTGTATCTATGAAATTCATGCTCCTTTAATGTATGAAACCTTTGACCTAGATTTAAAAAATTGGAAAATAAAAAATTTGGATTATCTTTGAGGTGATTCAATCTAGGCTTAGACCTACTTCTTGTGACTAATTTTCAAAATATGAATAATAGAGCAATTCCATTGAATGTGAAATTATTTGAATGTTCTTTATATATTTATGTTAGATGAAGGATATATGATTATTAATTTTGTTTTTATTTTTCATTTATATGAGATTTTTTAGGTAATTTATCACACCATAAACTCACTAGGCAAATAGACAAGCCCATAGGAATTATTTGATTTTGACATATGACCAATTATAGGTGAAGGATGAAAACATCAGACTCAGTTGGTACTATTGGGTAGTATGTTTTAAATTTAAATTTACTATCAAATAAATAAGAATAGTAATATGATGATCCAAAGATGCTTGAGTATGCTATTTTACTAGTTTGGCACAAACTAGGGTAATGCCTCTAGGTAATTCATAATAAATTAAATTATTTTGAGTTTATACTAAGGGAGAATCATTATAATACCTTAAAATTTCTTAGGATGGTTAGGTATAAAGTTATGGGACTTATCAAGAAACATATACTAATGGAAACCACAAATAATGATAGATTATAATAATAGATTAAGACAAATTCTATTTCACATAATTAATAAATAATGAGCAATGGCACCTTTATAGAGGAACTAAAAAAAGGTCATTTTGCTTGTGAAATTTTAACACAATTATCATTTCATAGGCCCTCGATTAAATTGTATACATTTATACTAAGGAAAATTTGGCTAAAGTTACAACTTAGATGGATAACATATTTTTTAAGATTTGATGTCTCTAAACCAAAAAATACTCTTTCAAGTTTTAATATCCTCATCATAAAAAGACAAAAACATTTTATTTGAATCCTATGCACATTATTTTTTCCTTTTAAATGATCTCAAATAGAATACTAATTCCTTTGTTGGATATGTTTTACTTTAGTCTTTTATTTATTACTTACAAAATAAGATCAAATGTGGATAATAAAGGGTAGAATATAGGACTATCTAGGAGTGGTTGGATTAGAATTTCCAATACCTCTTTACATTTTGAAATAGTATGTTAGCTTTTTTAATAAAAAATATTTAAATGTGAAAGTTATTAGGATTAATATGAAACTTTTGAATGTAAAGGAAATGTTATTAGTTAAACTATGTTTTGATGCTTACAATTTTTTTTGTCTCGTATGAGAATAACTTCCTAATACCCTTAAAATGAAATAACATCTCTAAAAATAAAATTTGATAGAGGTTAGACTAATGTCTATTATGTATATGAGATATTTGAAAAAGATGGTACCATTTGGATTGGTTTTAATTTTTAATTTCCCATTTTTGGTTCCCAATTCCTAATTGGAAAGATAACATGCTAGTAAAAATGGAAGATTAAATCTAGTTATTGCTAAAATTTTCATTAAAAAATGGCTTCTATGAACCACTAGAGGAAAAATAATTTGTCTTGGTGGATTTTATAATCACCTATGAAATGGTATTAAAGCAGTAATTTTGAATTGTTGTTAAGGTTTAAGTAGTCTTGGGCATTAAATATAAAAATGATTTTTCATACGCTTTATTTTTTCTTATTTTTGCCTTCATAGTCTACAATTGAGTAGTCTTGGGTGAAATATCATTAAGTCTACTTTGAAAAAAGTGATTAATTATATTTTTACTTGCTTGGATATTTTTATTCTTACATGTTATGTGAGTTATTTATTTTTTCTTTTTTTGCCTTCATTGACAAAATATATAGAGTAAAATTCTTCAACCTTTGGTTGTGGAAGATAATATTTAACATGGGAAAGTTGTTACTCTTGGGTTGAAAGAGTAAGTGATTAAATTTTTGAGGTGGGAAAATAGTCTATGGGATTTTTGTATATATGGTTTTTTCTCTTCCAAAAACATATTATCTTGATAATTTATTTTTTTAGTCCTATGGTTGTTTTAAAAAAAAATATATATTTTTTCATATAAATGAAATGGGTGAGGAACTCGATAACCCTCATTTACTAATCCAAATAAAATCAACATTGACAAAATTTGACATACTTAGATAATATTTAGATATCACTATGAGAACCAATTTAAATTTTTATGAATAAATTATCAATCTATTTATACATTATCACAAAGTCGCACACATTTAAAAATCCCTTAGAGGATCAACTCTATAGCCTCTATTAAATATGAGAAAGACAAAGTTACATGATACCAAGTGCTGAATATCCAAACATAAAATTACATTTTAGATTGTTTAAGATGTTAAACACATAAGTGGGATAATTATGTGTGTTTTGAGACCCATTCATAGTATTTTAATATAGGTAATTCTCATCAATTAATCAAGGAGTGATTTGTGTTTTCTAACCCAAAATATTAATCCCTTTTTAAAGTATATCTTGTGCTCAGAAACATAATTAGTGTTTTGATAAAAATAAATAAAATAGAGATAGACACATGAATAAAGTAAATTAACACACACGAATAATTTATATGTGTAATTTTATGGGTATCAAGAGTTCTAGACTCACATATTTTATACAGAGATTTATAGTAAGCACTAGAAAATGTTGGATACTATAGGGGTTAGACTCTACCACTAGTGACCAATGAGATTTTTAGCCTTTGTTTTAGTTATGAGTAATTGATGAAATAGGAATAGAAAATTTATAAGTATAGGTGCACATTTTTATGAGTAACACATAAAAAACTTAGAAAATTACAATTCTACCCTACTTATTTGTTAATTATAAATTGAAACAATACAATATCTAAAATATACACCTCAATTCATATTTAGGCTTTATTGTTATATTTAACATAATATGACAGAATATAGTTTTACACTATTTTAGTATACTTAAATACAAAATAATAAAACCTTTTGGTGAACTAGGTCATTTATTTGAGCATTAAAACCCAAGTTTCCTCCTACATTTTTTTTCATTTTTTCAGGGTTTTACATTTATTCTTGATTTAGGGTTTGTATTTTAGATATGATTTTTTGATTACCCCTTGTTAGGTTTCCTTAGTAATTATTAAATTTATAATATACAAAACCTTTAAAAAACCTAAGGTTTATATGTTTACCTTTAAATTAGGATTGGGACTTGTGTTTTTTTATCATCTTCTTAGGATTTGAATCATTTTCCATGCTAGTGCATCCTTCAAACCCTATAATACCTCATAATATAGACCCCTTATTTTCTAAACATGATGTGACCTATGATCATACCAATGAATGGAAAAATGTTCATGTATATGGTAGTGATTATGTGAATTATGATACTAAATATTTATATGTTAGTGATATATCCTTTTAAAATGATAGTGTAATCATTGAAAATGTGTATTTAGTGTTGAGAGTGCTAAAATATACTACCTATCCCTAAATTAGACCTATACATATCATATATCCTATTGTAACACTTATCTAGTTTTAATGCAAGACAAAAGAATCCCTACTCATCCCTAAAGTAGTCCCATATCCTCATCTCTTGATCCTAGCACTTCATGCCTAGTGTTTTACCAATTAGATAATAGCAATATAATGACAGTAGAACCAAATAACACTAGTGTCCAAAAAATGGTGCTAATTTCCTTTAGCCTCTCTCTTCCCAAATGGATACCTTTTGAAAACTAAAGCTTCCTACGGTCAATCTAGACCTTTTTATCACCCTCATAAGAATAAAAGTATAAATACTTGAATTTTAGCCCTCTAACCTCTAGATGGAAATTAGATGAAAAATACACATTTAAACATAGAGTAAGCTCATCAATATTAGGGTTATCAATCCCTATTCTACCCTACTTCTGCATAGTACCACCTATAATAGTCTTAAGCTTAGATTACCCAGATTTCTAATCTTAAGCACATTCAAGGCCACTATCATAATAACTTGAATTTCACTTGTAATAGCACCTATGTGGTGTTAAATACATTAAACTTTATCCCTCCTTCAAGTATTGGTCTGTAGGCAACTCTCTTCATAGTGGGGTGTTGAGGATGTATAGCTTACCCTACTACCAAACACACTTTTTAGATCATAGAAATTGGATGGCCTGACTACATGTAGGATTAGGGTTCTCTCACTAGATCAATCATTACAAGAAAAATACAAGGTTTTATAACTCATGCATTTAGGAACATACCTTAAATATCTACACACAAGTTCACCTATAATCTCAAGATAGCCCTACACAGAGGACACTATCACCAAAATTAGGAAAATACTACCACTTTTACATTAATGACACTACTATGAAATTGTGTTACTATTGTCTAGGAGGGTTTCTAACACAAATATCTAGTTTATGACACTCAAACTAGCTTCCACCTTAGTTTATAGCACCCAAATTGCCCATCTTAGTTTTTTTAACTAAATTCTTACTTGCATTATTCGTTACTATTTTTAGAAAATTAAAAGTTATTCAATTATATAAATAATTAGTGGTTATATTTATTACATATTATCTCCTTGATTTATTCTATTCATCTCTTTAATAAACGTAGGATTTACATTCATTTAAGTCCTAAGAGGTTAAAACATTTGGTGAACCTGACTTACTTTGAACACTACTCAAACCCTAACCCTAGATGCTCTTTGGATTTATATCATTTTTGTGTCTGTGCTCAAATATTAGTTTTAAAATATTATGTTTGTGTCAATATTATTTTCTTAATATTTCATATATTAAAATTCTATAAAGGTTTCAAATATAAAACAATTTGTTTTCCTACTTCCCAAACTACAATGGTTAAATTTAACAATTTCTTTGATGAAATCGATAATAAATAATTTAAATATTTTATGTCCAAACATTTGGATATGTTTTATTACCTCATCAATATTATTCATGAATAAATTAAAAATTTAAACATTATTCAATCTTTAACTCCCATAGCTAATTACATTATTACACCTATAGTGGGGGCAACTCATCTAGCACAACAACCAATTATAACTCAACCTATTTTAGTGATATCTACACCTCTTGTGGATTTTTCCTCCACTCCAGATGTACTATCACTTATACATGAGGTTTATAATCTATAGGTTAAGGTTTTACATCTTGGAAGGGAGCCACTAGGCCATCACATACCTTGGATTATAATGTTCAATCGCATACACATTTGGCACATCACATAATAGAAACTCACTTTACATCCATATTTGTGTCACCTAAGCTTACATTATATGATGTTAAGGGTGACCCAAATCATCATATCTAATATTTTATTGCAACACATTTAGACTATGTGTCCAATGATTGGATCCTCACTAATTTATTTTCATGAAGTTTGAAGGATTATTCTTTAGAATGGTTTTATGATCTATCAAATCAATCTATCACCCCATCTCATCCTTTGGTAGACATGTTTTTATCACACTTAACAATAAACATTATTGAAAAGATCTCATATACTCAAGTTGCATAATTGAGAAAAACATCAAATGAGCCTATTACAAAATACATATTATTATACAAGACTATATTAGCTAAATTAAATAGCCACATAATGTATACACATAATATTATGAAAATTTTATTGATTACTAACACTTTGTATCTTACAAGAACCTATCGAGTCTCAATCTATCTAAGTGCATTCCCTAAGGGGTGCATCAAGAAATGGGTGGGCATACCATTATTGCTTCATAAGATTGTTATTCCTTTTACCACTTTACATCTACACACTCATCTCCTAAAACTATTAACCTTCAGATCATTCTTCTTAGTTCTACCCATTCCAGTCGTTTTCATTTTTCTATCCTCATTTTCTTGCCATAATTCCCTTTTAGACTCTCAACTAGATTAGGTTGACCATGGTTGAACTTGTATAGTTTAAGGGTTATTTTCCCTTTTTAGGTTTCTTATCCTTGTGGTTGACCTAGCTAAAACCTAGTGAATTATCCTCAAAAACATACAAGGTTAACCAGGGTAGACCCTATACAACCAACATTTTTGGTAATATTTAGGGAAAGATCTACATATATATACAAGTTCATTTCTAACCATTTGAAAATAAGAGAAGAGAGGAAGAATAAGTGTGAATGAACATCTACTTATTGACCATCCAAATTGAGTAATAAATCTTAGTGTTCCATACTTTCTTTAGAGATATGAATCTTGTCTTGTGGAGAAGTCTTTTAGATGTATTGGTCAGTTGTGTAGCCTAGAGCTGATTTTTATTTGTTATTCCTACATACCATAAAAATATCTTGAAAAAAACCATGGAAAATGGAGAGATTGAGGCTCAGTAGGTTCATCTTCAAAGGTAAGTATTCCTAGCTTTATTTTTCCTTTATAAGAGTATATGGATAACATAGTTGTGCTTCTCTTCCCATGCATTAGGATTTTGTATACATTAACATGAGTATATGTATTATATAGATGTTTAGCTTACTTATTTATTTTATTTCTAACCCCAACATTTTTCCACAAGATTTGATGTGCACTAGATTATATTTACTTTCTTGTTTATTAGCATAGGTGAAATATTAAACCTTAAGACTCTTTTAGGGTTGTTGTATGATTGGGTTAGACTAAAGGATTTGGAACCTACATCACATGATGTATTATTAAAATTTATCCCCTAATCAGTTCTATAAAATATCCATATTGGTTATGCTCCCACTTTAAATATGTATTCACAATCAAAAGTGTAGGTATGCTCTATGTTTTCTTATCTAAGATTGATTTATGGGTATGATGCATTTATGATTGCATAAATTCTAGTGAAACCCATGTGAAACTATCAATTTTATTATTTATTTAACTTTATTTCATTCCTTTTAGAATTATTTTTATCACATATTTGTCTTACTAGATTGGCTTTATTGACCCAGTTCTAATCTCTATGCATAGGTTTTTAATAATAGGCAATTAGATCAACTCAAATAGCCCAATAAAAATTTATAGACTTATAGTTTAAAAAACTAGGTCAATATAATCAAACTTTTAAAATTTTATATAGCCATATTCAACTACTAGGTTGACCCTGATGAACCCTATAAATTTTAAGCACTTAGTAGTAGGATTCTACAAAGCTTGATCGACCTAGTTGACCTAGTTAGTAGGTTTTATAAGAATATTCCAAGGTTTATGACTATCAATATTCATTATAAACATATATAATCCACCAAGGTTATATTATATATGTCTATCTCTTTATTTTACTATCTTTCCTTTCATATTTTTCAATCTTCAAAACTACCCCTACACAGTCAACTGGATCAACCCTTTCAACCTAGTTCTATGTCCTATGTGCTATCTAAAATAACTAGGTCAACCTTGGTTGACCATGTTAATTTTCAAACATTAACTACATAGTAAATGCTTGACCCTATCAATCATATCCTATATTTTCTGCATATAGTGTAAACACTATACCTTGTTTCAAGTTGGAATTAATGTATATATGCTAGTAATTAGTTTAAATATTTTCTTGTCACTTTCATGCTTATAATAGTTCACGTAGTCTAATAAAGGGGTTTTTAATTAATAATTTAGTTTAACTATTTATAACTTATGAAGATATGTCTATTCACAAAAACTAAACAAACACTTTAACATTTGTTTACCCAAAGATAACCTATGTAGATTTCATTACCAAGGGGGAAGCCGACTAGATACTTTGGTCAAATATAAAGCATGATTAATGGTATATTTTAGCTAATCACCAAACACCCTTATCATTTTTTTGTGTTATGTGATGGGTTAGGACCCAATACAAATCCTATATCATTTCCATTATAGTCCCTTTCAACCCAAACTACCTGAAACCATCCTTATATTTCTATTTAGTTCCTTGCCTTTGAGACAACTTCCCATCACATTTATAATAATTTTTTAATAATATAATAAAACATATTAGGTTGAAAAATTATTTATATCTTTACATTTCAAGTTTATTTCTTATTTTTTTCTCAATTATGTGTGTAAAAACTTGCATTATCCAATGTTAGTGCAAGGTTTTGTATTGTGTGCTTCAATTAGATTGGCTAGTGTTGATCTAATTGATTTTTTGTTTCCTTTAAATTATTACTTTCATATATTAAATATAAAAATTTAATTCTTTTAGTTTGTAACTTGTTACAAACTTTCTTTTCTTTCATATATGTTGTACTAGGTTGACTTAGTCGACCTTGAACCCTTTTCTAACTTCTATGCACTATAAAAGATTTACCCAATCAACCCTATACTATTTGTATCCCATTTTACATATTTTTAAACTATCTATGCACTATACTAGATAGATCCAACTGACCATATATAGTTCTACAACCCCTTTTACCTCTTTTGCCAATCTTTGTGCACTTTACTAGATCAACCTAGTTGACCTTATAGAGTTTTATAGTCCCTATTTTTGTGCTAGGTTGACCTAGTTGACCCTATAATATTTTATTCACTTATTAATTATTTTATTTATCATATCTCTTCCTTTCTCTTCATCATAAACTTTTTTTTGATAGTGACACTGAGTTGTAATCAATAGACATGATGAATCTTAACAATCTTCATAGGGTCTCCCATAGAGAAAGTAGGGATTCTATCTTAGATTTGAGTAATGTTCATATTTCCACTTACACAATGAACTATGGGACCCATTTTAATACCTATTCACAACATAATCATATTTTCTCATTATAAGATCAGCCTGAGTTAGATTATACTCTTGAAATGCTTTTCTTTATCTCTAAATTTCCTCAACATGAAGGAAAAGATCCTTCTACCATTTATAATATTATAATTAGTGGTCAAGTTGAAGAGCCTCATTCACCTACTCCTACATTCTCAACTATATTTTGGGGCACCACTTTCTTTTATTCTTAGCCTCTTCTTTTGATTATGACCCCTTCTCATACCATGACTTTTTCTTCTCTAACTTATTCCTCCTCCATGCCTAGTATCTAAACTAACATGGTATGTTCTACATCTAGTGGGTCTCTATTGAGATCCACTATCCTTAATCCATCTACTAGTGCTTCATTTTTAGCCAAGGCAATCATGATCCTATTCCTTCTTCCTCTCAACCAGTCACTATTCCATATTTTTATACACAAGCAAATTTTTCCACTAATGCATCACATTCTCATAATTCCTCTCAATTTAATATCAATACCAATAGTGGTACCCAAGCCACTAACACTAACAATAATGCCAACCTTAATGATTCTAATAATGCTAATCAAACACATCAACTTTTATTGCAAAATATTAATCAAATGAATAACTTTCAAGCTCATAACACAAAACAAATGATGATAATGCAAAAATACCTCCTTCACCTTCAATCTCATCCACAACCAATGGATTGGGGAACACATAACTAAAACATTCCCCCTCCTCCTCTTCAATAATCTCAAGACAATCTTATTCCTCAACCTCCTTTAATCAACAAAACCATCAATCATATACAAAATGATCCTCTTACTAATCAAATTGATAGCATTGACATAGGAGGTATAACACCTAAAATTTATTATAATGGATCAATTTATCCTACCCTTCATCTTAAGACATTCAAAAATATTTATAAGGATTGGGTCATATTAAACACATTTCTTGCTTCTAAGATCCTTGACAAAAACATCACTGATGATGTCTTAGATTGGGATAATCAACTTAGACCACATTCCATTACTAGTTTAGAGAATTTAGTGAATGAATTAGTGTAAGAATTCCAAACTAGTGATCTTATTGAAAAAACTTTGGCCTATTTCATAAATTGTAAACAAAATGCAAATAAAACCACCCAAGCCTTTATTAAAATATGAAATACTTTATAATATAAGTTTTAACATAACATGGCTGATGACAATATTTTCCATCTCTTTACCAATTCCATCTTTCCTAAATTACAATATTGAGTCCACACTCTCTCTCTACTAACATTGAATGAGACTATTAACCAAGGTAAATGTCAATATTTCCTTATATATCAATTCGAGCCACCCCAACCTTCTATGGGTACTCATCTCTGACTTAATAATAAAAATTACAATGTTACCAATGATGGTGTTATAGATTATTATGATACCATTCATAATTTTTAAGCTAATGTTCTTATCCATTCACCAGAACTAGCTCCCCTTTTCAACAATATACCAATCCTCATTTATCTTCACTAAATATGATCAATGTTCACAATTATCTATCCTTTGATAAATTTATTAAGTGTCTACCTATGCCTCTTCTATGAGATATTGACCCTACTCATCCTATGAAATATTGTTATGATACTAACAAGTTTTGTTAGTTTCATTCTAGTTGGGGTCATTCTCATGAGACCTATAGACAACTTCATAATTTAGCTATGGATTTTCTTCTTAGACCTAATTTTGATCATGATTTCACCATTCACAAGCACAAGAAGATTATGAAATTGATTTTAAATACTATAATACACATAACAAAACTCAAGCCTTAAATAAAAAAAGTGCTCATTTAGGTATCTATAAAGAGCCTCTCCCTAATCACCAGCCGATTCAAGATACTCAAGACAAGCCCACCCCTTCCACCAATAATGTATAAAGTCTTGTTGACCCCATTTTTAAGAT
Organism: Torreya grandis; assembly: GCA_037957365.1. Classification (NCBI taxonomy): domain Eukaryota; kingdom Viridiplantae; phylum Streptophyta; class Pinopsida; order Cupressales; family Taxaceae; genus Torreya; species Torreya grandis. Next base: position 3,322,387 of record JARHVA010000851.1, on the reverse strand, counting down.
AATGTGGTTAACATGAGTAATATGTGAAGCATGTTTATTTAATTGATTCATATCCTATATAAACTCTTCCTTCATCTCAAACATATTCTATTATCTAAGATTATTCTCTAACTCATTTAAATGACTTGGGGTAAGATGACCTTATTAATTCTAATGATCTTATTTATGATTCTCCATTAGATAACACTTCCCATTTTATTTATACCATTCTTCCATCATCTTCAAATACTAATGATAATAAAATTTATACTAACACTTATTCCAATATTCCAAATCAACTTGAACCAAACTACTTCATCATCTCAACATGATCTAAAAAATTGTTCCAAATCTCCTTCTCATTCTTATCAACAAAAATTTTAATGCACTTCGGCTCTTCATTCCAAGGATGTCCTTAACCATTATGAACCTATATATAACAACATTATTATGGGTTATGATGATTAGGATCCCATTATAGAGCTCACTAATCTCCCATCCCAAATTCTATTATTTTATCTCATGAGGATTTCACCCCATCATAGAAATCATGTCATGTAACTACTATTTCAACTAAATGTTCCTCATCTAACTCTAGAAGGATATGAGGTAGATTTATCTTGTTTTGAAGATAGTATATTAAAACAATGTGAAGAGATGTCTATCAATGTTGATGAACTATAGACACTTCTCTTTCTTTAAAATTTTTCATAGCTTCTATGATTCCCAACAAGATTTTGCTTCAGTGGATGATCCTCCCTTATTCATTAGCATTAAATAGGTGATATACAATTTAATCATGCATTAACTGATGAAGGTTATGAAACTTGTGTTGTTTCTCTTGATTTAACAAAGACCCTTGGATATTAATAATGTAATCTCATGTCTACATGCATCACCTATCAAGGATATGATAGAAGGCAAATAACTCCTCTTAGTTATTTGTGGATTCCAATTACCATCCCACCTATCATTTTTCATATGAAGGTGATGATATTTAACTTCCACCTTTCTTATAACATCATATTTGGTAGGCCATGGACTCACCATATAAGAGGTGTTACTTATTCTGCCTACCAATGCACTAAATTCCCTCATAATGGAACAATTTATAGGATTCAAAGTGACACTATCCCTTAGAATTTCAAACAATTCTAGATCATGGTGTCTTTAAGATTAATACTCTTGATCCTTTTCAAAGTGTTCCATTATATTATTCTCAACATCCCAAATGTCTTGTTATTTTAACCCAAGGTTATAGTGGCCATCCTGATCTCATTGGTCTCATATGAGAATAACTTCTTAATACCCTTAAAATGAAATAACATCTCTCAAAATATAATTTAATAGAATTTAGACTAATGTCTAATATGTATATGAGATATGTGAACAAAATGGTATTATTTGTATTGGTTTTAATTTTTAATACCCCATTTTTGGCTCTCAATGCCTAATTGTAAGGATAACATGCTAGTAAAAATGGAAGATTAAATCTAGTTATGGCTAAAATTTTAAGAAAAAAAATGGCTTCTATGTTCCACTAGAGGAAAAATATTTTGTGATGGTGGATTTTATAATCACCTATGAAATGGTATTAAATCAGTAATTTTGAATATTTGGTAAGGTTGGAGTAGTCTTGGGATTTAAATATAAAATTGATTTTTCATATGCTTTATTTTTTCTTAGTTTTGCTTTCATAGTCTACAATTGAGTATTCTTGGGTGAAATATATTCTACCATCCCTTGCATAATTTACCTCCTCATCATGATCCTTTGAGAATTCTTATTTTTTAAATGAAAGAGATTAGAAGATAAGTATTTTCCCAATATTCATTAAAGATTGATAAGACATTAGTAATAATTTGTCTCTAGCTTCATAAAGATTTATTTGATGTCTTGGATAATGTGTGTGGATAGATTTATCAATATTTATGAGCACATGCATGGTGTTTTCACATATTAATTTGGGTTGGACATGTGATCCAATCTTATCTTTATCTATCTATTATATCATCTAACACTGTGTCAAATTTTTCCCTATCATTTATGGTGATTTCTTTCTTTTTGTAATATATCTTGCTTATCTTATAATTTATATTTTGCATATGATAGTATTTATTTAACATTGATTTCTCTATCTTACTTGAGTTTTTTCTCAAAACTCTTTTCTTTCCTCTTCTTGATTGGTTGCTTTCTTATCTCAATTTTTCACGATTAATTATCATTGTGACTTGTTATACAAACCCTATTCCCTTTGGTCATTATCTCCCTTTTAACATGTGATCAGTTAGGAATAAATCATAGTCATTACTATCTACTTATACCAGTCCACTTTTTTCATCTCCTTTTTTCCCTTCTTCCTTTTTTTCTAAACTGATCATATACATGGTTGAGACTTGAGATCACATGCTAGTTCATTGTCAAACCTAAGTATCCAAGTCAATATTTATATTTGGTTACTTAAATTATTTTTGAATTAGTCTAAAAATCATTCATGTGTATCACTACATCTCTCATGATTGATAATTCTAAATCCATATGTAGGAGGAATCTTAAAAATCCATAAAAAAGTTAAAATCCAAACCATTTAAACAAAAGGTAATGATATAAAAGGAAAAATTATTCTTCAAAGTCAAATCACACTAAAAGAAATGATTTAAATAAAATCTCCTTATTTTAGTCAAATCTCAAACTCCAAAGTAGATTCGAGGTCCTTTGGGGTGTGGTAGGCTAGTGGATCAAAAAAAGAGAATAAAAAAATCTTTTATTGCTACATACTTTCTCACACAAGTACCCAATCTTTACAATAGACAGATAGCTTTGTAAGGGGTCCTAAATAATATGGAACACATCATGGTAAGGTAGGTCAATTTTAATTTTCTTGTACCAATATACCTTCATTAGTTAATCTTAGTATCATGCCTATCTATCTACAAAGTCTTATGTCTATAGTGAACTACATAGATGACCACTAGTCACGTAGTGTCTTCTCATGTCCTTAGTATGATTCCTATCTCCTAAGGTCTTCTCATAAGATGAATAATTATTAATTTTACATTCCCTTTTTCATTCCCTATATCCCTCATATTTCTTCTTGATAAATATTATTTTGTCTACTGATCACTCCCCTTGGGATTTCATTTGTGAGTTACATTGTAAGAACATGGATAAGACCTAGCCATCCTCATAAATTACCATATTTTCCTTCTTATTAACCACATTATTTATTACCTAATTTTTCATATTTATTCCACCCCATTTGTGTTCTCTTTGTGAGTTGTAGTGTAAGATCATGGATAGAACCCAACATTTATCACAAAAGTTTCCAATACCCAAGTCACAAATAAAATTACGTGTCAAATATGAGATAAGATTTGATTTATTATGAAGTTACACATCATTTACATGCTTCCAAAATTGATTTAGTGTGTTTTATGATTATTTAATTTCTCTTTTTCCTTTTTATCTTCTTATTTTCTAAGTGCATGTAAGAAGAAAACCATTTCTTGAATTTTCATACTTCCTAGCATGAGTTAGTATGATCGATTGACTTAATTGATTTTATTTATCCCATTTGTGCCCTTTTACATACCTTAATTTTTATTAAATTGTTTTTCATACTTCTTGATGTGAATTATTATAATTTTAATTTTTTTAATTTGGTGCAAAAATATTTCACTTTGGTTTTAATACAAATAACTTTTTAGCATCTAGTTTTACCATTTCTTGGTTCTTTATATTTAATCATTTCTTTTTATTACACATTTCCCAACTTGAAATAGTGTGTAGTAAATTTTATTTATTGATTATATTTTACCAAGTCTTTTTTTTCCTATTTATTTTTAACCATGCATGTGTTTTTCATAATGTTAGAAAAGAAACCACATCTTATATATTTATTATATCATATAAAATAAAGCTAAATACATGTGCTAGAAATAAATATATCTAAAGCATCCATATCCTCAACCATAATAACAATAATGATAACATACAAAACCAACAATAATATTCCAAAATTATCCACACACACACACACACACACACATCATGAATTTTATATAATAATTACAACCATATACAATGTTTCAACTCTAGGATTAGGTCCAATCCTATCTATCTTGTGGCCTAGCCATGTTATATACTAAGGCTTCAATCTGACTCCTCCAAATATTATTCTATAAGTAGATCATCCAAGATCTTAATCCCTTTACCTATCCTTATAGGTGTGCTACACACACTTATGACTCTATCAACTAGATCTAGATTTATATCATCTACATAATTGTGTCCAAATATGCAAATATATCCTCAACTAGGGCTTTCCATGCCCACATCTTACCTAAACCCTTTTTTTTTTGTTTTAATCCTCTCTCTACTCCTATAGTTGTCATATTTCCTCCCTAACTAGTTTAAAATAGCTTGCTTGAGCTAGGGAAGATGGTATGATGGGGTACTCCAATGTAGTAGGATCATATAGTTGTATAGTATCAACCAGGATGTCATGTAGTTCTCCCCTCACTAAGGACCCCAATATCTCATTTGCATCCTTAGATACATCTAAAAAATCAAATTAGATGAATATTAGATCACTGTTATATCTTAAAATATTTATCTATCTGTACTTCCAAATAAAAATTTAAATCCATAATTTAACCATATTTTCTTACCTATTTGTGTCTCAACTACTATGGTCTTTCCATTCATACAATTAATTAGTACAATTTACCATCTACATGGCTACTTAGTACCTCCTTAGCTTAAATCCCTTTGTCATGGCTTGTGTCTATCTCAACCTATGCTTGAGCAGTCTCTTTATCATCCATCCCTCCTCTAGTTCCTCTTCTAGATCATCAAGAAAGACATCGATTTTTATTATCCTTTGATACCTCCATCACCATCATGTCCTCAATGGTCATAGGTCCTCTTTCTATATAACTGGTCATGGTACATCTAGTAACTCTACCTCTACCTCCTTATCTTCTTTCTCTACTCCCCATGTTGCTCAACAAGTCCATAGCTGCTCATGATGTGGTCTGAGTGTCAATCTCACTATCTATGGTTCTAGTCCTTCCCTTCCCTATGGCTCCCTCAAATGTTGATCCCACTACTCAAGCATCATTATTGGTGTGACTAGATGAGGTATGACCATCTATCTTGACATTTGTGCTACCAAATATGTCTCTCTCTACCACATGTAGTGTCCAACCACCTCTATCCTCTCTGTCACTAGTGTAACTATGTACAAGCTTGCCCATGAAGTCACTATGTCTCCATATGGCTACCACACAATGTTTAAGCATCTTGCTAACTACAATGCTAGCATGTGAGTCATGCCCTATGCTACCTAGTCATCTCTCCATCTTTGTACTCAAGGTGACATATCATCAACTATATGGGGAAACCTAAGTGACTGATACTTAGGAAACCTCTCATATATCCATGATGTCAGCAATATGATTAGTCCCATGGTCTTCTACCCTCTAACCAACATCTCATATAGATCATGCATGAGTTGGACCTAGATGATAGATGATAGATCATATATAAATTTGTCCTCTAATATCATCCTACTCAAAGCTACCATGAATAGTGGTACCTTGCCATCTGACTTGTGACATAACACCCATTATTTCACAAGCTTTATAATATATTTCTAGATATCCATAATATATGATGTATATACATCATCCATAATGACTCTTCATCCTCGTAGAGTCATCTCTAATCCCATATCCCATATGGGTAAGGCTCTCTTTTCCTTTATGATATCCAATATCCTTATGGTCATCAGTGTTACTATTATGGGTAGCTTGAGGATGGCATAGGCATCCTCTAGTGTGATGGCCACCTCTATCACATCCCCATCCACCTCTTATTTGAAGGTGTTAGTTAGTCATTCCTAGTACTTAGGAACATGACTAATAGATCTAAACTCATGGGGATCTTGCACATATTAGCTATACCTCATAGACATATGGATACTAGTATAGCTCTATCTCTATCTGACAATCACTCTAATAATGTTCATAACTATACCACATGCACTAATCTTTAAAACCTCTACCATCTTTGAAAACAAGAAATAATAAAGGATTTATTAGTTATTTCATTTCATGTATAGTAAAAATACATTCTTTTTACATCAAAATCATGCCTAATTACTTTTAAACTTATTAATTTTATTCATTTTACCCTATTTATAGCCTACTTAGTCCTTATTTCCCTCCTTTTGTCATTATGGGAAATTATCACCCTCTTTTAGCCTTGTAAATGCATTTTCATGTTTATTTTAGTTCTTTGGTCAAACTGGTTTGACCAAAATTTCCCTATTTCTACTTTAGTTGACTCCAAAATCTTATTCAACCCTCTTATTTTCCCCTTCCTAGTGTTGCATTGTCATTTTAGACCTTGAAAATCAGTTAGTAAACTACATTAGGTTAGTAACCTACATAATATATAGGTCAACCCATACCTACTAGGTCAACAATATGGATTCTACTCAGTTTTAGCCTACTGGGTCGACTGGGTTGACCCAATTCATTTTGCCTATTGACCACTTGCATTTTCCTAAAAGGTGCATTTTTTGATTTCTTCCTAATTCATTGAAACCTATTTTCCATCTTGTTATTTATACCCCTATAATCTAATTTTGTTTCATTCTAATATCTATAAATGTTTAAAATTCAAAATTACTAAAAATACACTTAATTCACTACAAATTTAAAAAACTAGTTTGAGATTGACAGTTGCATACATGTAGTGTACTTGTTATCTTTTGATCCTTTCCCTATCTATCCTATCATCTCCTCACCATCCAAACTAATTTGGTCCCTAAATCTCTTTTTTCTCTCTTTCACAAGTCAAAATAACAAATGACTGATCTTTTCCCCTAATTTAAAACACTTTTCAAAATTCAAATTCTTCAATTATTATCGTATAGATTCCTTGTTTTCTCTATATCTTTATTTTTACTCGTCCATTTTTAAAACCATAAAATTCATTAGATTCTTGATGATGTAAAGATTATTTTCAACTATCATATGCCTATTTGCCAAAAATATCTATTTTGGGAGTTTTTCACTGATTTTTATAGTTCAACCTAGTCTTCTTTACATTAGACACCTTCACTTTCTCTTGTAGTCTACTTATTTATCTACATCACTAAGGTAAGTTAAGTTATGTGTTCTTCAATTCTATCCTTTCTTTTATCTTATTTTTTACTTACTACATTTTACTTATATGACATGTGATGAGATTCGAGTGGGGAATTGTATACATATAATATTTTCAAATATTTATTGATTACTAACACTTTTTATCTTGTACGAAGCTATCCACTCCTAATCTCTCTATTGGCACACCCTAAGAGGTGCATTGAGAAAGGGGTGGGTATACCATTGGTGCTTCTTAATATTATTGTCCCTTTTATGACTTGCCATCTATATACTCATATCCTAAAACCATTAACCCTAAGCTTATTCTTCTCAATTATACCCATTTTAGTCATTTTCCTCTTTCCATCTTCCTTTTCTTTCCTTAATTCCCTTTAGAGATGTTAGTTGTTCTAGGTTGACCATGGATGACCCTGTATAGTTTAGGGTTATTTTTCACCTTTTGGATTTGTTATCATTTCAACTGACCTAGCACAAACATAGTGAATTATCCCCAAAAACATATAGGGTCAACCATGGCCAAACCTATATTACTCAAGTTTGTAGGAGGATTTAGGGAAATATATACCCATATATACAAGTTATTTTCTAACCATTTTAAAAGAATAGAATTGAAGAATAATAAGTAAAAATGAACATCTACTTATTAACTATTCCAATTGAAGAATAAAGCTTAAGTTTCCATACATTCTTTAGAGATATGGATCTTCTCTTGTGAATTATTTTAGATGCATATATAGGTTTTTTAGCCTAGAACCAATTTGTCTTTGTTATCCTTATATACCACAACAATCTCTTGAAAATCACCTTGGCCAAGGGAGAGATTGAGGCTCAACAAGTTCATCTTCAAAGGTATGTATTCCTAGCTTTATTTCTCCTTTGTAAGAGTAGATATATAATGCAATTGTACTTCTCTTCAAATGAATTAATATTATGTATAAATTGATGTGAGTATATATCTTCTATAAATTTTTAGTTTAGTTATTTTTTTTGTTTCTAACCCCTACTTTATACCACAATCTTTGGTATGTAATAGATTAAAGTTACTTTCTTATTTATTAGCATAGGTGAAATATTAAACATTAGGACTCTTTAAGGATTGTTGTGTGATTGTGTTAGAATATAGGATTTGGAGCCCTACCTCACATGGTATACTATGAAAAGTGATCCCCTAATTGGGTCTAATGGATCCCCATATTAGTCATGCTCTTGCTTAACAAATGTATTCCAAATCAAAAGTGTAGTTATGTCATATCTTCTTTGATATATGATCAATTTATAGACATGATGCATTTTTTATTACATACACATGGTAGATAAATAGCTTTAGGACGTCTTCAAATATATTCTTTACTAACATTACATGAAGCTATATTTTTTAAGAAGTTTCTAACCTTCACAAATTTGTACCATATGGTAAAATAAAGAGAAGTCAAGATTATCCTAATGGGAAAACTAAAATGAACCAATGGATCTAAATAAATTTCTCAAAGTTATATTAATCCTCCATACAAGGTAGGGTCCACTAAAAATAAGAGTTATCCAAATACCATAATTAACATAGCTTCATATCCATCTCCTCACTTGGTTTTATCAATTCCTCCATATAGAGTTTTCACCAACCTTCTCAAATCACCAACACATGTTTTATAGCATATCTTGGAATATAATGTCATATCTCTCCCTCCTAAAAAATATGTTGATATTGCACGACCTCATACAAATACCTATGATTATAATTCATTCTATGATCATCATAGGACACTAGGCCATACAACAAATAAATGCATCAAACTGAAACATAAGATACAAGATTTGATAGACTAACATTATTGATGTGGGCACACCCATAGAGGCACCTATTGTAAAAGAAATGTAATTTAAGGAATTGAAAATATTCTCATATACATTTTTGAAGCACATAGTGAGTGAGTTAGGGAGCACTTCAAGTGTTCACTAAATATATCCAACACATCCAACCCTAACTTCATATAACACTATTATAGATTATGCACTCCCATTATATAATATCATTGGTATATACCAAACTATATCTCCCTCTAGACCACTCATTAATTTCTCAAAGTTGGAGATTATTAATGATGATATAGATTTATATGCACTCTTTATACAAGTCGACATAGATCATCATATTATCTAGAGTGTTATGGTTGACAATGGGTCAAGTATTAGCATGTGCACTACAAACACCTAAAAGTGGCCACCAATGGCTTCATACCTAAATTTATATATATTATTATCAACCATTAAACATCTATACTAATAATTTTTAAATGTATCAAATTGGGATTCAGAACATGTAATTAAATCAATTTGGCCCAAAAATCAATTAAATAGAGAAAATGCCCAAATTAATTAAATCAAAGATTGGAAAATATTCAAAAGCCTAAAAGGGATTAATTAACATGAAAATATTGATCAAATAATAATTGAATTAATCCTTGATAAATTAAATGAATTATCAAAAAAAAAGTCAAAATCTAAGAATATCTTAGGTTTTCATGATTAGCTTTTGTGAGTTGTCCAAAATACAAAATATCTCAAAGCAAATCTATTCCATGCTAATGGTGAGGTTTGGACAAATTTTAAAACTAATAGGGTTAATTATGCATACCTAAGTTAGGATTTAACCCATTCCAAACCTTTTGATAAACCTATAAATAAAAGCATTTACCACTCTATTATGAGAGCTTGGATAGAGTAATGTTATAATGCAAGATTTAGGGCATGAAAAAAATACATAATTTTATAATGCCAAAATTGTTCCAATATAATCCATTTCAAGCCATATAAAATACAAATCCAAGCCAACCATTATGCCAAGAGGAGATGGAGATAGCCAAGCCCCATTGATGAAGACTTTTTTAGCACAATCCAAGCAACCCAAATGATGAGACCTCTTGGAGCATTCAAAGAAATGGTAAAGAATTATATGAGTTCTTTACATTTTTATTTTTGCTTTGTTAATTTTTGTTTTTTATCCATGTTCCTCCCTTTTATCTAGGAAAGATAGTGTTATTAAATTTAGTGTGTTTTCATTTGGATTGATTTTCATTGTGAAGCTAACATATGATCTAACCACCTTTTTGGGATTCCTTAATCACAAATGACATGCTCAATGGGACCGTGAGTACCCCATATAGAAATGATATCCATATACAAGTCAAAAAATTGAGAAATTGATGCTTGAATCTCTTTAAAATCAAATTTAGAACCTTCTTTTGTCTGTATTCTAATTTCTTTATATTTTCACATCTACATAGACACTGATGATAGTCAGGTGTAATTGGCATTGATTTGGCCTAAACTAACTATGTTTATGTTTAATCATCCATGATTATATGTAAACCATTTATAGTTCTATTGTAGAGGAAAATGTTCATAAATATTTAATTTTGATTCTTTCTATTAGTCATTTTCATGATTTCTTAGTTTTGATAGTATTTAAACTCTTTCACTAAATTTTACCTTGAAAGTTTTATTGATCTTTGTGATAACCAAATCCTAACTTAACATGTTTATATTTTGTGGTTTTGACTAAAATTATAAAAGTTATCAATGATGATCTTAATTGATTGGCATCGATTCTTATGATTGGCACTAGTTCTCTCATAGATCAATTGGTGGTGGTTTCCTTGAAATGGCATTAGTCATCTCTGACTATCTATGGTCACTATGTGTTAAAAAAATAATTCCCAAGAGCTAAATTTCAAACATCATTTTCCCATCCAAGAAAGTGATTTAAATAAGGACATTATTAGTTAGAAATTTTAGGTCATGGACATGATTTGGAACATAAATTTGTTTATTTATACTAATCAAACATTTCATTTTGGGACTTTACAGAATAATTAGTCAAATCTTGAACATTTCAATTTGGGTCCTAAAATGAACATGTTAAATCTTAAACATTTTATATTTTTTTACTTTAAAGGAGTTAAGATTGTTGATTTTTTAAAATAATTTAGTTTTGTTGGTACATAAAAATAATGGCTAAGTCTTGAACACTTAATTTTGGTGTTTAAAAATGAACTTAGGCTAAATCTTAAACATTTAGATCTTGGGCATAAAATGAACATAAATGCTTTTTCTTAATTTATGTTGATCAATTATTTAAATATTTAACACTTAAACCATGGTGAAAAGATGAGATGGAGATAGCCAAGACCCATTAATGAAGACTTATTGAGCACAATCCAAACAACCCAAATGAAGAGACCTTTTAGAGCATTCAAGGAATTCGTAAGGAATTGTGTGAGTTCTTTCCATTTTAAGCTATGCTTTGTTCATTTGTGTTTATTTATCATGATCCTCCATTTGATCGAGGAAATATATTTTTATTCATGTTAGTGTGTTTATTTTCATTTTGATTAATTTTCATTGTGAAGCTAACATATGATATAATCACCCTTCTTGGATTCCTTGATCACATGTACTATCACACTTATACAACATTTGGGGTATTTAGAGTAATATATACCCCATAAAAGCATTTTTTTAATGGTTTTAATGGTCATTTTCAAATATCCATTTGTGATATTTTACTTCCACTATAGGTTGGACCAGTACATATGGCCACTAGATTGTTAGTAGTACCTAGTGTGGGTGTATTTGTTATGTTATTGGGTAGGCCATGGATATAATGACTACAAGCAATCCCATAAAATATACACATGTACCTTAAATATATACATAAAAATAAAATTTTAATAGTTAAAGGTCTTCCATATTAATATCCTCTACCTTTCCCATAGGTATTTTCATCCCAGTTACAAGTCATAACATAGTTACCAGTTGTTGATAATTTTTCCACTATTGGTCAAAGTTGCTTATGTGAAAGTTTTTAATAAGATTAGATTCATGGAGTGAAAAATTATGAGGTTATCCAAAACAAAATATAAAATTAATTATGCTAAAACCTTGCTCATTAATAACTCACAAGTCCATATTTTAACATAGGTTTATTTTATTTCTCTAACAAGCTAGTGGTAAGCTAGTGAAGGTAATTGTCAAATGCTCTGTACATGAAGATGAAGAAGAGTTGGTTAAAATATTATTTGGGATAATTTTAGGACCCTATTAAATTCATTATTTTCAATTTATATTTTCTTAAATATATTAATATTTTTTAAAAAGACTAGGTGTTTTAAAACTCTTCTTAAACGATAATGACATAGTTTGAAGAGATATAATTGCATTTTTAGTTCCTTTTTGAAATAAAAAAATTATGTGAGATATTATCTGGAATAAATTACCATATTAAACCTTATTTAATAAAAATATCAAGGAAAATAATGGAAAAATGTAAGGGTAAAAGTATCAGAGTTTCAAGCATGCAAGAGAGACAGTTAAAAAGGACAATTTTTGTGAGGTTTAAGTGTTTATTTTAGAGTATACAATGATTGAAATAATAATAATATGGATTATTATAGGTAATAATTAAATTTTAATAATGTATTAATTCCTAATAAAATTAAATAAAATTGAAAAACTCAAACTTACAAGAATTTAGAAATGAAATTGTACAAGTTAGGAAACACCAAGATGTTCATATTTTGAGTTTTATTAAATTAAATTTATTAAAATTTGACATGGATGCATTTTTTGATGTCCTATAATGTTTATAAGTGTTTTAATGTATTTATTATACCTGAGGAGAGATAAAATTACAAAATATAGTTATGATCATGAAGGAAACAAAGGGTTTTCACCATTTGGCTCACAAATGGAGTTGGAAATGAGTGTTTCAGGTCCTTGCAATGAAAATAATGATTTGAGAGTGTGTATAATTCATGTATATTTATTAATAAATTATAATTCAATTAAAAATAATTAAAAATAGGTTCATCCCATTGAAAAACATCTCAAGGTCACCCATAGTGCAGCAAGCAGTCACTTTTTTGTGAATTTTTATTTGGGAATTTGGTGAGGAGTTTTGGAGATATTAAAAAAGTTCAAGGTATTACCTATTTATAACTATAAAACAATAATATGATGATTTTTTTTTAAGTCTTATAATTTATTATATACCCCCTAATCTAAATTAGGGTTTCTTGAGTCCAAGAAAGCATAAGAGAGCATAAAATGACATTTTAAAAGTTTTACATGGAGTTTGGAATAGAAAATTTATTTTAATGTCTTTTATACCATATTTATTATGTTAAAATAATATTTAAACTAATTCCATGATCAAATAATTCAAATTCATCAAGATCTAGGTTCCCATAATGTATTTAAAAAGCTTATAAAAGTTGTAAAAGATATACAAATCCAAGAATAACCAGTATGAAGAGTTATAATTGTCATTGTCAAATGAATAATTAGGAAGAGTATTAAATTAAGGGTTAAATAACTTAAAAATTTAATAGGTTTCTCTCTACTAGACCCTTTTTGCTAAATTTAGAAATGTCAAGTCAAACACTTTTCTTTGCTAATTGAAGATCAATAAGAGTTTAAGTGTTTATTTTCAAAGATGAACTCAAGGTTAAAGAGGAGTATACATGAATGAAAAATATATTATCTCTCTCCTAACACACCCAATTTGGGATAAATTTATAAAATGTGAATGAAAATTCCAAGTTGCATGTAAGACAAGTAAAGTCAAACTTCAAGTTACATGTGAGATAACTGGAGTCAACTACAAGTTGCATGCAAGATAAATCAAGTCAAAATCCTAGATGAAATAAAGGGAACTAAATTCAAACTTAAATATTCATTAAAAATCAAAATTATTTAACTAAATATAAAAATAAGTTCAATAAAAGTTACAAGTTCAAAAGGAACTAACTGAAGATAGTCAAAGATCTCTTCAAATTGAAGACTATTTAAACACATAAAAGAACCTTTGACATTATTCAAACCTATTTATCTCTCCTACGACACCACATTTCGAGAAAAATAATTTTTAAAATCCAAATTTACTATGTTTTAATTTTTTGAAGTAATTTGGAAGATTGGGTTGGATTAGAAATTAGAATCAGAATTTAGAGTTCAGTTGGAGTGAACTCAGACTAACAAGGACTCATTTGGAGATTCTTGTCTTCTCTCTCTTATTAATTTCTATATGTACATTCATTTTTCAATAATTATTAATATATTATGATTTTTTCTTACAAAAAATCTACAAATATTTTATACTATATCACCTTTGAAGTAATAAAGAGCTAAATTTTTCTCCATCATCAAGATATTCATAAAGTGTGTGCTTAATATTCATTGATGTAGATTAGTAAATGACTGATTTTCCTATATTTATGTCTAGATTTTTTACCTTTATTTAAAAAATAATATCTCTTATATATCATACCAATTTTCTAAGTCTGATTTCTACCTAATATGGAAGTGAATTAAACCATTGTTCATTTCTTCCAAGCTATTGTGAGTGTTATTAAAGACCATCATGTGAAATATTGATGCAAGAGTCATTGTATGATAATGGAGTAAATGTGTGTAGGTTATTTATCTTAAATTATTTGTCAATTATAGGCATATTTTACCTTATTATTGGTACATAACTCTAATTTTTAGTTTTCATTTGAATTTTTAACTTTAGCATTGTTCCTTCTACCCTTTTCCTAGTCAAGAAAGTACATAATTAGACAATTTAGAGAGAATTGGGTGAGTGTACCAAAGGGAACTATACTTTCATATGAAGAACAAAACTTGGAGAGTTTCCATTATATAGAAATAAATGATAATAGGCACACATTCTCATCAAGGTGCACTTCTGAGTGATAACACTACTTACAACATAGTTACTAGTTACAACACAAGTATCAGTTACATCTCTGAACATAGTTCCTATTTATACACCAAAAATTTTAGTAGAGCCAAAATTTTAGGTGAGTTATAATATTAAAATATTGAAACATATTCATACTCTCCCATGGATACCATTATTAGAGAGACCCCTACATCATAGATATGTTGTAGATTCTAGCGGGCCTCCCTTTCCTCACTTTCTACCAAGATCAGTCTTATTTGGTTCTCAGGGTTCTCATCATAAGGTACCTATGCCACCTATAGATTCTTCCACTAAATATGTCCTTAATACCCCTAAATTTAATAAGACACCAAAATTAGTGTCAAAAAATCATAGCATCACTCCATAGATAGGGATAGATATAGATCACTCAATAGAGCATATTATGGGACCATAGTTTCCTTTTCATACAATAAACATAATTAGATCTCCTTAATTTGATATAGGCTATAGTGATAGTGAGTCTCCCACAATACTCATTAGTTATTATTGTTTCTTCTTATACATAGTTTTTTGTCTCTCTTGCTCCTTACAATTTATTTTAATGTTGTTTTTACATATCTTATATCCAAAAAATCCAAAAATAATACAATATGTCAAAAACATAAAAACATTCAAATAATTACTTAGAAAACACAAACTTATAGATTGTATGTATTACCATGTTTAAATTTATTATATTTTCCAAACACTACATATGATAGTTATTTTAGTATAATTGGTTTAATCATATATACATTATTCATGTGTTCTTATCGAGTGCTTATATATTTCTATAGGACTCAGGTCCACTATACCAATCTAGACTTACTATTATCTACACACTGGGGGAGTATACACTAATACATGGGTATTTAATTGACACATTCAGCCACTTGGGGGCATCCTATACATAATTTTGATTCCAAGGTTCTCTTTCTATATGCTTTACATCCCAACTTTAGCATTGTTATATCTTGATATCGATCATGCTACTCTCACTCAGATTTTTTACTGGCTATTACTACTTTAAATTCAATGTATGTATATCCATACTCTTGCATAGATTTTTATTTCATGTTTATGCATAATTTCATTTATGGCTTACCTATTTTATAATTTATTATTTTTCTATTTAAAGGCATTTTTATATGACATTTCTCGTTGGCTCTATGCCACTTCTATTCATAGTATGCATACTTTGGACATGTGCTCAAGTCCTTATGTGTGCCTTATTAATTATGTATGTAGAAATTTTAAAATGTACTTCTATGTGGATCTAATCTAATTTTTTTTTCTTGTATATGTGTACATTTGAACTTGTCCTTGTATCTCTTACTTTTATTATACATTTGATAGTGACATGTGTCCATGTCCCTTGTATTGTGGCCCTTAGGCCTACTTTGAGTGCCTCACGTGTTCTATATAAATAATTTCTTATATGCATCATGGCCATAAAACTCATATTTTATTATTACACAAACCAATTTTCAATCCCATGAGGGACCTCATGTATCTCCCCTTCTTACTTGGATGCCATGTTAGACATCATGCCCTATCCCCCTGGTAGATACCGAGTTTTACTTAGATTTGTTTTTATATACATTTTTATATCTATCTTAACACTCTTGTGAATGTTATATGTGACATACATCTTAAACTACATACTTATGCTAAGATTATCTTTTATTTTGATGTTATGTTTGGACATTTTATTAGATTATTACATAATTATCATATATACTCTACCTAACACATATTTTGTAGAGATTTTTAATTTGAATATAGTTCTTACACATGTGAAATAAGTCCCCTAAAAATAAGGGGAATTAATAGGTTTTTTATAGAGATCAAGATCCTATATTGCACTCAGTATATTCTTAGCACACAGGTACAAATTATAGAAATTAAACTTAGGTAAACATAGTGGGAAAATAGTGACCCAAAAAGTAAAAAAATTGCATAAAAATCAAACTAGAAAGACACTAGTGCCACATTTCTAAAAAGACACTACTATCTAAAATATGACACTATTGTCCAATAGCCTCAATTTCAAAAAAAACTAGATAGAAAAGAAAAATACAATAGGTACAATACAAGTTCACATAGATTTAATTACAAATTTATTAGTTTTACTCAAATTCATACTAGTTTGCTTATATTGGGGGAATCATGCATGGAATAAAAATTCCGTATTTTGTTTAGATATAAAGATACATATTATTACAACTTGGTTTAGAATCCAAATGCTAAGATATCATATTTGGGGGAATGTGCATGGCACGTTATTTTTGTATGCTCACTTACACACTAATTAATTAAATGAAATGAATAATTTCATGTCATTATATATGTTGTATACACCTAACATCATATTATAGGTTGTACACCAATTTCATTCCTTACTCCATTTGTAGTGGTTGGCATTCTCGAGTGGCTCGGTGCTGCCTAGTATAGTTGAGTGGTCATAGAGCCAACATACCCAATAATAAATACCCACTAGAAATTTAAAATTACTATATAAAATTTAGTTTTAGATACATCTACTACACATGGGTATGAACTGATGGATTCATAGACTACTTGAGTTATTAAGACACCTACATGAGAGGGTTAGACACACCATCAATTAACCTAGGTCATGATCCACCAAGCAGGGGTGGGTAATTATGGAGTTAAAATTGGATTGATTTATTGAGCCACCCACACATAATGATTGATAAATCCATTAGATTAGTCTAAGTTATTTACCAATTGATAATTATATACATGCATACACACATGTTGTCACTAGGTTTATGTATTGGTTCACATATTAGTGAGGTATATTTGTTCCTTTCCTCTTTACCATATCTTTAGTTTTACTTAGTTTAGTGTTTTAATTTTAATATATATTAATTAAATAATAATGTATGGACATTTCACTTGTAGGAAATGCATTGGATCATTCTTCACATACTCAAAACCAACTTCACATACTCAGACCCAACATCATGGGATTCACCTCCTACGTAAGTCTATGTACACTTATTTTTACTTTATCCTAGTAATTTGTTTTGATGCATTTATATAATAAATGAAGTACAAATGTGATCACCCAAAAGTGGTATTTAAGTACTAAGAGTTCTACTTGAGACTACCTATCCCAATCTTATCCCTAGACTCATCTTAGAGCCTATTATCACACTTATCCAACCTTTGTGTAGGCCAAAATCACCCCTACTCAACCCTAAAGTAGTCCTATATCCTCATTTTCTAATCCTAGCCTTTCATTCCTAGTTTCTAGTTAGAAAAAGTAGTGCCATAATAAGGACACTAGCATTACATGGTTCTAGTGTACCAAAAATGGTGATAATATACTTTACCCTCTCTTTTCCTAGATTAATATCTTTGCAAAACTATAACTTCCTAGGGTTAGGCTCAACCTATTTTATCACCTACATAAACAAAAAAATAGTTTAAATACATTATTTTTATCCCTATAACCATTAGATGGAAATTAGATGAAAAATACACATTCAAACTTAGAGAAATTTGAGCATAATTAAGGCTATTAATCCTTATTTTGCCCGTAATTATACATACTATGATCTATAATAGTTCTAAGCTCAGATTACCTAGGTTTCTAGTCTCAAGAACATTCAAGACACTTAAGGCCATTATCATACTAGCTTCACTTACACTTTCACTAGCACTTATGTGGGGAGAACTACATTGGGTTGGGTCCCTCCTCAAAGTATTGATATGTAGGCAACTCTCTTCATAGTGGGGTGTTGAGGATTTCTAGCCTACCCTAATAATAAAGACACTTTTTAGCTCATACCAGTTGTATGCCCTAACTATATGGAAGATTGGAGTTTTCTCACTAAATCAATAATTATAAGAAAAATACAAATTTTTAGGTTTCATACATGTAGGAACATGCCTCAAATATCTAGACATAGGTGCACCCAAAATCTTAGGATAGTCCTACATAGAGGACACTACCACCAATATGATGACACTAACACCACTTTTCTAATAATGGTGACATTGACTAAGTATGTCACTACTATCTAGGAAGGGTTCTATCACTAGATCTAGTTTTTACACTTAGACCAAATTCTACCTTAGGTTTTAACACTTAGATCACCTATCTTAGTTATTTTCTAGTTGAGTTCTCACTTTCACTATTCATTACTATTAGTATAATAGTTTTTCATTTTTCCTTTTAATTTAATTTTGTACTATTTTTTTTAAATGTAGGGTTTATGAATAATATCTAAATATATGAATTTGGCTATGTACTATTTGAATCTAGAAAATGAATGAACTTCTTTTTAGATTGGAAGAATAACCTGCACACAAAGTGACAACTTGGATAAACTAGATTAATAGATAGATAGGTGAGCTTCCTAGTTAGGAACCATTCTTAAGAATTTATAAATTTCCTCAAGTGGATGTCAGCTCACTATTTACACATTTGAGTGAATAAATAAATACTAAAATTACAAAAGATAAAGATGCGATAAGATACAATAAAAAAGTGAGTATAAATTAATATTCATTTAAACTATCAATGGAAGAAAAATATTCATCCCATTAAGTTATAGCAGCATTCACAACCTCTTGTATAATATCTAGTTAGTCAGAAATTGATTTAATTTAAGGAGAATAAATAATGGAACACAATGCTAACTCAAAGGCCATATCACTTCGGTCAGTTAAAAAGGGTTTAGATACAATGGGTAGGATAGTAACATTAATGATGTCATGCACAATTTTTGGTAAATTCATCTACACATTAATTCCATCTTTAAAGAGATAGAAAATTAAATTAAAATGGATTTAAGATAGATTTTGATGGGAATTGGATCAAAGTCAAACACAATAATCAATTCGTGTACTAATAAAATCAGAGCCAAACATACATAAACAATTTAATCCAACATAAATATATTTTTCACATATTATTCTGAATTAATTATACACCCAGGACATACATACAAATATATAGGAATAATGTTTCCTATAATATCTCTAATATTCTCTCAGCTGAATTCTACAAATAAGCATATACCTATTATGATATATTGTTATAAAAAATAAAAATATATCTTAACAATAATAATATAATCAAACCTATCATATTAACCATATGGTTATAACAACTATTTACTATTTACCTCTTAGTAAATATCATTTGTTACTATTTAGATCATAGTAAATACCATAATGTAAAAACTATTCCTAACATTCCCCCCCATAGGTTTTACATAGTGAAAAAATTCACTCTTATCTATAGTATACTCACCTCTTATAGCATGCCAAGCTATGTGGCTCATGACCTTGATATAAATAAAGCCTCACTCCTCCCATGGTTTTATAGGTTTACCACAAACCTTGACATGAACATGAACTCCCCTATCTATTATTCACCTCTTGGTGGTTTTTTAGAGCTCTACCACCACAAACCTTTTCAAGATCTATGAACTAACTTAGTTTTGTGATTATTTTCCTTTCATAATGTTTTTACCTTAGGGAATCATGTTATTTAATTACACATAATTACATATCTCAAACATGCATATACTTTTGTTCTTATTCTAAAAAAGACACAACAAAACTATAATGAAACACACACCACAATAAGTTTCACCAAATCATTGGTGTGGCCCCATCATTGGTGACAGATTAGAGGTCACTAAAATACCTCTAACCTTCATGTACACTCTAGCCTCTAATCTTTCATTGCTCACTTAGGTGATGTCTCAATAAATATCATGAAATTTCTAAGGAAATAACCCCATAATATAGATGTCACGTACAAGAGATAATACGTTCATAAGGCAATTTTTTTTAAACAATTTTTAACACATGATGACTCTATTATTGAATCAAAAACATTTAACTTGGTATTATTATAAAAATTACTCTAGACATAATTAAAGACTCAAATATATTATCTAAAATGTCTTTGACCATAATGACTCAATAAATTTTTTGATTCTTGATTTTGACACTTTTAACAAATTAACAAAAAATGACACATAACTTAATAAAACTATGATATTCACATACTTGACAATATTTATTGACTCTCATGAATTTATAAATTATATAAATTAAATCCTATTGAATAAACTTATATTTTTAATGACTTTATAAATAGACATTAAAAATAATTTAAAAACTAAGACACAAACTCTTTATTATAAGTAAATTATAAATGACATGTGTGATAGAATAGACTGACCACAAAATTATAAAACTTGACACCTTAGTAAACTTACAATATATCAAACTTTGACCTATATACCACTAAATTCATCAAACCAAAGTGTAGGACTTAAACCTAAATAAATAAATTGATGTCTAATATTTGAAATTTTGACTTTCCTATATGTGTCAATAATATTGAAGTCTATGTATATGCTCATGTCTTTAAATGAAATATCCTATGCATACCTATATAGGATGGTTGACACATCTAACCATAAATTGTGGAGTACATCTCATGGAAGATAGCTAGTAGAAGTTTGGATGATAGTTGCATGTTTTTAGTAAATATGAAGATTGATTATCCCAGGATGGAATTTTTGGTATTTAAATATCAAATGAAAGGTAGGCATCCATCTTGGTATATTTTCATGGTCAATTAGGTATGACATAGTTGGATGATGAGTAGAACTAAATAATGATCAATGAATATGCTAACATCTTCAATGGCATTGGCAGTATATGTGAAGCTTGATGTAGGTATAAGGATCTAGACTATAAATATGTTGTTAACTTTGACTCATTTTGATGATATATATATATATATATATATATATATATATATATATATATATGATGCATATATAGGTATGAATGATGTCTAGTTCTCACAATATTCTTTTCTCATCAGTCAAGGCATTCCAAAACTATTATGGTTCATTTCTTGTACAATCACTTAGATATTCAGGACTATTCTAATACCAATGATAGGAATCAAAGTAAATACAAAAAAATAATAAATTCGTGCACTGATAAATTGAGAGCTAAACATAAACAAAGAATTTAATTCAATATAAATATATTCTGCACACACTATTCTAAATTAATTATACATCCAAGACATACATATAAATATATAGGAATAATGTTTCCTATAATATATCTAATATTCTCTCACCTAAATCCTACAACTAATCATATACCTATTATGATATATTGTTATAACAAATAATAATATATCTTAACAATAATAATATAAAATAACCTAACATATTAACCATATAGAATAACAACTAATTACTATTTACCTCTCGATAAGTATCAATTGTTACTATTTACCTCATAGTAAATAACATAATGTAAAATATATTGCTAACAAATTTATAGGATTTGAAAGTCTCAAGTTTAAAAACAAAGTACAATGGATCAATTTTGATCCTATAGATTTGGTGTCGATTTAGATAAATCAACATCAATTCTATTCATATTTCACCTCATTAATATAAGAAGCTAAAAGGTGACAAAGGATAATGAAATGGAAAATAGAGAGATATATTATGTTTTAAGAATGTAATAAGTAGGAATAAATTTTAATATAAATAAGAAATGAAATAACTAAAACCATATTACCTTGAACCAAATTGCAAGTATAATGTATTTTTCCCACAAGTGAAATCGATCCTCCTAATTTATGAAGATTGATGTGGGTTAAGTGTAGTGGAATTTTGATAGAGTGGTATTAAGGTTCTCATTAATTATCCTTTTAAAATGCAAGAAATGTTCCAAGATTTAAAATTCATGGACCCAAAGCCAAAGTGTTGGTTGTGTATAAATAGATCATCATCAATCAAGATAATTAGTGTCGATCATGGGAAAATGGGAAATGATTCACCCTTTTTAGTAGGGGATTGGTTTCATCCACATTTGTTTGTTCCAACTATAGCAAATTTTATGATTATATACATGGGGTTTTTAGGAATGGTTTTATACATGGATAGGTTGGTAAAAGGGTTAGGATTTCATGGGTTGTAATTATATTTAGGTGGTTAGGGAGGTAAAATGGTAATTTGTAAAAATAAATTACCGAGTACCTAATGGTAAATAAGTTAGGATTTAAGATAGGTATATTTAGGATAACAAAATAATAATAAGGACATATAACATCAAATAAATAGCATATAACATACAATTTTATAGTGTTTACATTTTCCCTTTTTTATGGAGTGGTATGTAATATGTGTCATGAGATAAAAACCAAGAGAGGTCCAATGCCCTAGGTTTATGCATGGAGGTATTCCCCCCTCAAAATAGGATATATCATAGGATGAGGAACAAGTGGTAGGTTTTAAAAATGGAGTAATCATTTGGATGGATAGATAACAAATGAGAGTTACGAGTATAGATGCATAGCATGAAGTATATATTTTTCACAAACAAGGTGTAAGATAATATAGGAGGAGATGCCCTATAATAAATTTAATAATAAAATTGCATAGCTATAAATAAGTAGGCTTAAATAAAGTCTGAGCAAGAGAATAAGTGATAGGGTTTGGCTAACCAAAGCATTTAGTGTGTTATATGGTGTGTGCACTACTTATAGATAATTTTTCTCAAGAGAAAATACAATCTTTTGACCCATAAAGGGGAAATTACCTAAAAAATACATGCCTTACATAGGATGTGTGACCAATATGGAGTATATATCCACAAAATTTAAATATAATAGGGTAGGTATGGTAAAGAAATAAGATGATGCTGAGGAGTAGGATACAAGTAGTGGAAAATAGGCAAATCAATACCAGTTCTAAAAAATCAATGATGATCTAATAAATTTCTGTTGATCCAAAATAAATCAACGTCACTCCAAAATTGGGTATATAATAAAATTTAACATGGAGTGAGCTCATTTTTTATTTACACATGGAAAATTAAGAGTGAAAAGTGGACGATGATTATAATGTGAGGTGTAATGGAGGCAAGCAACAGTGGTCAAAGGTGACAATGACGGTCTCAAGATGAGGTAGGCCCTATTTTTATTTAACTTTCTTTTTTACAATTTTTTATTTTTTGGATTAGGGTATTTCATATGGTATTAGTGTAATATGATGATCAAGAACTAGTGTGGATTCCCATTAATCAATAATGATTCAAGGGGAATGTCTTTGATTTTGAAGAAACATTATTGATCGATAATGAATTAGAGTTGATTCACTAAAAAGGTTAAAAACTAAGGTATAATGTCTAGGGTTAAATTAAGTAGAGATGTAAAAAATTTAAGTCTTACAAAGGATTGTGGAAACATGCTCATACACTATTTTGGATGCAGGACTGATTACCGCCTCTATTTGAGAATTTATATGAACAATTAAGTGATGATGATTGGGTGCATATGGAGGCCATGGGATTAGGAGGAGTGAATTTATACCATTACATTCACCAAGACATGATTCTATTGGTTATATTTATAGACTGATGGGATGTGACCACAAGGACATTTTGGTTACCGACAAGGGCTATGATGTTATGAGTTATTTCAAAGCCTTAACTTAGGATTTTGGTAAGTTGATTTAAATAAATGTAAATGGGTCATGCTTATTTTTATAAACACACCCCCATAAATAAATTCATTTATATTTATTTGGTTAGTTTTATATTTTTTCTAATAAATCAAACTAACTTATAGGTTACATTCCCATAAATAGTTAGTTGTAGTATTTAGTTGGTTTTTACTAGTATGAGGTAAACACTATATATTATTGTATGGATTTGTAAAAAGGTTTAATGGCATATTATCACTATTTATATGCACTTTATTTTTTTAGATTAATAAAATAATTTTGGACCCACACTCAATGAGCACAAGATTCAACCTAGTGGTTTATGTGATATCAATCATATTAGATCATGGTTATTAAGAGCACAATGAATTTGGGTAAAAGGAAAAGTGAAATATTTATTCATGGGGATATAAATAAACCTCACATGAATTCATTTATATAAAAATACATGTTTTATAAGGTATGCCTTAGTAACTTTGGTCTAAGGTTAATATTTTTGAAAAATTATTAAAATATTTTACTTTGGCATGCATGGTAATAAGCCTATGTTATATAGCCATGTGTCTAGAAAGCTCTTCCTCTATATTTATGAACTTAGATCCTTCATTTTACGCATTGTAGAATGATTATAAAGGCTAAAATTTGATCATATTTAATTTTCAAACCCTTTTCTATGCTAAATATCCATTTGTATGACTTTATCAAACATAAAAACTTCCCTAATTAGATAATACAGCTTCCATTTTTTTTAAAAAATCCATTTGGTCAATTTTTTGTTCTGTTTAAATTACTAAAAGGTCAAATATAGAATAAAAATTCCATGATATGTTATCATATATTTTTTTTGGATTTTTTCAATCCCATATATTAACTTGTATGACCTCCTTAGCACCACAACATTCAAAAACTAGATTTTCTTCATAAAAAATCTCTCTAACAGTCTTAAACATAGGCAAATCTTGAGTTGTACAGCTTGGCATTTATTTATATGGATAGGAGGAGTCATTAACTATTTTTATAATTTTAAAAAGAAGCCA
The DNA here is from genome assembly GCA_037957365.1 of Torreya grandis. Taxonomy (NCBI): domain Eukaryota; kingdom Viridiplantae; phylum Streptophyta; class Pinopsida; order Cupressales; family Taxaceae; genus Torreya; species Torreya grandis. Next base: position 3,296,898 of record JARHVA010000851.1, on the reverse strand, counting down.
TGGCATCCACCATTATGTTTGAAGGTTTTAGGAAAATAAAATTTTCATTTTTCTAAAGTTTCCAATGAAAATTTTGAACAACATAGGGTTTGTATGGGTCTTAATCAAGCTATGTAAAATCAATTATTATTTTTATTGAAAGGATTTATAAATAAAACAATTTCAATTCCCAAGTATTTTTTTTTAAATTTCCATAAAGAAAAAAATTAGGTTCATATATAATTTTTTGTCTTTATGGCTTGTAAATGCTCGTAGAACAATTATAAGGGCTTATTTTATGTAGAGATTTGAAAGAAGGATGTTAAGGGTTCCAATATCCTTTTTGGAAGAATCTTTTATTTTTTTTTATATTCCTTTTGAAAAGGAATATTCTTTTTTAAAAGTAATATTCCTTTTTTAAAATCTTTTTTATGCTTTTTAAGTTTTAAAAATCATATATATTATATCATCATTAATACTACTTGGAAAAATGTAATTAAAGTTTGTTTCTTTTGCTTTTGTTAAAATAAGGTTGTATTTTGGTGAAATAAGGGTGTGTTTTTGATGAAATAATTATGTAATCATTTTATTTTTTCGTGAGTAGTGAAAAACCCATAAAAATCTCTTCTTTTCTCTACGTAGAGGTTAAATGAAAAACCCCATAGAAGCATTGTCTTATGCAAAGTGCTATCAGTGAGTGTATTACTTCTTTCATTTATCTCATTTATTTTGTATTATATCACACTTAATTTTATTTGTCACACTTTATTCATTTCAAGATGCCAAAGATTCATAATTTTATTTCAAATGTTGATAGATTAATGATTTCTAACTATCTAGATTGGAAACATTTAATGGAAGCTTCATTAGTTTTTAATGAGATGGGATGTTGTAAAGATTAAAAATCCTACATTTCCTACAAAACAATCCAAACTTGATGTTTTTAATCTATGTGATTCTAATTCCATAACTTTAATCAAGTGTTTTTATACATGGGATACTTATATACATATTTAAAATTCTCCTCATAATTACACTGCATGGAAAACATTATTTGATTTATATGATAAGAAATATAAGATTAAGAAGATATGCATCTACATTAAATTGTTTACATTGTCATTAGATTATTATGGGGATATGGGAGAATACATGTCTAAGTTAAAGAATATTTCTATTTAGTACACTAAGGATGGGTTTGGAAAACTAGATGATGATCTCATTATTATTGTTGCATTGAAAGGAGTACTTGGGTCCTATAGAAACTTTGTAAAAATGTTTCATGTCTCTAACAATATCATAGGCATCACTTTTGATAAATTATATGAGTTTATTATTCAATATGACCTATATCTACCTAAAAAACCCAAAAAAATAAGGAATCACATGTTTTTGAGTCCAATCCTAGTTCATCTTCTTTTAGTCAACAAAACAATATAAGGAATAACTATAGAGGGGGTCAAGGTTATAGAGGAGGTAGATTTCAAAACCTAGGTAGAGGTTTTTCAAATAAAAAATATATCCATTCACATTAAAATAAGATTAGTGATAGAGGACATGGTCACAACTCTTATAGAAGTAGAGGTTGAGGTAGATCAGACATTCAGTGTCATAGATGTGGGAAATTTGGTCACATTGCCTCTCAGTGTAGGATTCCTTTTGAAAAAATTTAGAGGCCATAAAAAGTGACTAAGTATAACTCAAATAATTTTTTTTACCATGATTATAATGAGTCTATAAATGTTTCTCATGAATCTACATTCACTACTTTAGGGAACATTAATTATATGGAATATGAGGATAGAGATGAGCTCATAGATGTATGGGTTTTAGATAAAAGAGTAACCAAACACATGAAATCTTGGTGAGACTTATTTTTTAATTTTAAATAATATTCTCTCTCTATATTATCTTTCTAATAAAGGTCTATGTATACTCCACAAGGTCTTGGGTCAATTCAGATTCTCCTTCCTAATGGATCTATTAAATACTTAAATAATTTTTGGTATGTTCCCACATTACAAAAACATCCTATTTTCTTGGTATCTACTCAAAAGAAAGGTTATCAAATAGGGCTTGAAAATGGGATCATTTATATCATTTCAATGAAGGATGGATACAAAACCATGTATAGGGGATATGAGGATTGAAATTTTATTAGATTGCATTGTAAATTACTTCTTCCCATAGTGTAACTTGTAGTAGTTATTGATACAGGTATAGGTACTATGTATACACAATGGTGGCATCATCTTCATTATGGAAATTTTAATTTTCACTCTTTAATGGACTTGTAAAGATATTTTATGGTTAGTGTCTTGCCCACTTTTCACAAAGATGGTATTATTTGTGAATCATGTGTTTTGGGAAAATAAAATCAGGAAAATTTTCCTAATAATTCTTAATGGTGAGTTTACATATGTTTGAAATTAGTTGATAGTGATGTATGTGACATGAATAAGTCACCCATTAGAGGGTGTAGATATTTTGTGTTATTTATTGATGATTTTTCTAGGATGACTTGGGTGTTTTTAATGAAAAATGAATCATAAGTTTTCACTAAGTTTGTTAATTGGTTTCACTTAGTTGAAAAAGAAATAGGTTGACAATTATCCACTCTTCATTTAGAAAATGATCATGAGTATACTTCAAATGTGTTTTTAGATTATTATCAAGAACATGGCATTCATTGACAATATAATATTTATTAAACTCCATATCAGAATGGAGTATCTAAATGAATGGATAGGACTTTAGAGGGCACATCACAAGCTATGTTTCACTACAAATATCTCTATGATAATTTTTGGGTAGATATCCATTGTTACTACAATATATTTTTGAAATAGGTCCCCTAAAACTACACTTTTGGGATGAACTCCATATGAGGCTTGGTATGTGTTTAAGACAAAATTTAACACTTGAAAGTTTTTAGATGTTTATGTTTTGATTTATTTTCCACTAAACATAGAACTAAGTTGGAACCACAAAGTTGAAAAATAATCTTTCTTGGATATTGAAAGAATAAAAATGGGTATAATTTTCTTACATAACATATAGGAAAATTCATAGTGAGTCAAGATGTGGTATTTAACGAATTTGGTACTATGAACACTACAGAGATTGATTCTCAATTTGATAGTTAGAGATAAAGATTGAAAAATATGTTAAGATATTGAATAATGAGGGTAATTATCAAAGGTTATGGTATGATACTAGTATCCCTTCTATTTTCTCTCCTTCATTTACTATTTCATAGGTTGATGACTTAGAAAATGTTGGAAATTGTATAAGTTTTCCTTTAACTAGTGTACATAATGAGAATTATGGTGTCCCTAATTTTAATAATTTGAATAATTATCCAAAATGGGTTCAATGTACTTTCTTGACTTGAAAGTAGATGAAGTTCATCTAACAGGTCCCAAGAGTTCTCATAGATAGGTGAACTATGCAATAGTTGTTATTAATTATTCCATTGAGCCATCTACTTTTGACGAGGCTTTTATTGAACATGTTTGGTAATAAGCAATGCAAAGGGAATATGATGCAATATTTAATAATAATACTTGGTTTTTGGTTGATCCTCCTCCACATGTTTAACCCATAGGATGAAAAAGGGTTTATAGGACTAAGTCTAAATTATATGTATCCATTGATAAGCATAAGGCAAGACTTGTTTCAAAAGGTTATGTGTAATAAGAGGGTATTGACTATGAGGAAACATTTGCACCAACTACCAAATATAACACCATTCATATGGTTATTGCCTTAGAAAAATAGAATGTTTGAAAACTACATAAAATGGATGTTAAAAGTGCATTTTTTAATGGTGATTTGTAGGAAAATTTATATTTGAAATAACCCTAGGGTTTTGAGAAAGTGGGTGTAGAGCACAAAGTGTGCAAATTGATCAAAGCTATGTATGGGATAAAATAGGCATCTAGGGATTGGTATGAGAAAATGGATTCATACTTGAAGAAAACTATATTTTAATGTAGTCAATCTGATGATAGTCTCTATTTTTGAGTGCAAGGTAAGAAATTAGTGATTCTTGTTCTCTATGTCAATGACTTGTTTATCATAGGCAATAATGAAAACCATAACAAGTATATGAAGAAGGAATTAAAAGATGGGTTTGAGATGATATATCCTAGACTTCTTCACTACTATATTGGCATAGAACTAACTTAGAGAGAGAATCATATTTGCATTTCACAAATGAAGTATATTTTTAAGTTATTAAATAGGTTTGGCATGACAGATTGTAAACCTTCCCTCATTTCGATGGAAAATAGCTTGAAATTATCTAAGGATGATGGTAGTGACTTTTTTGATGGCACTAATATAGATAGTTAATGGGAGGTTTGATATATTTGATGACTACTAGGCCCAATATATCACTTTTAGTTGTAATTTGTCTAGGCTTATGTATGATCCTAAACAAATTCATTAGCATGCAAAAAAAATAGTAATTCATTACCTATAGGGAATAAAAACATATGGCCTTGAGTACCTTCATAAGAATAAATTCAAACCTTTTGGGTATTATGTTGTAGATTTTGGTAGATGAGTGGATGATAGAGTATCCACAACATAATACACTATGCATATGGTTTTAGTTAAAATTTCTTAGTGTTGTAAAAATCAAGATATAGTACAAATTCATCAGCAAAATCATAATACATTGTAGCATGGGATGCTTCCAGAGAAATTGTTTACTTGTAGCACATTCTTGAATATCTTTAGATTTCTTAGATTGCTTCTACATAATTATACATTGATAATTAGAGTGTAATCAAGATGTCCAAGAATCCAATATTGCATGACAAAACAAAACATATGGATGTCAAATATCATTATCTATGAATGATGTTGTGAAGAAAGCACTTGATCCAACATATTGCCCAACTACTGATTAGACAACTGACATTTTCATGAAACCCCTTGATAGAACCAAATTTGAAAAATTTAGAAAAATGCTTGGCATGTGTCCAAAGAATTAACTCTAGATCATATAGGGGTTTGTTAGAACTTGTTCCAAAGTCTTCACTTAGGATTTTGGTAAGTTATTTTAAATAACTATAAATAGGGCATGCTTATTTTTATAAAGATACCCCATAAATAAATCAAGTTATATTTATATGCTTAGTTTTATATGTGTGTTAATAAATCAAACTACCTTGTGGGTTACATTCCTATAAATAATTGGTTGTAAGAGTTAGTTGGTTTTTATTGATATGAGGTGAAAACTATATCTTATTGTATGGATTTGTAAAAAGGTTAATGGCATATTAGTACCCTTTTTATGTACTTGATTTTTTGATATTATTAAAAAACTTGTGGACCCACACTTAGTGGACATAATATTCAACCTAGTGGTTTATGTGATATCATATGACTATTACCAAGGAGGATATGTATAGGATATTATAACTTTTGGTGTAGGGGATTGTGATTGTACCTATGGATGAGTAGGGTTGCATAATAACATTGACATGCTTGTATTATCTTCATAGTAGGAGGATTTGTATTTGAGCCATTATATGAGGTAGATATAGAGGGAAGAGGCATACTAAATATAATTATTTTATCCATATCATGTTATGTTCTCCTTGATTCAAGTGGAGATAGGTTCCCATGGATCCTTGTAGGTGTGGTTACAAACATGTTGGATTATTGAATAGTATTTTCCTAGTCCTTAACATTACTCACATAGGTATATAGGGAGTTATGGGGTTGGATGACACAAAGGAGATAAGGTTTAGATTGATCATTGTTTTGCAGTATTGAGCCTATGAGCACATCAGGGTAGTATGACCTATTGGTACTCCATGGATATGCTAGTATGAGATTGACTACAGTGTTATTTTCCTTTGATGGAAGGAAGATTTAGTAAAAGATTATATAGATTGTGTGACATAGGACCTAACATACTATAAAGGATTCCTCAAGGGGTTATAAGATGAGGATATCATTTAGAGGTCTTACATTAGATTTCCTACATTGCCTAAGATAGAGGATAAGCTGCTAGATATTTAGAGGGAGAGGTGGCTTACAAGGCAAATCACTAACTACATGGATTTTTTCCATTTTAAGAGGGTAAAGAGATAGCTTAGTATGGTACATGATATATCATGGGCCCTACACATGTATAGATGGAATGAAATAGAGCCTAGACTCTTAGATCCATATACTATAGATATTATGATAGGAGCTAAGGAGGTAATAGGTATAGATATAGATGATTTAGGCTATATCTTAGTATTCTTAATGTGGTAGGTATGGCATTTAGATTCTAGGTAGGAGAGGGTGGTGTGAACTCAAAAGAAGGGAGTAGATGAGGATATGTGGTATGCAGAGGAGGAGGGAGGATGAGAGGAGGAAGAGATGGGAGAGGTAGGAGGGAGTGGAGAGGAAGGAGGAGAGGAGGAGATATATATTGTAAGGATTATTATTGAGTGGATATATTGAAATCTTAATGTATTACATTATAGGGAAGGTGAGCATAACTTAAGGGCACTCACTATCATATAGATAGAGAGAGGTAGTTTTTAGACTAGATTAAACGCACTATAGGTGGAGTATGAAACCCTATGATTGAGTCATGATCTAGTAGTTGAGGCTTGGGTGTCATGTCCCCTTTTTCATGGACATTGACAGATGTGATGATTGGCCTATTATACGACCTTCGTAGGCTAATAGGATGGATAGAGGGTCATAATGGAGCTTGGATTGACTTTGATTCACAGGATTTCTACATTTGATTTTCATTCGGGCTCTTTCGGACACATTTGGCCTGAGCTCCTACTTTTTAGGGATATTTGATATGCAGCGGAGCGCCTTTATTTTGGTATGGTCATATGCGGAATCACTCCCTGATTCACCTGCTTCGATCGGTTTGAGGATCCGACGTATATTGAGGGAGATATTAATATTTGATTGATTTAATCAAATATTAATTATTTGGTCTCATTAATAATTAATTATTAATTATTAATTATTTGCTCTAATTCTGAATTAGAAACCCTAATGCTAATTTAAGAAAACCCTAATTAGGGCAAGCATATCTTTTGAGGGTATAAGGGTTTCACATGGAGGCCATTATGGAATTATGCTATTGAATATTGATATTGATTTTGAGAATTTCTTCTGTGAAGACTGAGCCTAGGGTTCAAGGATTCCATTTGCATTGGAGAACGTTCCCTCTTCAGTGTGTGCAATTAAGAGGCTGTGGAATATCAGCTGATCTATTGCCAAAGTGAGAGATAGCTTCATCCAGAAGTTATCACAGAATTTCAGGTTTGAGAGATAACTTCACATAGAAGTTATCACAGATATTCCAGGTATTTATTGCTTTATGTTTTGATTCAATAAATTATACAGCTAGAGATCTACTGTGCTTGAGACATATATCTTCAGATCAGGGGTTGAAAACAGGGAAGTTGTGCTTAACTTGCGGCTGTACAGAATCCGTACGGGTTCGCACAGATCAGTGCAGGAACCGACCTCGGCAGACAGAGGGTTTCAGCGACTGACATCGGTCGACTGAAGACCGATGTCGGCAAAAATCCGATCGACTGAAGACCGACGTCGGCAGAAATCTGACCGGCAGAGACCGATGTCGGCGAGATATCGACCGACGACGGCAACTGTGTGTTGACACATAAGGGCTGAGACTTTCCAGAACTCAATTTGCACTTCCAGATTTGCAAAGCCAGGGTTTTCAAGACTGTATTTCATATTTATATGCATATTAGATGACTGCAATTGTAATAATTTAGAAGGACAAGTGATACAATCTGTAATTTGTTATTAAGAGACTATATTATTGTGATCTTTCTGAATTTATTCAATAGCGATTATATCTTGGTTCAGATTTTTTTTGTGTTGTTATATTTCCTGTTTAGAAGGGGATATTACAGTGGTATCAGAGCTAAATTCCTGCCATCCTGTTGGGCACATCAGAGCTAAATTCCTGCCATCCTGTTGGGCACATCAGAGCTAATGTCTTGCCATCCTGTTGGGTAGCTTGGGTAAAGTATCATGATGACTTCATATACTCAGAGTCGATGGGACTATGATATGAGGAAGTTGAAACCAAGTTTGAAGAGGTTGAATGAATCTCTTTCATATCCTACATCCAAAAACAAACCCGCATGGTATATGACAGTGAATGAGGAGTGGGAGTTAGTACCACCTCGAATTTAGATGTTGTTGCCTTTTGATCGCTTTGTTAAGCATAGGAGAGAGCACTACAGATCACTTCGACGAGAGAGTAGCATGTCCCATGGTTACTATGATTATGAGATAGGAGATAGTGAAGATGAGGATGAGTTTGATGCTTGCACTCAGAGTGTACAGTTGTGCTCAGATGTTAGTGCACTGAGGGTTGATGATCTCTCAGCTATGGCAGATATTGTAGAAGAGTCCCAGGATCCGATTATTGCAGATGATACTCAAGAGAACACAGTGGACAGTTTTGAGGACTTAGTTTCACCAGTTGTTTCTTTCTGTATGGAAGAGTTAGACAGTGATGCTATAGTTGTTGATACTCCATCTGTTGATATGAGCTTTGACGTTGATCATTTATATATTGAGGTGGTTGGTGATGAGTACATTCCTACAGTTGTTGCTGAGGAGCATATTGCTGAGGCTGATACACATATACGGAATTTGGATCTTGCTAATTCTGATGAGTTTGAGATACCAGTGGAGTCATGTTTCCAGATTGATTATTCTCACATGGATGACAGTATGGTACAGTTGGTTGTGCCTCCTTTACAGAGAGATCAGTTGGAGTGTGTGGGGGAGTATGTTGATGCTTCCACATATAATTTCTACTGCACTGAACCATTCATGGAGTATTTGCTGGATAGTGCAGGTGTTCATCTGGACTCACATAAGATGACAGAAGGTGTTCTTGTCCGAGGTTCTAGTGCTATTAGCAGATTGGGTGAGGAGATTTTACGAACCCTTTCTACTATGTTACCTTACATGGATGTTGAGGTGATGTTTGTTGAGCCGAGATTGGATCCATCCATTGAGTCCCAGTTTGGCAATAGTGTGCCAATAGCAGAGTTTGGGGGTTCTTACTAGCATCATACGGTGAGTTATGCTCCTTATTTTTCTTTGCATCTAGAGATTAGTTTTGGTGTCAGTGATTCAGATACCAATAATTGTCATATCCATGGTCCAGTTGGATGTGAGTATCAGTCAGATAGGGACTTGAATTTTGACAGAGTTGATATTTTAGTTGGCTTGAGTCCCTCAGAGTGGTTTCTTCTACCGGCATCTACAGTTGGTCTTCAGATAGTTGTTTGGGTGTCGAGTGCAGTTTTTCAGTTGCTAATTTTGATACTGTTGATGCTGTTGATGTTGATGATTTATTCACATGGGTTACTTGGTGACATGATGGATGC